>CM068378.1:72094232-72671605 GCA_034770075.1 Aralia elata | reverse complement strand
TTCGGAGTCACAACATGAGCCAGCGATTTATAAAAAAACGAAAACTCGGATGAGTTGGTACAATCCATTTCAAATATACCCAACTGGCGACTCTGGTTAACTTAGGGCTCATCATAAAACGCAATCTTCTTCAAAACCCCGTCGACATCAATGCCGACCTTTTCCAAACTCATCTAAATCAAAAGGCTAAAATTGGAAAGACTAAAGACGAAGTGAAGCGAGACACAGGGAGGAGAGAAAAAGCGAGATCCCCCTGCGTCGCACAGCTTGGCGACTCTGCAGGGGAAATTAGAGGGCCTTTAAGCCGCTTTCAAGTCTTGATGCTATCTCTAATGTTCCTTTAAAATTTATAAATGTGTATGTGTATAGCGACATTTTGACTTCTTTTTATTGTTGTGTGAATGTGTGTTGTTTTTTGTTTTATTATTGATTATTTAATAATATTTGGGGTTATATTGTGTCCAATTGATATGAATGATTTGAATGGATTTGTTTTTACCTTAAAGTAATCATTTGCATACGGTGAGGACGATGAAATGTGAATGTAAGTTGAGATTGTACCATCCTCCTGAGGCGAACCCGTCGCGTTGCTTATTATACTGGACTCGATGGGGCTGCTCCCCGGAAGATGGCTACAGGAATACCGCACCCACCACTCAAATCCGCTCCAATCGAAAGGGCTCAAAACGAAGTAGATTGCGAAGATTTTGGGAACCTTCATAAGCCGAAAAGTCCCCGTTGAGAGTAACCCTAGGATTAGGTCATCACTCAGAATAACCCAACGCAGAGATAAAGTCTCTCTTCATTGCTTTTTATAATACGATTGATACGTCTAATATGTCATGATCTCATTCAATAGTCATACATCCCTTTTTATGTCGAAAGAGATTACTAAACCGCTGTGAATTGCAGGGAATAGTTGGGGGAGCATAATAAAGCATGTTTAGCAATTGGTTTATGGCACTAAAGGACTACTAACTTTCTGTTTTACAGAGAAAGATTAAAAAACCCCAAAGCACAAAAAGTTACCAGCTTTTGCATGCATCCATATCCTTCCATTCCCCCGGACCTAAACTTCGAACCGTTGTTTTGTAGGATTGCTCCTCAAACCCGTTCGCAGTCTAAAGAAAGCCCAGGTCCCTCTACCATCTGAAATGGCTGATATTCCTAATCATAGTTCCATATCTCGGGAAAGAGTTTGATGACTTCAAAAAACAGATGATGGAAATGGCCACAATGCTAAAAGAGCAGTTCCTACTCAGACAGGATCCGCCAAGCCAAGGACCACATTAATATTCCACCACCAGGGGGTGACCAGAATCCTCCTAAAAAATGTTGTAAACCTGGGTAAGGATGACCAACCCCCAACTCAAGGACGAGCCAGTCATTACAAAGGCCGTTCCCATACCTAGCAGGACAGTGGTTTACTATCCCAGAAGAAGGGGACAATGACGACCTTCGGAGAAAAATGAAACACATGGAGGAGAACCACATCCAATCTCTAAGGGGCATAGGCTCCCTGGGCAGGGTTAATTATTACGGATCTATGTGTTTTCCCCGGAAGCCAGATATCCAGAAAAGAGTTCAAAGTTTCCCGAGTTTTGAAAAGTACAATGGAAAGGGGGACCCCTATACACACTTGAAAATATACATTGGAGAACTCGGGTCTTAATGCCGAAGACGAGGGGTTAAGAATGCAACTATTCCAGAAAAGCTTAAACATGTGGAGGCAAGAATCTGGTATGCCCGCCTTCGACAACGCGCCGAATCCACAACTGGGAGGAATTGGCCCATACCTTCTTAACCCAATACAGCTTTCAGGCCCAGATGGCTCTTGACAGGTACCAAATGACAAAGGTTAAAAAACAGCCTAGGAGTCCTTCAGGGAATATGCGCAAAGATGGAGGGGCAATGGCCGCACAGGTAAACCCCCCCGATGAGCGAATCAGAGATGGTAATGACCTTTGTAGACATTCAGGAGGCACCGTATTATGAGAGGGTCATCTCGGGGATTGGAAGACCTTTTGCTGAAATGATTAAACATGGAGAGATGGTAGACATGGGGTTGAAGTCGGGTAAAAATCCGGGATCTTACTGCTTTAGAAACTGCTGCTGCCGAGCCAAATACAGAATGGAAACTATGGCAGCACTTCCCGGAGGGTCCAAAAGAAGAAGGAAGAGGAATGTTTCCCTCATCTTACAGGGGTCATCTAGAAAAACAGAAAGTCATCTTCCGGTTCAGGTACAGAGGGGAGGGCCATCCCGTCAGCCAAACTTCACAGATCAAAGGACAGAGGGGCGAAGAAGATATGAGGCCTCGCAAAACCGAGTGTTCACCCCCGCTCGGGAAGCCGCTTGAACGAGTATTAGCGGTATTAAGTAGCCCAAAAGAGGATAATCAATTTGGCTCCCCCGAGTGACCCCGAAGGGAAGGAGATTTGATCCAAGCAAACGGTGCGCCTATCACTCGGGTTCCCCGGGTCATGATACACAAGATTGTTGGACATTGAAACATATAATTCAGAACATGATCGACAACGGGGAAATTGTGGTGGAGCAACCGGACTCCCCGAATGTTAAGGCAAACCCCCTGCCAAGACATGATGGGGGGGGGGAGTCAATGTGACGGAGGCAAGTGAGGCTGGGGGGCCGCCAAGGTTGAACTATGTGCAGAAAATTGAGGAGATGATCAACGTGATACATGATCATGGGGATGCACGGGTAGCGCCCATCAGGTTGATAGGGGTAAGTAACGAATAACATAGAGGGGCCTGTCAAGCTGACAGCCCCGAGGCCCATCATCCTTGCAGCAAGGCCGCAACTCCCTATCAGTAGTCTGAAGACTGTACCCTGGAATTACGGGGGAATACCCGAGGAAGCGGCCAGTTGTGCTTCCGTGACGACCAAAGGGAACCCCTTATATCTTCCCGTGCGAGTCCTTGAGAGCCAAAAGAGAAAAAATGAAGAGGTTTCCGAGGAAAGGGCCATAGAGTTTTTGAAAAGGATGGATCACCCGGAAATGAGGGGGATCCAGATTTTAAATGAGGAATCAACCCTAACATCAGTCATGGACATTGGTGTTGTCATCCAGTGAGCATTGCAAAACCCTGATGAAGGTTCTTCTGGAGGAGGCATTTGTGCCCAAAGAAATTAGTGAGGAGGGTTTCGGCCAGCTGGTAGGCCACTTATTGGAAACCGATGCAATATCCTTTACGGATGAGGACATTCCCAAGGAAGGAAGGGGGCACCGAAAACCGCTACACCATTGCGGTAATCTCCTCAGGATATGTCATGAATGGGGTGTTTGATCGATGGGGGATCGGCATTGAACATATGTCCCCTCAGTACGCTAAAGAAAATGAACATCAGTTCCAAACGCCTCCGAGCCAGTCATGTGGTGGTTCGGGCTTTTGACGGCTCCCGGAGGGATACCATTGGGGAAATAGAATTGCCAGTGGAGATAGGGCCCTGTACTTTTGATATATCCTTCCAAGTCCTAGATATTACGGCGAGCTACAACCTGCTGTTAGGGAGGCCATGGATACACATGGCCGGGGCAGTTCCTTCCACGCTCCACCAACAAATCAAGTGGATCATCGATGGGAATCTGGTAACAATCTCGGCCGAATGTGATGATCCTTCTCCTCCTAGGGGTGGCCTACCAGTAATCAATGTGGATGAATCAGCGGCACCTGCCAGCTTTCAAGCACTAGAGATTAGCACTCCCCATTATAGATGCCTGGGAGCTCCAGCTGTGAAACCAAGGGTCTCTCCGGAACTCACCTTTGTGGCAAGGGAAATGATTAAAATGAACTTTCAACCTGGACAGGGACTAGGGAAAAGCAGTCAGGGAATCACCGAGCCCATCCACCTACCACAGCAGATAGGTAAAGCAGGATTGGGATACCATGTGGGCGCAGTACGGGACACCGTCAGGGTGCGACTCCGATTCGACTAGTTGGCAGTCCATTGACCAAAAGTCGACAATAAGCAGGGGATCAGCGGACCTGTGATTGGGGCAGGGAATGAAGAGTTAACCCCCACACGTAATGAGTCGGCCCGGAGGGAAAGTTTTCCTGCGGGAGGTCTCAAAAGAGTGTGACACCAAATGCTATATCCCCGGACAATCAACAAGCCAGTAAGGAGGGGACGAATGTTATCACACCACCGGGAGCGCCCAACAGGTTGTGCCTGTCATCGATTGGGCAGGGCTGATTATTCCTGGAGAAGATATGGAGAAGGACTCAGGGCGACGTATTCCGTAATCATCGGGGAGGTGTCCGATGTGAGGCCGTCCTTTATCCAGCGCATTTCATCTGACCTGACCATCGATAATTGGACCCAGAAAACCAGTGATATCCAAAACAAGGGTAAAGCTCGACGTCAGGGGGGTTAACCCTAGAGGATGGGGGAATGAAGAAGTTTTTATTTTGTTGTTGTTTTATTTCTGCATAATTGTGTCGTTACTTCTTCGTGTTATTTGAAAATTGCGATCGTCGTGAAAAAATGATTTATATATGACAAGTATTTTGTTTCATGTCAGGTGTAACCCATTTGAGTAATCCTTGCCTAAACAAATGGTCTTTCAAATTTGAATGATGAATTATGATTTTGACATTGAGCTGGATTTCGATTTAATGGGCATTGAACAAGACGAGACAGATTTACGACGACGCACCTGATGAGATCAAAGGATGGGTCGAAGATAAAACCCAAACCCAATTTGGACCAAACCATCACTATAGATATCGGAACCCCTGACAATCCAAAAGAACTCAAGATAGGGACAGGACCTTACCCCTAGCCAAAAAGCAGAAATGATTGAGTTACTAAGCCAATATGAGGATGTCTTTGCCTGGTCGCACGAGGATATGATCGGAATTGTCCACCGACATTGTGGTGCACCCGGTTACCCATCAAGGAGGGTTTCAGGCCTGTCAAGCAGAAACCTAAGAAAGTTGAAACCTGAGTGTGAGCTTAAAAGTGAAGGAAGAGATCATCAAGCAGTTCAGGGCGGGAATCATTATGGTGTCCACTTACCCGGAATGGCTATCCAATGTGGTCCCAGTGGCTAAACCTGGAGGAAAGGTGAGGGTATGCGTGGACTACAGAGATCTAAAACAAGGCCAGTCTCAAGGATAACTTCCAATCAGGTGCCTTTCATACACATCCTGGGTGGAATATCACATAGCCCAGTACGAAATGTACTCTTTTGTGGATTGCTTCGCAGGGATATCATCAGATAATGGTGGCGGAGGAAGATCTTTTTTTTTTAAGGGAAAAAGACCGCATTCATCACCCCCCCCCTGGGGCACTTTCTGCTACAGACGACTGGCTTTCGGGCTCACAAATGCAGGGGCTACTTATCAGAGAGCCATGATGGCCTTGTTCCACGATATGATGCACAAGGAGATAGAAGTCTACGTGGATGACATTATTGTGAAATCGAAGGTAGAATCTGATCATATAACCCATCTCAAAAAAAGCTATTCGATCGGCCTCAGAAAGTTATAATTTGAAACTCAATCCAGCCAAGTGCGCTTTCGGATCGGAGTACAGTCGGGCAAAGCTCTTGGGTTTCCTGGTTAGTGATTGGGGCATTGAGTTGGATCCAGCAAAGATTAAGGCCATTGTGGATATGCCAGCACCTCGCACAGAGAAGGAGATAAGGGGATTCCCTCGGAAGGATAAAACTTTATCAGCCGTTTTTATATCCCACTTGACGACTACATGGTGAGCCCATTTTTCAAACTGTTAAGAAAAGGGGTTTCCCAAGAGTGGAATGAGCAATGTCAGAAGGCTTTTTCAGACCATTAAAAAGCAGTTGACTGAAGCACCAGTGCTGGTACCCCCCCCCCGAAGGATGGGATCCCTCTGTTTATGTATATATCGGTAAATGCCATCGCGATGGGATGTATGTTTGGGACAGAAGAATGAGGCGGGAAAGGAGCAGGCCATCTATTACCTCAGCAAAAGATTTAGCCAATGTGAGCAGAATTACACTCCCATTGAGAAGACCTGTTGTGCTCCTGGCCTGGGCTGCCGGGAGATTACAGCACTACCTCCATGGGCATACAACGTACCTGATATCAAGAAATGGATCCCCTGAAATATATTTTCGAAAGGCCCATGCTGAATTGTCGACTCTCAAGATGGCAGTTGATTTTACAACAGTTTGACCTGGTGTACGTGACCCAGAAGGCCATGAAAGGGCAGGGAATTGCAGATCAGTTGGCAGAAACCCCGGCAGGAGGGATGGAGCCGTTAGAAACTCCTCTCCCGGGCGAAGATATATTTTGGGTATCGCGCGAAAAATGTGATGACGAGGGACAATTCTGGAAGCTGTATTTTGATGGTGCCATGAAATGCCGAGGGGGCAGGAGCCGGAGCGGTCTTAGTCCTCTATCACCGGAGAACAATACCCCGTGGCCACTAAACTTCGTTTCAGCAATTCGAAACAACACCGCTGAATACGAGGGGTGTATCTTGGGACTCATACCTGCCGATTGGCCCGTGACATGGGAGTAAAAAGACTAGCGGTGTTCGGGGATTCAGAGTTGGTAATCAGACAAACAATCGGGGTATACAACACTAAGGAGCTTCGGTTACTTCCATACCATCGTTGTGTCACCCAGCTTATGCAAGAGTTCGAAGATATCGCCTTCCGCCATATTCCTCGGGGACGAAATGATTTTGCCGATGCATTGGCAACTTTGGCTTCCTTAATCCACGTGATCAAGAGTAGGGACAGTCCACAGATTGAGATCACCGTACAGAATGCCCCGGCATATGAGGAAAATGTGGCAGTATTATCAAACGAGGTGGTGTTGATAAGGCAGCCCTGGTATCACGACATCAGGGAATATCTGAGAGACAGATCCCTTCCCAATCAGGCAAATCGGACTGAAAGGATGAGAATTCAAAAGATGGCAATGAAGTTTTACCTGAGTGGCGATTCACTTTTACAAAAGGGATTGCCGGGTTGGGACTGTTGCAATGCGTAGACGAAACGCAATCCCCAAAGGATTATGAATGAAAATCCATGGCGGGGTGTGTGGGCCACATATGAGTGGACCGATGCTAGCCAAAAAGATTTTGAGAACAGGGCATTATTGGTTGACCTTAAAAGCTGACTGTGATGATCATGTCAAACGGTGGTTACCAATGTCAGGCGCACGGTAATGTGATCCATACGCCCCCCAATGAAACTGCACTGTATGACCTCCCCGTGGCCATTCTCAATGTGGGGAATGGACGTGATCGGAACCAATAGAGCCCAAAGCAAGCAACGGGCACCGATTCATTTTCGTCATGATCGATTATTTCACCAAGTGGGTAGAGGCAGGCCTCTTTCCCCAAAGTCCACTCAGGAGGTTATCGTTGGGTTCATCAGGAATAATGTCATTTGTCGATATGGGCAACCTGAGGTTTTGGTCTCCGACAATGCCAAGAATTTGAATAACGCCCTCATGAAGGGGTTGTGCGACCAGTTTTAAGATCAAACACTCTCAATTCTGTTATTATTACCGTCCCAAGATGAATGGAGGCAGTGGAAGCTGCAAATAAGAACATCAAGAAGATCATGGCAAAAAATGTCTGCTAATCATCGAGGATGGCCGGATCTGCTACCCCCCTCACCTTGCTAGCCTACCGAACCTCAACGCGTACTTTCCACAGGGGCAACCCCTTACGCCTTGGTATATGGAATGGAGGCTGTCCTGCCAGTTGAAGTTGAGATGGCATCCCTCAGAATAGTGATCGAATGCTCCAGATAAGCGAGGAGGATTGGATGCAAAGTCGATACGACCAGTTGGCCCTAATTGATGAAAGGAGGGTGGCTTGCTGTTTGGCACGGCCAACTATATCAACAGAGGATCTCCCGATCATACGACAAAAGGATCAGGCCTCGGAAATTCAAGGAGAATGACCTGGTGCTAAAGAGAGTCATGCCTTGTCAAGACGAAGCCAAGGGGAAGTTTGCCCCGAGCTGGGAAGGGCCATTTGTGATCAAGAAAGTGCTATCCGGAGGAGCCCTCATATTGCAAGAAATGGATGGTGAGGTATTTCCACAACCCCTCAATGCTGACTCGGTGAAGCGGTTCTACGCTTAAATCATCAGTTCTTTTTTTCCTTTGAGAGCGAACTACGTAGGACCTGATCTCCCAACTTGTGGGGGTACGTAGGCAGCCATCATGGCGCGGTCCGATCCTTCAAAAAAATATAATCCTTTCCCTAACCGAAACCAAATCTTCGATAGCCAGATAAAACCTTCCTACACCCTCAAAACCTTCCCGAAACCAATTGCCTAACCAGTTTCATCCCAGAATACATACCCTGATACAACCCAAACAGTTATCCAAAATCTGAGATTCAATCCGACGAAATCAAAAGGTGTGCGGCAATATCTGTCAAATCTCCATCAAGTCCTGAGGAAAGAAAGAAGGCGAAATGTCAAAATCATGGTCAGTTGGATAAAATGATGATCCAATGGGTGGCAATGATACGACAAAAGGGGGAAAATGACTAAATTCAAATGCATGTCTATAAATATAAGTCGTTTTATTACAAGATTTCTCTTTCAATAACTGATGAAACCAACATAGTCTATGCAGGAAATAAAATAATCTACAAATCTGAAACTAGCCGAAGCAGGATGGACAGGGTGGTGGACAGATCTGAAGCATCAGCATCCCCTGCATCCCCCTGCAATCTGCTGCCCCATCATATCAATACGATCCAGTAAAGCAGTAGCTCGGCTGACAGTCCCAAAATGAGCATCTACCACTGCCCTGGTCTGAAATACAATGGCCTCTCTATCAGCGATGGCAGCATCTCTAGCCCGAATGGCCTCATCTCTCTCGGCAAGGGCGGCATCCCTCTCGGCTTCAGTAGTAATCAGGGCCAGGCGGAGTCGGGAATCCTCAGCGACCCCGACTCGGGGCAGAATCGGCTGAAGTGGAATGGTCTGCGGTATCTTCTGTGAAAATCACTCCAGAGTCATCAAAGGCCCCCGTCCGACTCAAACTAGCCGAATCCAGATCTCCACGCAACCACTGTACGTAGGCAAATGTCTGGATGTGACAGCTCGCACTATATTCGGCAAAGATCCTGCGATCCCAAAGCTCGTATACCTGCAATAGATCCCTCTCTGTACAGGATGATATAAGGAATCGGTATGCGGCTGCACCCGCAAAGGGGTGTAAATCCTGTGTCTGATCAAACTGCCCCATAACCGCCAGGGGATGATAGGTCGTCACGCCCTTTAACCCAGCAATGGGAATGAAATCCATGCCAGGCACATGAGTCAAGAAGCGCATGAAGGAGCAATAGCCCGAGTAAACCAATAGATGAAAGGGGTCCTCAATGATAGACAAAAATGATGTCCAGGAGGCCACATCAGTACAACTCACGGGACGAAACGAAAACTGCGCGGCTATGTTGTGACTGAAGCAAAACCCTTGGCGGCGGAAGTGGCCGATGGGACTAAGATGACTCATGAACCACACATACAGCAAAGTCGAGCTCCCTCTGAAGGATCTGCCTCGGAAGGACTGGCAATATGTGGCCGACATATAGGTATCCGCCAATATCATGGGGAGAATGGTGTGATCCTCCTGAAGGGCCCTAACGGCCGCAACAATCCGCATGTCCAAATGATCGGATCCTGCAGGCAAGTACAAAACTGAGATGACACAGGCCATCAGAACGCCCACTCTCAAGGCATCCCAGCGCTCCTCGGACACGGAAAAATCACCGAGGAAAAGACGGAAACTGTCAGGTGAGCCAAATCGATCAATCAATAATTGAAGGGGAACCATATGGTCTGATGTGATTACCGGTAATAAGACGGCCCTCCGCAAACCGGTGAAAGTCAAGAATTGACGACGCATGGAACCAACGGTAACCCTAGCACAGGGACCATCCAACGGCAAGCCGGTGAAGCGAGCATACTCCTCAAGGGTGGGGGTCAGCTCTACTGTCCCAAACCTAAACACCTGACGGGCAGGGGCCCAATAGCTCAGAAGACCATCCACAAAGCCCGCTGGCACCCGGAAGGTTAATAAGGGACCAAGAATGTCCCAAAAGACCATCTACGATGACCCTATCTGCTGGCAAGTAAACTGTCCAACCAGCGGAGGAGGCTGCCCACCAACCCTGTGGGAGGAATGGAATCCAAAACGAACCACGACATCTGAGGACGACATCTGTGAAAAAAATAGTATCAAAAGGACTGTACAGGGGTCATTCTCTATCCATAAATAAAAAAAGCATGCATCATACAGTTAATAATAAAGCAGGTGAATTCCATAAAAATGAAAAGAAAACTGTGCATAAATAAATAAATGAGTTCAGTACATAGTGCATAAATGAAAAAGAAATCTAAGCAGGTGCTGATACAAAAGACCCTATCCTATCCTGGTCTAAATAAAATCAGTATCATCTATGAAAGCAGGATCCTCGAACTGATCCCCTGGAGTCGTCGAGCTCGGAGGACCAAAGTTCATATCAGGGATGTAGGGATGCGCTGTGGCATCAGATGAACTCGGGCCTGCATCATAACCTGCACCGTCAGGATCGTAGGTGTAAGCCTCCTCCGGGGCCCGGCCCAACCCCCGAATAAACAGCGACAACTGATCTACCTGACGGGTCAATGAGGCGATCTGCTCAGCGTGGGTAGGGGTCCGAACGCAGGCAGCCCAATCGGTCATCGTCACCGAGCCTGGAACCATATCTCCCAGAAAGAAAGTGGCCCGAGTCTGAGGACCGATGGTGCGGGGCACCCACCATGTACGGAATGCATCACTCGTAGTGGGACCCGTGGAAAGCATCCGACCGTCCTCCCCGGCAAGCATGATCTCCGAGGGCTGAGAATCCAGCGGCCAGAAAGTAGTGAAGGAAAGGGAGTGCGGGATGCGGATCTCCCCAGTGACGCATCTGAATGCGCGCTCTCCCAGATACATCACCCAGCCTCCAACACTCTGCAAAGTGAGGCGACGGGTGGAAAGCTCGAACTCTGGGCCGGAAGGGTGCCCGTCAGCAAACCCCACGGTCAGATGATCGGAGAGGTAGGGAATCCAGAAGACGTCGGCAGCCGTGATCAACTCCAACTGAATACGACAATGTGCAAAGCTGCCCGACACGGGGACCTCCTCCAGAGTGCTGTGATGCCATCGCCGGCCCCGAGGATAAATGTCCAGGCCCAGAGTAGTGATAGGCCTCAGACATGGCAGCCGCTCGTAAGCCCAGAACTGTGAATAGAAACAAGGCAAGGCATGAGTCACTATCAAATACAGAAAAGAGATGAAAGGAAAAGAAATACAGTAAAAGAGAGGAGGAGGGGACTCACCAACAGAAAATGGTAGAAGCCGAGCCAGGCATCAGTCTGTCCCTCTGAGCGTAGACGCATGCCGTGGAGGAAATAGGCAAAGGTGAATGACCCCCAGTCATAATCACCGATGCGGTCCACATCTCTGACCGCTCCTACGACGCTGAAATGAATGGTGGAGGAGTTGTTCCCCAGAAAACAACCCCTCATGATGGTTAGGAACAGGCGTCGTAGTAGAATGTCCCTGGTGCCCTGATCTGCTGGAATAGGCAGCGCATAGAGACCCCCGACTGCATCGACAGCCAAAGCACCAGATCGGATACTGCGGGCCTTAAAGACCCGGTCCTCAGCAGCGAAGCCCAGCAAAGCTCGAACCTCCACAGGAGTGATATCAAGATCCAAGGGGACGCGGGACCCGGTAAACTCAATGCCAGTAATGTACCTCCAGTCCCATGGGGTCAACACGACCTCGCAGTCGAGGAGATGAAGAGACTACGTCTGGTGGAACCATCGCTCGGATAAAGCCCTCATGTAACCCCAGGGGCACTGGCGGGGGATGATAGTGAAGAAATGTCGAAAGCCCCAAGAGTCCACCATCGCCCGATAGTCACTGTGCAGGGCCGCGTAAAGGGAGTAGATGTTGAACCAGTTGCCCCTCGGCTGGGTAAACTCGGGTACCTGGGGCAATCACCAAGGGGTCAATCCGGATAAAAGGAGAATGGAGAAATTGAGAGTGAAATCAGAATAGAGCTGAAATATACCTCGTTAGCCACGAGAGATGCTGAGGGGTGACGACTGAGATCCCGACCCAAAAGATCGGGTATCTGCACAGAGGCGCCAGAAGGAGCCTGATGAGTAGATGGAGCCGGTGTGCTGAAGGATGGCCCCTCCGCCGCGACCTCCGGAGGAACAGCCTCCTCAACGTCCGGATGACCAGGACGAATGACAGCCTCCGTCAAACGACGAGCCTGACGGGTCCGAGGAGGAACAGGAGTGGGTGCAGCCCTACGACGGCGAACACCCGAAGTCCGAGAGGCGGAGGAGCTACTGGGCGCATCACGATCCATAGCTGGAATAGAACGGGCGAAAAGAAGGTAAGTTTCCTTTTAAAATTGTGTAATGAACGTTCTAAATTTCTAGCCTCATCATATGATTAATGCAACATGATGCATGTAAAAAAAAAAAAAAAAAAAAAAAAAAAAAAATATCGGCAGAGTTCCGTTTGTAAATTGAACATCCCAGGCATAAGCCAAACGTGTTTTCCATCAATCAAAGCCTCAAACAGATTTAAATTGCATTCATATATGTAATTACAGCATGTAATGCATGATTTTATTGCAGAAAAGGAATAGCAATATGTGGGACCGCCTCATGAACATAAAATAGGACTCACATAGTTGATACATAGCATGTATATATGATGAGACATTACATAGCATCGTAAAGCATACATTTTATCTTTAAACATGTAAATAGTCAAATGTATAGCAAAACATTGACGAAATTGAAAAGTGACCGGTCAAAGTGTTACCTGTAGCGTGTAGATCAATCCTACCGGAACAGTTTTTGCAGGAAAGTTGAAAAAATCGACAAAAAGCCCTTGCGAACAAGAAAAATCGAGAGAATCTCTTTGGATTACAAGTTGAAAGTGACAGATCTGGAGGAGCCGCGTTGGATTTAAGGCCCGATCATGGCCGCAGATGTATCTGCGGCTGGCCGCAGATCCATCTGCGGCTGGCCGCAGATCCATCTGCGGCTGGCCCTGGTGGGTCCCACCTTGCTCCCTTGCAGCCATTTGACGTGTTGAAGTGAAAAGTTTACGAGATGGGTGACCGGCGACGATACCCGGCCCCGACATGACGATCGACCGGCGACGATAACCGGCGATCACGAGATGGGTGATCGGCGACGATACCCGGCCCCGACATGACGATCGACCGGCGACGATAACCGGCGATCACGAGATGGATGACCGGCGACGATAACCGGCTCCGACAAGATAACCAACCGGCGACGATAACCGGGGGTTACGAGATGGGTGACCGGCGACGATACCCGGCCCCGACATGACGATCGACCGGCGACGATAACCGGCGATCACGAGATGGATGACCGGCGACGATAACCGGCTCCGACAAGATAGCCAACCGGCGACGATAACCGGGGGTTACGAGATGGGTGACCGGCGACGATACCCGGCCCCGACATGACGATCGACCGGCGACGATAACCGGCGATCACGAGATGGATGACCGGCGACGATAACCGGCTCCGACAAGATAGCCAACCGGCGACGATAACCGGGGGTTACGAGATGGGTGACCGGCGACGATACCCCGGCCCCCGACATGACGATCGACCGGCGACGATAACCGGCGATCACTAGATGGATGACCGGCGACGATACCCGGCTCCGACAAGATAACCAACCGGCGACGATAACCGGGGGTTACGAGATGGGTGACCGGCGACGATACCCGGCCCCGACATGACGATCGACCGGCGACGATAACCGGCGATAACGAGATGGATGACCGGCGACGAAAACCGGCTCCGACAAGATAACCAACCGGCGACGATAACCGGGGGTTACGAGATGGGTGACCGGCGACGATACCCGGCCCCGACATGACGATCGACCGGCGACGATAACCGGCGATCACGAGATGGATGACCGGCGACGATAACCGGCTCCGACAAGATAACCAACCGGCGACGATAACCGGGGGTTACGCGATGGGTGACCGGCGACGATACCCGGCCCCGAACGAGACGATAGATTGAAGGAGTGAAACCCAAAGACTAACGAACACGGTCAAGGGGTTGATACATTGACAATCTTACGAATGTCTTGCATGCATTGCATCTTGTGTTGCATCATAAGCTATATGTGTGAGGCATCATGTATGCACTGTCATTCTTACACACTGTCATTCATGCATCGAGTGTCTATTCTTTATCCTGTTCATTTCATTTATCATTTCATAAACATGATAAAGAGGGGCAGCTGTAGACACCCAAATTTTGCATTTCCTTCTACTAACCATGACAGGAGGGCGAAATCGTCAATTGAACCGGCTTGCGGGAGCAAAGGAGAGGGCACAAGGGCGAGCGCCCGGCACCGCCGCAATGTTTTGGGCAAACCAAGTTTACGTGACAATAAGGCCGTCCGAGGCAGGCATTTCCGAATGAGGGGGCACGTCTCCCGGAAATTCCCGGACTGCAGAATACGAGACTGTCAGCGAAAACCGACGTTGCGGCACGAAAATCGAGGCGTGGCACGAAAATCGAGAAAGTCAAGCCCGCCAGCCGCGGATAGATCTGCGGCCAAGTGGGTGCGCCAGCACGAAAACCGGGAAATCAGCACTCAGCAGCTGAGTGCGATGGGAGGCGTGCCAGCTGGCCAGCCGCAGATCCATCTGGCCGCAGATAGATCTGCGGCTGGCTCTGGCCAGCCTATTTAAGCCGCTTCGGGCAGCATACAAGAGGTTCAGCAAGTTCAGCAAATTTTGGAGAAGAAGAAGAAAAACAGCAAACAGCAGCACAGAATTTGAGAGAAAAATAGTAGATGTTACAACAAAAATAGGAAGAAAAGAGAGAAAAAAGAGAGAAATTTTACTCCTTTAATTTTGATTGTATCAAATATATTTCTCATCCTATTCAAATACCAAGACTTCATCCTTTTTGAGATCATTTTGCAAGGTAAAAATTCCTGTTGTCATAAACAATTCATATCATCTTATTTGTTTTAGATGGGATGTAGTTTTCATGTATATTGTTGAACAATCATGGATTATGGATTATTAGGGAGGGTTCCATCGGAACAAAATTCTTCCTAACAACCCGAGGATATCCAATTGATAAAATTTCTAGCTTGTTTGTGATAATTTGTTGGGTGTAATTTATTTAGATTGTCATTTCCGGATATCATGGTATATTAGATAAACCCGGGTTGGTTAGTTATGTAATATTCATTTTGTAGGCATGTATTAATCTCGTGTGAGCCTAGGAATGCGACCCCGAGGTCCAAATCCGATGATGGACGTTTTGATGTATGTGATAGATTCAAGATGCTCGTTTTGTAACATGTAACCTTTGGGCCTTAAAACGACGCCAAGGCGGGAATCGTGTTTAAGGCCCCGAAATAGTGAAATTTGTGATTGTTGGCGTTCGGGGATATTTTGATGGCTTACATGCCCATGAATAGCCCCGACGCGTGTTTGTGCTCGATTTGAATTATGACACGAAATTGATTTCAAAGCTAAATGATAAGATTTTCATAAAATCAATCAAAGTAAGATATTAGAATCACGAGGTTAAAATTTGAGAAATGTTAATGAACGTCGATTCCTATCTAACGAGAAAGCTAAAGAAAGATCGTTTTCCAAAACACCACACAAAAATGATTTTGCAAATAAGTAACGTTTTATTAAATCTTTGTGCATAGGGTGAAAGAGATCCTAGAAATTGCCCGATCGTTTCATGAAAGCAATGTATAGATCTCGATTCCTATTTTGACGAAGATTTAAAATTATTCTTTTGCCAAAACGACATTTAATGAAAATCTCATAGTTTTGGACAATTAAAACCAAACCTTTCTCATAAAGAATAAAGCTTTCTCGGGTATACCGAAAAGACATTCCGAAGCATCCTCAAATTAAAACACGATTTTCCCTAAAATCCAAATGACTCTTTCATACAAACTCACCACAACATTCACATAGGCACACACACACACACGCGCGCACCTACATACACATATTCATGAATTAAAGGATAGGAAAGCATTAAGATTGCGGTAACCGTATTTCACGGAAGTCGAGGGATGCCTAACACCTTCCCCTTACTTAAACAAGCCCCCGAACTCCATGAATCTCGATTCGCAGACCAATTAATTCGGAGTCACACATGAGCCAGCGATTTATAAAAAACGAAAACTCGGATGAGTTGGTACATCCATTTCAAATATACCAACTGGCGACTCTGGTTAATTGGCTCATCATAAAACGCAATCTTTCAAAACCCCGTCGACATCAATGCCGACCTTTTCCAAACGTCATCTAAATCAAAAGGCTAAAATTGGAAAAGACTAAAGACGACGAGAAAGCGAGAACCCGGCGTCGACACTAATGGTTAACAATTTCTTATCAGGAAATCAAATTTCAATCTTTATTTTTCATTAAAAATAAGGCTAGTTCTTTTTCGATATTTATTTTTCATAGCAAATATTTGCTATGACACTATTTGTACAAATTCATCCCTAGTCGTTCATAGGAGAAACAGACGCGCCACATTCAATTTTTTTAACCCTTATGCCAATATTAGTGGCAAATAAAATTTTCTTTTTTAAATTTGTATCATACATTTCGAGAGTCAGAGCTGAGTTTGCCCAAATAATGTTAGAACAAATATATGTCTTGTTAAATATGACGACAAATTTATGTCAATAGTAAATATTCACGTATGTGAATAAATGAGACAGATGGAATTAAATGTTAGAATTTGAGCTTAATTTAAAATGAGTTTCATTAATCATTTGATATGAAACCACATATTAATGTGTTCTATTCTATGAGTAGATTAAAATCAAGTATTTGGAAGCTCAAATCTATGGAGTAATTAATGAGAAATTAACTCACAAAGATTACCCATTAAAGAGGATAAATAAATGGTTGTGGGAAGAGTCTCACATCAACTATGAACTAAACATTAAGTGAGTATATATACAATTACATTGCTCTTGGGTTTGGGTGTAATATCCCGAATATTTGTATGGCTAGAAATATAGTCTTAAATGATTAATGTGATGGTATCGTATGATAATCCTTAGATAATGATAACTATTTATGTAAGAATGAGGTATGATATGTATTAAATATGATTAAAGGTTTATTTTTGTAACAAAACCTATATGTTGAAAAAGAAAGATGTGTAATGATTAATATTTTTAATAAATGTGCTAATGAAAACCTATATGGTTTAATATGTGTGAAGTTGTAAAGAGAGATTTTTAGTACAAAAAGTCTCTATGTAATAAACTCGATGAGCATGTGGCTTAATGTATAATATTGCAGAATAAGAATTTTGTGTACTAATTTGTAATGGAATAATTTATATATTTATTTGCGAGTAAGCGATGAGATGTATATTAATAGTTGGTTTAAACTAATTGTTTGAACTAACTAAGGGAGCTAACATTTGTATAAAAATCAGATTAAGTAGTTAAAATTCGAATTGGAGTTCGGAGTGGGATTTGGAGAAACGGACTGCGGATTTGAATCCGGAACGTCCAAATTAGTCAGAATAGACTCTAAACACATAATATGTCGGGGTTGATTTTTGTGTTGATCTAGTATATGTGGGAATTAGATGTTTGATTTAATTCCTTAAGAAACCCAGTTAAAATCCAATTTGGAATGTCAAAGTTGGCTTAATGGTTAATAAGTGGATTATAATTTTCAGTATTTGAGAACAAATGTGAGCTACGGTAATGCAAGTGGGTATTTATTTTTATCCGTTAATATTATGCATTGTGGGAGTATTAGTATCATGTTAATATTTTTAGCAGACAAAACCAACATGTCCTAACCAATTAGAATTGAGCTTGCAATATTTGGACCAATAAGGAGGAGAGAGAGGAAGAAACTTGCAGACAACCAAATGTTGAGCTCGGACAACCCAAACGTTGCCGACTGCTCAACTTCTCCAACCTTTCCTCTTCCACCGGTTAAACCAAATGTAACTCTCTCATTCACAGTATGCATTTCATTACCTTACCAAGCTCAGTTAACACACTAACAGTAGAGAGAGAGAGAAAGCTATCGGAGAAATTCATCGGAGGAAGTTGAGTATAGCAAGAAGGGAAGAAGATTGAAGTTATTTAGCCTAACTATATCATAATTCATCCTCCATTTCATCTCTAACCTTCATTAATCTCCAAAACTTATATTAAAGCTTAAGCTTTCTAGAGAGAGAGTGAAATGGGTCTTCGGTAAATTTGAAGCAAAGTGTCCAGAAGATCAAAGAGAAGCAAGGAGGGGTTTAAACAAGCCTTTTACACTCTCTAGCCAAGCAAAAGAGGAGCTAAGAGGTAAGAAACCAATTCTAAAGCTTTAATCATTCGTTTCTTAGATTTTCATGGTTAGTTGTTATTTTGATTGCATGACTTGTTGAAGAGTTCATATAAGTTGTTTCAAGTGTTAAACAAACTGATAACAACATACAAGTGGAACCAAAAGCAAACAAATTTGATCCTATGCATAAAGGAAAAAGAAATGGACCTATGGACTGATTTTAGACTGTTTTAGAGGTTATTATGGTTGTGATTTTATGTTTAAAGATTTAGTTTGCAGGTTGTATGTTATACTCCTCTGAGATACGAAGACAACCTAGTTGGAATGAACTGAAACGGGTTTAAAACGAATCTGTAGTGGAAGAATTAGTAAAACATGTTAAAAATATAAAATAGAGCATGAACGTCGGATTTGAGTTATGTTAATGGTTAGTTAAAGTCTCTAAAATGTTATAATCATTATGTAGAAGTGTAGTTCAGTGTTTAATGAGTTCATAGAGTCAAAAATCAACTCGTTTGGAGATTAGATGAAGAAGTTAGGAGGTTTGCATGAAAACTGTAACGACCCCAAAACCCGGTTACCTTGACCTCGGGTCCGGTTCGCCACGATACTACATATACAATACAATTATGTGCGACGTAAAAGTAATCTCTATGATATTACAACACATCTCAGTCTCATCCCAGGTTTCCTAACCTGTAATCGTACAAAACATTCTAAATCAGAGTATATAATACATCAGCTTGTAAATAATAGTAGTACAACACTGAAATAATATAATATTGGAACATAGATTTTAATTCTTCTTTAAAACATTTTCCCTTCAATTATCTTCTTTTGACCTTCCAAGTCCTCCCGCGCTAGCTGCAAAAAAATCTGTTGGTAGCGTGGGTGAGCAACAACGTTGCCTGCAAGTTTAACAGTTACACATAACACATAATTCATGTATCATGCATGCTTCACAATATATCCATGTATGACAGTTATACATGTAAACATATTAACACGTAAGTCATATATTATCATGCTTTTCATTGCACAGTATAAGGTTTAAGACGAACAGTGCAACTGAATATAACAGTTAACAACAACGGTTCATAACCAATTATAACAATGCATCATCATATAAAAACATTTCACACATAGGAGCAAGTTCTGTAAAACTTGCCTCAATCTGCAGATCATCGTCTATATTATTCGCATCGAATATTTCGTTTTCTTTCTTCGATTGACAACCTAATTTAATAAAATAATATTCATCAATTAAGCATGTTAAATATTATGCTTAAATATTATTAATATATCCATAATACTCCTTATTTTTTATTAATATTATAATTAAGTAGTATTAATATACTTAACTTACATATCAATTTTATATATATTAATAGTATAATTAAATAATATTAATATATTTAAGATACTTAACATGTTCATATTAATATTATAATTTAATAATATTAATATATTTAATACATTAATAAAATAATACTCATCACTTAACCTAGAGGTTCCTTTTTGCATGCACGAATTCTCTTAGGCTTCTGTAAGCTCAAAATCGGTAAATGATTGGACTTTAAATCATCTTTACATAATTCCTTTCATAAAGCAACTTCATCAATATGCTTCTTAATCCCTTGAATAGTTGGGTCATCATCAGACATTATGGTTTGCATTAATTCATTTGGATTACCATTTTTCTCAAAGATGTCTTTAGCCTCAACTGTAGATTAATTAGCAATATTATAATATTAATATTACCATAAATTATTACCAATAATTTATTCATTTATAAAAATTATAATAGTAAGTATGTTTTTAATATCTTACTATATAGTAATTACTATTCCCACCTACTGCATGCCTCGAAATTTATTGTGCAAGTGTTGGAAGAACTCAGCTACATGGGCATCACACGATGGCAGGGCACTGGGTTGGCGCGAGCAGGGAGGGGCGATGTCGCTGGTGTTTCCTTTTCCCAGCTTCACCCACTTTCTCTCACTAGCTATATTTCTCTCCCTCTTCTTTCCAAATGGCATGGCCATGCAAACCACCTTCATAGCTGCTCTCTTCATCTCTCTCTCTCTCTCTCTCTCTATATATATATATATATATATATATATATATATATATATATTTGCAGGGACGAAACTACACATGAACGGAGGGGGCCACGGCCCCCCCAAGGTTTGAAAATTTTGTAAGTTCCACCCTAAAGTTTCAAAAAAATTATTTTTGGCCCCCCTCAAGAAAAATGCAATGCTTCAGAGGAAAATGAATTTCTTTACTACCAAACTAACGATCACAACACATTCTTTGTAACAAGATATAAGTTTACACATCGGTCTCACTCTGATCTTAACTAGTCAAATTCATACACTTATAAATAGATTATAGACCTGCCCTTCTTGCCTATCCTGCCCCATAAAATTCCCAAATAAAAAATGGCAACTCCTACCTCCATACTAAATAAAAAAGAAAATGGAAGCTCACTAGAAAGACTTGGATAGTACTGCACTAAAAAAATAATTACTTTATAATGTAAGGTAATTTTAAAAAATTTAAATATTATATATAAATTGACTACACTAAAATTTTATAAATTTTCTATTATACGGGATCAAATTGAAAAATTATAATTTTGTCAGTTAAATTTTAACCACATATGACTCATATCCTCTCAATATATGTATATCTCCCTATAATATTATATATATATATATATATATATATATATATATATGTGTGTGTGTGTGTGTGTGTGTGACCCGAAAGTACAAAAGTATTAAAAAAATTTGGCTCGCGGGGCGCTGCCCCCGAACCCCCGCCAAATTATTTATGACTTGCTAAAAAGTTTGGATCCCCCTCAGATCAAATCCTGGTTTCGTCCCTGTATATTTGAGACGAAGAAATCCCAGCTTGTCCCGTTGCATGCGGTGTACATGAAATATAGAGCTTGATAATCTCCTTTAGTTATCAGAACATTTGCCAACTGTGAATCGAAGTGCATGATTCTCCATATTTTATGCAACCCAGTACCACAAAAGTGAGGAGAGAGAGAGAGAGAGAAAATAAATGGGTCTTATTTAGATGGTGTATGCTCACATAGGTATTGATAATACTTTTCCATTCCCACTAATGCTTGGTTGCGGAGGATAATACTCCCTCTGTCCCAAATTAATTGCTCAATTTTGACCATTTTAAGTCAAATTGACTTTTTTTAGAACTAATCTTTTTATTATTTTTGTTAAAATATAGGTGAAGAGATTATAACCAAAAAAAAATATATACAATTTATTACTAATTTCAATTTTTATAATTTTAGAAATATATTTATATATGCTTAATTATTAATTTTAAAAATAGTCAATTTGACTTAAAAAAGTCCTAAAAAAGCAATTAATTTGGGACGGAGGAAGTAATTGTTAACCGACATGATAGGTATTTTTAATAACCTAGCTATATAACTTGTAGGCTTTCGGCGAGTGGCCATAATGTAAGGGCTGGTAATTATTGTTTGTAATAATAACATGTTTCCTACTTATGCATGCATATAATTGTCTAGGAGAGCAGATGTAAGAATATAATTTACACACCTGGGTCTACTTTTTCACCAAAGTAACACGTACCAAACTTAACCTTAAGTAGCCTCTTTTTTAAAAAAAAAATTCGAGAATGTGCATCATGTGGCATAACAGCTATAAAAATTATCCAACAGGAGGGCAGAGATATAATGAATCATTTATTAAAATAACTAATATTGATTATATTAATTATTTTAAGTAGCTCACTTAATCTATACAATTAATATTGTATAATTAAATTAATCTATGCCCTCCACCACTACAAAAAAATGGGCCTTTAGCAACGATTTTTCGGGCAACGACTTTATAAGTCGTTGCTAAACGTATATGTTTAGCAACGAAATTTGTCCTTCGTTGCAAATTGGGCCAGGATTTCACTTTTTGCAATGAAATTCATAAGTTGTTGCACAATTTCGTTGCTAATTAATTGGCGGGAAAAAATTTCGTTAGAAATTCGTTGCAAAATTTTTGGCCACTTGATTTCCCGTCATCGTGGGCAACGAAATTTTTTTGTTGCTAAAAATGGGGCTTTAACAACGATTTTTCAAGCAGCGACTTTATAAGTCGTTGCTAAAAGTGTATGTTTAGCAACGAAACTTGTCATTCGTTGTAGATTATGTCAGGCTTTCACTTTTTGCAATGAAATGAATAAGTCGTTGCAAAATTTGGAAACAAAATTTGTTAGAAATTCGTTGCAAAATTTCTAATCACTTGATTTCTCCTCATCGTGGGCAACGAAAGTTTTTTTGTTGCTATATTTCGTTGCCTAATATGGACCACATTCATTGGCAATAATTTTTATTTTCGTTGCATATTTTATACAACTTTTTGCAACGACTATTAAAATGTTGCCTTAAATTAAGATAATCCCAATAAGCATGTTTTTGTAAGACCATATTTGGTATTCGGAGAATTGTCAAAAAATATTCGTATTTAGTATTTAAAAATTATGTCCAAATGCGGAATATATTCCAACATGTGACCTATCATTTGGAACTTTGGTCATTTTAAAACCCGCTGGAGCAACATAAGTTATCTGTTAATATCTTGCAAGGATTAATATTTATATCAAAAACATGAGATTTCCCCCATATATATTCTTTTTTTCTCTTTCACTACATACCATTAATATAATCTCAAGAAGTTATATACTACAATAATAATAATAATAATAATAACAATAACAATAATAATAACAATAATAATAATAATAACAACAATAACAATAACAATAACAATAAAATAATAATAATAATAATAATAAATAAAAATAATAACACTATAATTTCTACTTATATATGTCAAATACTTACAAAATTATGATATTTATCTTACTTGTTCTTTAATTTATTTATTTTGCCTTGAAATATAGTATAAGTTATTCTTTTCAATTATCTTCTTCTTTTGCAACAAATAATTAATGGGCAATCGAACACTTTTTTGACGAAAATTGGTAATAAAATAATTAAATGACATATCAATGATCATACATGATCAATATATAGAAGATTAGAACGTAAATTAATAGCCAAGTTAATTAATTAGTTTTTTTAATATTGGACATTTTAAAATAAGCAATAATTAATGCTATTGTTTCCCGAAAATCTACTGTTTTTTAATTTTGTAAAAAAAAAGAATTGATATAATAATTAGCGCTTGTGAAAAAAAGGGAAAAAAAAGAAGTTAAACAGGTCTTTCCATACTAACGATCTTATATATCACAGAATAAAATGACAAATTAGTGTGTTATTATTCTAAGATAATATATTTGTATTTCATGCATAAATTGTTGTGCAAATTATAAAACATATAACCATATATATATATATATATATATATATGTATCATATGTTATGTATGCATGAAGTAACTTTTATGTATACATTGAAAACCAATGAACTTTTATTTTTATAGTAACATGGTAAATAGCCACGGTCCTATTTTATTTTTATTATTTTTATTTATTATTATTATTATTGTTGTTATTATTATTATTATTATTATTATTATTATTATTATTATTTTATTATTATTATTATATATCTTCCTGAGATTATATTAATGGTATGTAGTGAAGGAGAAGAAAGGAATATATGGGGGAAATCTCATGTTTTGATATAAATATTAATCCTTCCAAAATATTGATAGATAACTTGTGTTGCTTCAGTGGTCAAATGACCAAACACTACTACAAAATAGTAAATAGATAACACTAAAATCACAACGTTTTTATAAAAAACGTTATGGTATATTTTTACACAACGTTTTTTTGACAAAACGTTGTAGATGTATATGAGAAAACGTTATGTATTTGAAAGGGCATTTTTTTGGGTTTAAGTAGATAACGTTTTTTTTAAAAAACGTTATCTATATAAAAAACACGGAGCTCAATTGAAACTTAAAATAAAAAGACATATCGTCTTTCCTTCAGTTTTGTTCTTTCTCTCTCTATGCCGTCGTGAGTTAGGGTTCTTTTTCCCTCATTGCTCGCCACTTTCGTTCCCTCTCGTCAGTTTCCTCTCTCTTTGGGTTTTTCTCTTCATTTTTCCTTCTCTCTCCAGTTTTTCTTCTCTCTATCTGCTCTTTGGCTGTGTTCGATTGGGTGTACGTTCGATCTGAGGCTGAAATCCGAAGAAAGCTATTTGGGTGTTTGACGATAAGCTGTGTTGGGGCTAGGTTTTCATCGTAAGTTCTTCATCTCTTTGGATTTGTTCTTGCATGTGTTTATTTTCAACTCATTTACAGTCTTTGTGTATGTAAACGTGTTTGAGGTACTCAATTTGTTTTGTTATAATGGTTTTTCTGCTTTCATAGTGGTAGCATAGTAGTGGCTGCGGTGGCAGCAGTGGTGGTTTCTGTGTCTCTAGCCTCCACTAAAAATTAGGTTTTAATTTCTCCTTTGTTAATTTTCCCTAAAATTTAGGTTTTAATTAGAAATTTAATGATATTTGGAGCTATTTTGGGTTATAATATGAATGAGACCCATTTGTTCAATTTTAGATATCTGTGAGACCCATTTTGGGTTAATTTAGGTGCCTTTCTGCTTGTGTTTTTATTTTCTAGTTTGTGTGGTTTGACGTCTGCTATTCAAGTATGTGCTACTGGTCAAGAACTTGTTGTGTGTCTTCTTCTCTAGTTTTCATGTGGTATTATTGAACTGGTTGTGTCCTTGTTACTGTGAGGAATAAAGCCTGTTGGTACAGGGCAAGTGTATTTTGAATGGTTTTATTAATATGTTAGTTGAAAAAGTGGCTCGCCTTTCTTTCAGTTTGCGGTAGCTAATTAAATTGAATGGGTAGTGGGAGGTGAGTTTAGAATCTTATTTTCAATTTGCAAATATTAACAATGAACATTACAATGTTGAAAGTTCCTTGCAATGCTGCCAATGCAGGTAAGCATCTACATACTACAGTATTCAATTTTTTTTAAAAAAACAAAAAAAACTAGTCCTTCAATTAAGCGCTAAGCAACTACATTACTTAAAATACTTAAAACTGATTGTAAAAGAAAAGTTTGGATAGAGTTACAGTTAAGTGTTGGCTAAGTATTCATCTTTAAATCTGTATTATTATATAAATATAAAAGTTTGGTTGAGCTAAGCTTCTACGTGTTATTGAAGACTAATTAAATCTGTATTATTACATAAAGCATAATGATAATCTTCATTTTCATTTGAAAATCCTTTGTTTTTCCTTCTTGGGTCCGTTCTAATGTTTATTTCACAAAGAGTGAGTTAAGGGGTTTCTTATTCATGATTATTGAGTCTAGCCAATTGATAGGGGACATTGTGCTTATTTAGTGTTTTATATTTAGTGTTGGACTCTAGATGACATGTTTTGTTTTTTTTTAAGATGGACAAGTCATGGATGTGTGCTGATAGAAGGTCACGAGAGTATGAACTAGGCGTTGATGAATTCTTGAGGTTTGCGGTAGACAACGCGAGAAATGTGAATCTTATCCATTGCCCTTGCGTAAAATGTGGAAACATTTTAAAATTTGGTGCCAAAATTATACGGGATCACTTGTATTTTAATGGTGTTGATACTAGTTATCAAACTTGGATATGGCATGGAGAACCTAGTATGTCAGATGCAGATGAACCTTTTGTAGGCACTAGTGAACAAGGCTATAGTGCTGAAACAGTAGATATGGAAGATAATGGTTTTGGGGATTTCTCAAATGATCCGTGTGAGTTTCTTAATGTGATTGGGGATGGAGATGAACCCTTGTACCCTGGTTGTAAATTTAGTAAGTTAGGTGCACTTGTTAGACTCTATAATTTAAAAGCAAAGCATGGGTTGAGTGATGTTGGTTTCACAGAGCACTTGATTTTTCTGACTGAACTTCTTCCAAAAGGTAACCAATTACCTTGCTCCTTGTACGAGGCAAAGAAGATTTTACATGCCTTAGGAATGGATTATGAGAAAATACATGCTTGCCCTAATCACTGCATCTTGTATAGAAAGGAATTTGACCGGGTAACTAATTGCCCAAAATGTTCTCTCTCAAGGTGGAAGATGGATAAGAATGAGCATGTAAGAGAAGGAGTGCCTGCGAAGGTGTTGTGGTGCTTTCCTCCTATCCCGAGGTTTAAACGTATGTTTAAATCTAGCAGGACAGCTGAGAGTTTGACTTGGCATGCTAATAATAAAATGAGTGACGGTTATATGCGTCATCCATCAGATTAACCATCTTGGAAGCTAGTGGATGATAAGTGGCCGGAGTTTGGTAAAGACCCTAGAAGCCTTAGACTTGCTCTTTCAGCTGATGGGATCAATCCTCATGCTTCTCTTAGTAGTAGATACAGTTGTTGGCCTGTTATAATGATTATTTATAATCTTCCGCCTTGGTTATGTATGAAAAGAAAGTTCATGATGTTGACTTTGTTGATCTCGGGTCCTAAACAAGCCGATAATGATATAGATGTCTACTTGGAACCATTGATTGATGATTTGAAGTGTTTGTGGAAGGGGGTTCCAGGGGTGTATGATGCATTTAGAGGAGAATACTTCATGCTCAAAGCCCAATTAATGTGGACTATTAATGACTTTCCTGCCTATGGGAACTTATCTGGATGTGTTGTAAAAGGTTATAAAGCATGTCCTATATGTGGCGAGGATACACCTAGCCATAGGTTGACACATGGTAACAAAGTTTGTTACATTGGCCACCGAAGATTCTTGCCTCAAGATCATTCATTTCGGAAGCAGCGAGTATCATTTAATGGAGAACAAGAATTTAGACCACCTCCTGTGTCACTAACGGGGGAGGAAGTATTTAGAAAGGTTAATGGTTTGACTCATGATGTTGATGACAAGGATAACATGCCTTGTTGGAAGAAGAAGTCAATCTTCTTTGAACTAGAGTATTGGAAGTTTCTTCATATTAGACATTGTCTTGATGTTATGCATATTGAGAAAAATGTATGCGAAAGCATTATTGGTACATTATTGGAGATTCTAGGGAAAAACAAAGATGGGGTTGCAGCTCGGTTAGACCTCTTAGAAATGGGGGTTAAGACTTATTTGCGGCCATATTTTAGGGGAAAAAGGACACGTTTGCCTCCAAGTACTTGGAATCTATCGAGGGCAGAGAAAAGAGTTGTATGTAATTCTTTGTATGGCATGAAAGTCCCAGAAGGTTACGCTTCTGATGTCAAAAGTCTTGTATCATTGCAAGACCTAAAACTCTATGGGCTTAAGTCTCATGACTGTCATACCTTAATGCAACAATTGCTCCCTGTTGCCTTACGTTCGGTGATGGAAAGACCTGTGAGGTATGCAATTATCAGATTGTGTTTTTTCTTTAATGAGATATGCGACAAAGTCATCGACATTTCAAAACTAGATAAAATGCAAGCTGATGTAGTGGTAACCTTGTGTTTGCTTGAGAAGTATTTTCCACCTTCATTCTTTGATATCATGATTCATGTCGTGGTGCATCTTGTTAGAGAAGTTCGATTATGTGGGCCAGTTTACTTTAGATGGATATATCCATTTGAAAGATTCATGAAAGTATTAAAAGGGTATGTACGTAATCGTACTCGGCCTGAAGGTTGCATGGCTGAATGTTATATTGGTGAAGAAGCTTCAGAGTTTTGCGAGGAATATTTATCTGATGTTAGTACTATTGGGATCCCATCGAGGCGAATTATGGGTCGTACACAACCCTTATCTGGTGCTACCGTAGAATCTACGGAGCGTGACATGTTAGACCAAGCACATCGTTGTGTGTTAGACAACACGGATGAAGTTAAACCATATATCAGGTAATTTAAACGTTTTTCTACATAAGATAGAAGAATTTTGTATTATAATTCAACGACTAAAATTTGATTGTCTTCTATTTCATGTAGTGAACATATGATACATCTGAAAGAAACTTATCCGAGATTCAAAAAAAGAACAAAGTGGCTACAAGATAAGCACAATCGCACATTCATTGATTGGTTTCGCAAAAGGGTAAAATTGTGTTTATCTTTGTAAATGTTTGCTGGTTGCTCTTGTTTGTTTCTTGATTTATATTATTTTGGATTCAGGTTGCACATGAACTTACCCAAGCATCCAATGACATAACGGAGACTTTGCGGTGGCTTTCGGATGGCCCGTGTATGGAAGTACTCAAGTATAAAAGCTACATTGTCAATGGGCTGCACTTTAATACCAAGTCACGTGATGATGTGCGAGCTGTTCAAAATAGTGGAGTGCACCTAGTGGCAAAGACAATGCAGCTTTCTAGTGCAAAGGATAAAAATCTTGTTGTGGGAGACATGAGTTTCTATGGGGTGATTCAGGAAATATGGGAGCTAGATTATCATAAGTTTAGAGTACCTATTTTTAAGTGCGATTGGGTTGAGAACAATAATGGAATTAAAGTAGATGAACTTGGATTTACGTTGGCCAATCTTGGTAGGATAGGTTTTAGAAATGATCAATTTGTTATGGCTAACCTAGTCAAACAAGTCTTTTATGTTGAAGATCCTTTAGATTCTATGTGGTCAGTTGTATTATAAACAACCCCAAACAAATAGGAATTATAATGAATTGTGCCAGTGATGATGATGAGCTAGGGGACGTTGTAATTGACACACGAACCCTTTACAAGGGGTATGCCTGCAGTTGAGACATTTGATGATGCTTTTCACGAGGACAACTCACAATACATGAGAGCTGACTGTGAGGATATTTGGATTGATAAGGAATAGGAACTCTTGTGGCAATTAATAGAACTCAATGAACTGAATGTTTAACTTCCAGCAGTTGTATTTATGAACTAAATTATTTTCCAACAGTTGTATTTATAACTCAATGTTTATTTGCCTTTAAATGTTACTTTTCACATGTATTTATATTTTTCAGCAGTTTAAATTTCCATTTTAGTAGTTTAAAATGTTACTTTTCCAGCAGTTACGATGTGTTTATTTTCCAACAGTTGTATTTATCACTCAATGTTTATTTGCCAGCAAAATGTTACTTTTCACATTTATTTTTTTTAGTAGTTTAAGGTGTTACATTTCAGAATATTCTTCTAACTCAATGTTTATTTTTTGTGTAGAAAAAAATAGAAAGTTATGACATCCCCTCAAAAGAAGAAAGCTATTTTATCCCCTTCAAAGAAGAAAGCTATTCAAAAGAAGAAAGCTAGATCATCCCCTTCAACCAAGAAAGCTATTTCCTCTCCTCAACAGAAGAATGCTAGTTCATCCCCTTCAACCAAGAAAGCTATTTCCTCCCCTCAAAAGAAGAAAGCTAGATCATCCCCTTCAACCAAGAAAGTTATTTCCTCCCCTCAAAAGAAGAAAGCTAGTTCATCCCCTGCAACCAAGAACCAACTTGCCAAGGCTAGTCAGTCGCAGCAAGCTGCTTTAGAGACTCAAGACAGTCTGAAATATGAAGTTGAGACAATCTCCAGTACCGCAAAAAGAAAACGAGGCATTAACACAATGCAGCAAATAGTGAGGCGAAAAGTACAAGGCATGAGAAAGGTTGTGGAGTATAATAAAAATGGGCAACCTCGTGGGAAGACAGCAAAGGAAATGCAGTCTTACATTGGGGTATTAGCACGCACGAAGGTCCGAATTGACATTAAAAAATGGAAAGCTGTGGAGTTAGATACAAAAAAAGAAGATTTTGGAAGCTGTAGAGGTATGTGAAAGTAGATTAAATTCCCTATGTAGTTTTATTTTTCTTGTGTTTGTAACATGTATTGATATTTGTGATCTGCTTGTGCATAGATGGCGTTTGTGATAGCTCCTCAAAGCCGGAACATGGTTTTAAGATCAGCAACATGTAAATGGCGAGAGTTCAAGTCTAGACTGACCAATACCTATGTTTATCCTTTCGAAAATGAATCAGAAGTCTTATGTGACCCCCCTGAAGAGTATCCTTTCATTGAACCTGATGCTTGGAGAGCCTTTGTATCCCATAGGTTTACTGAAGAGTTTAGGGTACATTTTCCTCCATTTAATTGCAAATAAATCATGCCTTCTCAAATTACATAACCATTTTTCCCTTCATATTTTGCAGGCATTACATAAGAAACAATAATCAATACGTGCACAATATAAGTATAACCATCGCTTATCACGCAAAGGATATGCTGGATTGGAGGATGAATTGGTTAGTAAAAATTTTGTAAGATAATTATTTGTCCATGCATGTTAAATTTTGTAAGATAATTTTGTAAGATCATTTTGTAAGATAATTATTTGTCCATGCATGTTTATATGAAACAGCTGGAAAAAATGGCGGAAGGTGACATAGATCGAGCAACATTGTGGAGGAAAGGCCGCGAAGATAAGCATGGGAATATTCCAAATGAGGAGACAGCTGAGAAAGCAAAGGAAATAGTAAGAAACTCAATTGATGTTCTGAATTCTTTCTCTGTGGCAGTGATTTTTTTTATTGTTAATGTGAATTATTTGTTAATGCATTAGGATGAATTGAAGAAAAAGGTTGATGAAGGTTCGTTGACCGAAATCGGCAGCCATGATATTCTCACAATGGCATTGGGGACTTCAGAGCGTGCTGGATGAGTTAGAGGTGTGGGAGGTTATGTGACTCCAAGTTCGTACTTTCACCGACCAAGACGCCAAACCGAGTATATGAGCCACAGTATTAAACAAACTGTCCAAACACTTCTTGAAGAAGAGCGAGCTAAGGGGCAAGCTGTGGCAGCAAAACTTGTAGCGGACGAGCGAGATTTTTGGGTGCAGAAGATTATGCAAATAGAGGCAAAACTGGATGGAAAGTGTACGGCCCCTGGTGAAAAAACTATTCCCCCAGGTCACTACTTGACTCCCCCTACCCTTAATGGTGGACCTTTTTCAGACAAAGCTAGTTGTTCCACTGTGGGTAAAATGAATATTTTGATTGATGAGAAGGAGGATGTTGACAATGATGAGAACAAAGGCAATGCTAACAAAAAGATGCCACCATTAAAGGTACATGTCATTGATTTCATTAATGATTTCATTAAGATAACAATCAGAAACATGTAAAATATTCTTGATTTCATTAATATATATTCTTGTGTTTGTATCTAGAAACATGGAAAATGCTTAGAGTTCGGTAAGACAAGTTCTGAATCGAATAACCTACGCCCCATGCCAAGCTCATTAAAGGTGTTGTGTCGTTATGCCAAAAATACGCTCCAGTTGAAGGGAAACACCATAAAAATTGTGATCAAGGAGGAAGTTTTTGGGTTTGCTCGTCCTACCCATATTTTGTATGAAGACTACAATTTAGTGCCATGTCAGAAATATCAGGCACTTGCATAGTGATGTACATGAGGTATAATTAAATAAATCTTATTTGGTACTGTGAAAGAAAACTGATTTAACGGTTCTCAATTATTAGGTACTTGTATGATGTGTTGAAGAAGACAAATATGTTGAGGATGATTACTTTTGTGGACCCTGCTCGGGTTGGGGCTAAAGGTTGTGGAAGTATTTCTCAAAAAACACTTTACATATCATCTCAGTTTTCAAGAGCACATCCTGGCATGTATTTCCTGATACCTTACAACTCCGGGTTAGTACTTATTATATTTAGTTAAAGCTATAATGGTAAACTTCTTTACCTTTTTTAGTAAAACTCCTCATTCTAAAAAACTTGTTGGTTTAACTATAAAAATGTGTTTGGGGATGATTTTTGTGTAGATGTCATTGGGTTTTGACCATTGTCAATTTGGACAATAATACTGTGTACTTCTTGGATTCCCTCAAGTACCGTAGAATCGATGAGGAGTGGAAACAAGTTGTGAACACGTATGTTATTCCAACTTACATTGTTTTTAATGTAGTTCAATTGGAAAGTTTTACAACAAAATTTCATCTAATAAATCGTGTCTCTGGATGGATGTGCATGATGTTATATGTGTCACCCTCTTGCTCATAAAGTGCCATTAAAGCTGCTAATGGGCAAAACAATAATCAAATACGAAAATCACCACAATGGAGAATCTTGGTGGTATGTTAGATTATATATGTATATACATATATATATATATATATATATATATATTTATTGATTTATCATGACATAATTACTAATTGTGTTTAGGGAACTCCTGTACAACCAACACACACGGAGTGCGGGTATTTTGTGATGCGTTTTATGAAGGAGATAGTTGAGGATGGTAGTTTGGACTTTGTAGCCAAGGTTAGTTATTTTTTGCCAGCTTTATTGGTCATTTTTTTGGATATATAAATTTGGTTATAGATGGTATTTGGTTGGTCATGTACAATAAGCTTGAGAAACAGTATAGTGATGGTAGTGAAGTAATGTTAAAAGTCATTCCTGTGATTTTTAATCTTTTTAAGTATTATACAAGTTAAAATATGATCAAGATTTTGAAATTGAAACTTTTAAGTTTATATAGTAGTAGAGCTTGTTGAATATGGTCAGCCATTTTGGTAAACAAATTTGTTTGGATGAATGTACGAAAAATGGAAATAAACTTTCTTTTGCTTGAATCTGCATTGAGGTTGATGTTCATACATCTATTAGGTTCATGATTGTTCTGCCTATGAGATTATCTGTTTGGTGTTATATACCTGTTTTGGCTTGGCCGATTCCTTTACTAGTGTTATAGCTGTCTTAGTTATTCTTGTTTGTTAGTTTGTTAACAACTTGTTCTGCTATGTTGGATATCTATTGTTGCTTTATCTGTTTTGTCTCCTTTACTTGTTCAGAGCATGATATGATGGCTGAACCGGTTTGGAGATGCAGTTATATGAGAGTGGTTTGCAGTTTTGGGTCGCTTGTGGTATTGTTTATGGGTTTGCTGTGGTTTGCTAACATTCCAATTTGTACATAGAGCTTTCCCTTGCTGCCTTTTGTTGTTGATTGATGCAGGCTGTTTGTTGACCAATTAGTCTATAGTGGGAGACTAAACTTTTTGTTCTTTTATTTCAGTGGGATAAGGCAAATGGATTAACGTTTACACAAGAACAAATTGACGAAGTACGGGATGAGTGGGCAACGTATGTTAGCAGACACATGTAGAGCACGGTAGATATGTACAGGGCCTAGGCTTTTTTGAACATGTGTTGGTACTAGCTTAATTTTATGGATACTTTGGTTTATTTTGTGGATGCATGTAATCAAATTCACAATTCAATATATTTTTGGTGGATGCAGTAATTTAAAATTGTAAACGAATGGTATTATTGGGATGTGTTGTTGATACATTTTGGCTTTAAATTAAATGAGAATTTAGACTTTTTTTTAGCTATATAGCATGACATTAGCAGATTGCAGGTGCACTGGTCATATAAGCGAACAACAACTTTTTTTTCTTTTTAAAAATGTTGTGTATGCAGCACAGTTACAACGTTGTTACATGATTACAACATTTGCAAGTCAATATACAACATTTTAAACACGTCGTCTATTATTGATTTCTATGGTTAAAAAACGTTATATAATTTTGTCTAAATAGATGATACATTATAAACGTTGTATAAATGTGTCTAAACGTTGTCTATTATATTAAACTACAACATTTTATATAAATTTGTCTAAATAGATGACACATTATAAACGTTGTATAAATGTGAATAAACGTTGTCTATTATATTAAACCACAACATTTTCGAGCATCTACTGATTTATGGAAAACAAATCTACAACGTTTTTTCCTTAAAAACGTTGTATAAGGTGCCTAACTACAACGTTTTAAAACGTTGTATAAGGGTGTCAAATAGATGACACCCTTAACCACGACGTTTGGCTGACAGAATCTACAACATTTTTTTCGCGTCGTATATTTGCTATTTTGTAGTAGTGAAAGTTTCAAATGATAGGTCACAGGTTTGAATCTATGTAGAAGTATTTTTTGGAAAAAATTCAAAAGACCTGCCACGTCAGCAGCGGACAACGTATATGTGGCGCGTATTGAGTATTTAAAAACAGTAAGTCTAGGCGGACCGGCCAATTGTACCGAAAAATTGGACCGGTCCCCTAGTTTACCCATGTTCCCTTGGTTTTTTTTTTTTTGGTATATATCCAAACATATTTATACTATGAATTTATAAAAAAAAATAAAAAAAATCCAAAAAAATTAGGTGTAATTTGGATATATATCGAAAAAATGGTTGTATGGGCCCATACAACCATTTTTTTGATATATATCCAAATTACACCTAATTTTTTTGGATTTTTTTTATTTTTTTTTATAAATTCATAGTATAAATATGTTTGGATATATACCAAAAAAAAAAGCCAAGGGAACATGGAAATGTCCAAAAAACATGTCCATGTAGAAGCACTCATTTAAAAATTATGTCCAAATGTGGAACATATTCGTTTCCATTTTTTATTCGAATAAACAAATTATTCAAATATCCGAATTCGAATGTCAATCACCTAATAAACAATTTATTCAATTTATTTATAAAAAGTAAAAATAAAAAAATATTGACCAATTATTAACAAATCGCAACCATTTAAAGTTGTAAAAGTACATATCATAAATGGGAGACATATCAAATACATCATCATTCATAATTGATCATAAAAATCAATTAAAATTTACTATTATAAATTGTACATATAAGTTGTATAAATTGTACTTATAAGTTGTTCCATATTATTTAATTTATTTTTTGCTAAATTTAAATGTATATAAAAGAAAAGAGATACATATACTTAGGGACATTCTCCAAATCGATACAAAATGTATTAGTGAAGGAATTATTACTCACTATATATATTGTTCAGAAGTTTTTTTGCGAGAGATAAAATTGGTCGCTATTTTGTTCTAAATAATTTTTTTTATAATTAATTGTGGCGAATAAAATTTGTAATATAAATACATTAAATTTTTTACAGTAATAAATTTACTTTTAATAACACTTTTTAAGTAACTTTCAATATTAACTATTTATTTTAATAAACTATAAATTTTTTACAGTAATAAATTTACTTTTAATAACACTTTTTAAGTAACTTACAATATTAACTATTTATTTTAATAAACTATAAAGTAAATAACTTTACACTACGTTAAACTTTAAATTTTATACATTGATCATGACAAAAAAAAAGAAAAAAAATAAAGATAGCGATGCGCTTTTGTGGAATAGAGTACGTATAAATACCAAAACAAATACTCATATGTTATACATGGTAAAATGCAAAGTAGACCACTGAACTTTAGGGATTTTTGGGTATTGAGCCCTTTTCTTTTGATCAACGCAAATTGAGCCCCTTTTTATTAAAAAATTTAGACTTTGAGCCTCAGGCACCACATGTGCGATTCGAACACGGAACCTCTAATTTGGAACATTGGTCCAATGACTAATTGAGCAACATGGATCTTATTTTTATTATTTTGCAAAGATTAATATTTATAACTAAACAATTAAATCCCCAAATTAAAAGACAACATATCTCAAGCAGTTCCCATAGCAAACCTTAAGGATATATTTACCGAAAAAAACATATTTTAATTAATATATTACCTAAAATATTACATATTTTTTGGTAAATATTTTTTTTTAATAGTAATAATAATAATAACAACAACAACAATACTAATAGTAATAATAACAATACTAATAATAATAGTATTACTAATAATAATAACAACAATAGTAATAATAATAATAGTACTGATAATAATAATAATAAATAATAATAATAATAATTATTATTATTATTAGTATTATTATTACTAATAATAATAATTATTATTGTTATTATTATTAGTATTGTTGTTGTTATTATTATTATTATTACTATTAAAAAAATATTTAAATTCTCATCTAATTGCATATTTTTTTTATACATACTAGTGATATTATATAAATATTTATAAATAATAAAAATATGACATTTAATTCTAAGGATATTGCGCACAAATTATTGTAAAAAATAAATTATTTAATATAAGTAAATATTTAACTTGAGATTACATAAAATAATAAGAACTTTTATTCTTAGACGGAGGGAGTAACTTAAATCATGAACATATCTTTAAGTCCAAAAATAAAACATAAAAAGAAGAGTAGTAATGGTATACCCCTAGCTATTCCTAGTTCTCCTTTTACATTTTTTCAAATATATTATAAAATTATATTATAATACTATCAGTTCTAAGAGAAAACATAAAAGATGAAAAAAATTTATTATGTTTTATGAACTAAAACAGAATAAAGTTATTTAAAAATGACTTATAAGTCATTCCTAATAAGTTAGTTTGACCCATATATATATATATATATATACACACACACACACATATATTAATAACTTATATTCAATAATTAATTAATAAGTTACATATATATAAATTAATTATATATATAGGTATTAGCTTGTTACAAATTTTGTACTTTCAAAATTTACGTGCGACAACATGAGGCAATAACAATGGATAATATAATTTTATTATTAAAATGTGTTAGGTTCGAATTAATTTAGAATTAATGAACTATACTTTAAAATTTATTTTTTTTTCTTATTCTATTTATAATTGTAATTAGAGCATTCATTTTAAAATTAAAATTTAGAATTTCAAAAATGATGAAAAGTTATTTGAATTGTAATTTAGATTATTGATTATTGGATTTATTAAAAATAAATAAATAAACATTAATTCATTAATACTATACTTTAAAACTCATTATTTTTTATTTTATTTTAGCTATAGTTGTAATTAAAGTATTCATTTTAAAATTTAATATTTCAAAAATGATAAAAACTTACTCAAATTATAATTTAAAATAATAATTATTATATTTATTAAAAATAATAAAATTAACATCCATTTATTAATAAATTTTACTTTAAAATTCATTATTTTTTTATTCTGATTATAGACTTATAGTTATAATAATACAACTTTTATCTTTTGTATCTAGAACTATAGATCTTCTTCTTCTAGGGCTGGATGAATATACTCCCAAAGTTTCGATATGAAACCCCTCCTCCATCATTTCTGTCTCCATCCGTTTTCAAAATCCCGCCCCGGTTCACCAGCGGCGGCTACAAGTGCGGTGAATGGCTACAGTCTGATAAGATATGGTCGGGTCGTCTTCGGGTCGTGTCGTGTAAAGATCGTTGCGAGATCCGACTGGAGGATCCCAACTCCGGCGACCTGTTCGTCGATTGCTTTGTCAATCTCGGGTAGAGAGAGAATGTGGTCGAGTCTGTTCTCGATTCGTCGCGGTACTTCGTGTCGTGTAAAGATCGATGCGAAATCCGACATGTTTTGTTTTTACTTTCCATACTAGTAAAATTTAATCTTGTTTATTGTCTAGCTAGTGCAGTTTTAATCTTATTTTAGAGGACTTTTTTCTTTCAATTTTGAAATGGGTTAGGGAAATTTATCTGGTTCAAGTCTACTAATAGGAAGATGCAATTGTTTTAGACCTGAATTTAACATTCTATATTCTTTTGTTGAATTGGGAATTAGCTGTTTTACCCAGACTAACTGCCTGCTGGTTTATTGTTCCTTTCAATTTTCTGGTTTATGTTTGAAAGCTTGAACTAATTTGAGCATTTGTTACAAATTGATGAAGTTGATTGGGCGAACACCGATGATATATTTGAACAAAGTAACAAAAGGCTGTGTGGCTAATGTGGCCCTCTTCCTGTAACAAATAGGAAGAATTAGACTTAGAATGGGACTGTAGTGAGTATTTCTTTGACTGAATGTGGCTAATTGAGGGAAGTTGGGTTGATATAGAAGAGGAATAGACGTGTATGAGGAGTTATGGGTTAGTGGGATGAAGTCCAGGAGTTATAGTCCAGGTTTTATGAATGGAATGCAGGTATGGTGCAATTTTTGCAATACACAGTCTATGTTCTAAGCTTTTGTCAATTGCATGGAGCTCAATAAGTTCTAGTCCATTAACTTTTGTTCCTAATAATAGGATTTGATTTAGAGCCATGGGGTTTAGGTTGGTTGTGCGAAGGTATAAGGAAGTTAAAATGAAATGATAACTCAATTAAATGGCTATAATGGGAAGGTTTCAAAATAGTGCACACCAAGTACTTGACAAAATTCCTTAATATGTTGTTTTTGACTAAAAAATCAAAATAAGACAAAACCCAAGCTTGGGATGGATAGATATCTTACATATAATGATAACTAGAGAGTTTAAGCTTGTTAGATTAAAACGAAAATCAATTTGACAAAACCCAGGCTTGGGATATATGTTATTTTCTGATTCACTGATCATAAAATTCAGGACTAGTATAAATCACTAATTACTACTTCAAATATATGTTAAGGTACTAGCTTTCTTCTTTTTGAGCTATTCACATGCTTACTGCTGTGTTGCTTAGCTCACTTTTTAGTTGACCAATTTCTATTCTATTCCATTTGTCTTTGTTTTGCTTGGGGCTTTTCTTAGTTCGTAGAAATTTTGAATTGAAATTAATTTATTTCATAGAGATTGAGACGAGGTATATGAATTCAAAAGTTTGCATGAATGGATTGTGCAGGGCATCCTCCGGCCAATGGAAAAAAGGTTGGCCTTTGTGATCTGGTGGTTTCGCCATTCTTTGTGATAACTGCAGGTGCGTATTCCTTATTTTTTCCTTTCCCGTACCTTTAGCTTTTTCATTCAGTTCACCTTGTTATTTAGAGTGTTTGACCTTTTAATTTTTGCTTTGTCACGGGGCCAATTACCCCTACAATTTTATAATCAGCTCTACAACGAGTTTTATACATTTAGGCTGATAATTTCTAAAGTCACTGTGGGAGTATAACATGTTTCTTTTAATGTTGTAATACTTATGAGTATTTATATCATCATACAGACGAGTGTAAAGTCCTTGCTATGTAGTTTACAGGGTATGATTTACTTCTAGGCCTTGCTTCCATTCTTTATGGATATGTTAGATATTGTATCTAACTATCTATAAACAAGTTATTTAATTAAAGGGAATATATTCAAACCAACTTATGTGTTGATATGTAACTATGACTATATCCTTGATTTTCAGGAAGGTGGATTTGATTTAGATATGACGTACATCACAAAGAACATCATTGCTATGGAATTTACTGCAGGTGATATAAGCTCTAGTTTTTTTGGATATGTTGAGGTAAGCAAAGGGATATTCTCTACAGTCCATTCCTTTTCTTTTTTTTAAATAATTTTTTGTGCATAAATAAAAATTAAATTATTTGAAAATGCATTGTAGGGATTCTACAGAAATCACATGGAAGAAGTGATCAAGTTCTTTGAAACCCATCACAAGGTAATAGATTATAACAAATTATGTGTATATATTTTGTTAAAGAATTAGTTGTTTATGACATATGTATGTGAGAATACTAAAAGCTTTATTTTTTCAAGTTTGTCATTCAAACCTATTTCTTTTTTGTGTGTGTCTAGTACCCAGGCAATGATATTGACATCTTGCTCCATCTGGATCTTTATTGTATCTAAATAAATTCGGTGACAGTTTGGATTTTCTTGACAGTGTTCTTGCAAATTTACCTTCTTTGAGTGAATCCGATCAACTTTCTATATGCAGGATAAATACAAAGTATACAATCTTTGTTCTGAGAGGTTGTATGATGCATCCCTATTTGAAGGAAAGGTGTGTTATGTACTTTTTTTTTCAAAGTCAAATATGCTTCGCAATGCATTTGAAAGATAACTCTGACAAAATATTAACTTTTTGCATCAATTTTTTTGATGATTAATGATTAGCCTTGAGCTATTTATTGCTTTGAGATACTGGTTCCTCACAACCTCTGAAACTAGTGTCCTATTTGGGTTATCTTGGTCAAGATAATTGGAAATTGTGCAGCTCCATTTCCTCCCACTCCCAATCAATCTTCTGTATATTGTACTTGTACAGCTCGAAAGATGTTAAATCTTTTGAAAGACTCAAAAGGTTATGCGCACGCACGCGCACACATATTAATGTTATAGTTTATATATTAAGATCAATGTTTCAATACATTAATGTTAGTAGTCCGCTTTCAAGGTAATTTACATAAAAATTGTATGCCAGTTTCTTATATCTGACATCATTCTCCTGTCAGGTTGCTAGTTTCCTGTTTGATTATCATAATTGCCCTCCCATTCAACTCATAATATCATTTTGTCAATGGGAGACTGTATTCGAAAGCTTTGAGCAAGCAGACCCCTCAACAACTCAATTGTAAGCTGTCTATACGAACTTAAAAATATGTTTACCACTATGCTTACTGAAATTAATTCATGAAATGGCCGATTAAGATTCTAATTTTTTCTCGTAACAGAGCAATCATATAGTCGCACTGAAGGTTCTTTTTTTATTTGGATTTGTAGCAAATGATATTGTGATTGCCTATTTGTCTTTTTCTGCTTATGAGCAATACGGTGTACATTAGTACCACGTAGCAACTCTATTGTCTTTGTGTATTGATTTTGGCATCAAGTGCCTCTGGTGACCTATTTGCTTTATTTTTCTGACTTGTTATTATTTTTAAATATGTGCAGGAAGACTGCTTCTATGACATGCCTTACAATACTGGGTATCAAATTTTTGTGCTACGTTTACGGCAGACAAGGGACGAAATTATGAAGTGTACTCTCTCTATATGTAGATATATATTTTGATTGAAGAACTGTGGTAGCTTTAGATGATTAATTGTAAAGATAATCAATGATTATGTAGTGGATGATTTTATTAAGTTAATAATATTTTAGTTTTTTGTATTTTTGTAATTATTTTCTATGGGGACATTGAGCCAGCCAGGTATATAAAAAGAATGTCAAATTTTAATTTAGCAACAATATAATTCGTTACCAAAGCATTGAACAAGTTTTAATATAGCAACAATTTTTTATACATTTAGCAACAAATTTTTGTTGCTAATTGCATTAAAAATATAATATTTGGCAACGAAAAATTAACCTAATAACAACGGAGAGGATATTGTTGATAATACTAAAATAAAAGGCAATATTTTTTATCGTTACAAATTATATTAACTTTCGTTGCACATATAAAGAAACAACAATATATAATGTTGTTGCTAATCGACGACTTTCGTTGCTATTGAAAAATAACCAGCAACAAATATTTTCGTTGCTGATTCAGCATAATGTCGTTGTCAAATAATATAATCAGCAACGAAAATCGTTGCTAAAAAGTTTACATTCCGCAACGAAAGTAAACTTAGGCAATAATTTTTATAATTTACTGCAACGAAAAATGTCGTTGCAAAATGGTGTCAATCGCAACAAAAATTCATGGTCGTTGCAAAAAAAAAAAAGAGTTCATTTCGTTGCCAATTAGCAGGCTTTTGCAACGAAATGGGGTTTTTAGCAACGAAAGTTTAATTATTCTGCAACAATACAATTTGTTGCTAAAGGATCGATGTCTCTGTACGAAAGCCAAATTTCGTTGCAAAATGTATTACTTTTGGCAACAAAAAAAAACGTTCGTTGCGGAACAATTAGCAACGCTCATTGTGCAACGAAAGACGCAGCGACAGTAAAGTCGTTGCCAAAACCCTTTTGCAACGAAATGTGGCACCTTTGGCAACGAAAATCGGTTGTTGCTGAAGCCCCATTTTTTTGTAGTGCACCCATAAATTGTTTTCAAACAATTTATTTATACATTAAATATATTTATTATTCAAATATGAATTTAATTTATTAATTTTGTTACAATATATATTTATTTTATATATTGAACCCCATTTGATATTTAATATATCAACTTGGCATATAATTATTTATTAAGCGGCCTGCACAATAATATATTACACTTATATGTACGATATTATTAAAATGAGTTTAATCAACTCTCTTAGTTTTTTTTTATTAAAACAAAATGCATATATTAATTCTCTAATTTTCATTAAGAGAATTAATTGACTCGTACATGAAATTTAATTCATCGCTTAATTTTATCTTATACTTAGTTAATTAATATTAATTAATTAACCTTCTCAAATTCCTTATTTCATTAATTTAAATCATTTATTTAATAGTTAAATTACTATTAAATATTAAATTTATCCCATAAATCACATAATAAGAATTTTATTTATTAAATTCTTATTTTACATTTATAAAATAATTTCTGAAAACTCGGGATATCACAAAAACAGAGCAAGAAAACGAACCTGTGTACTTGAGTCTGGAGCATGGTGCTGCGGCGTTGCTCATAAGGCCAAACTAGGCGCTGCGGCGCTGGACACGTGTCAAGCTCTGACATGTTCGAAATGACTGTTTTGACGTCATGTAGTAAAATGAGCATAACTTTTTCATACGAACTCGGATTGAGATGATTCAAGATGATCCGCAACGAGAAAGAGTAGACCTACAACTTTTCTTCTTAAAGGTTTTTGATTTGAGGTCTAGAGCAATGTATAAATTGGCTATTTTTAGGATTGATGTGCATTCGGAGGCAATCGGGCATGCACGTATGAACGTGTAATGCTTCTGACGATAAAAGATGTTATTCTAAGTTATAAAACATGAGCATTATGATATATAATGATGCTTAACATTAATCAATGATGTATTAGATAAGTGTATGAGCGTGCTTGCAAAGGAGACGAATCGGGCGTGTGACGTATAAACGTCAAAATGTCGTGTAAAGTGTTAATGAACATTATAAGATATGTAATAGGGTTAATATAAACCAATAAGGATGGATGATTATGAGGGTCGTGATGTTCCCGAATGTCGCGATACCGATAGACGATGTTATAGCTTAATCGCGTTTATTAATTATAAAATGCGAACAACATGAAATGAGACTTTTAATAACTTATGTAAACCTATATGTGGAGTCTATATTTGACTAATTGGTATGTTATTATTAATGACGTTGTGTAGGATATTTGAAGAGCAATTAGCGTAACTTTTAAACAGCGTTTCATGCAAGTTTCCTAACTTCATTCAACTTATGTATTTGATGTGAGTTTCTTAACTTGTGCAAGTTTATTGTTATGTACAAGTCTTCTATTCATATGTGCACTCCGTGCAATGTCGTGCGTTTAAATTATTGAATTGCACTTGTTATATGAAGTTTATTGTTTTATGTGAAATGATTTATGAAAAAGGAGTTATTACCATTTAATTCGGCTTAACTCGATTGTTGAGCTATTCCAGTCAGAAATATTTATTGTTAATGATATAAATTGTAATAATTCTTGAATTATGATAGTTGATCGTGCCAATGCGAATCATATTGGGCAATTATCAATATAGGTTGCACCCCGTGCAATGATGTGATTGTTTAACGTTAAGTCCAAGAACGTGCCAGACCAATATCAGCACTTATGTGCTAAACTAAAGAAGAGTTCTAAATTTGAACTGATGTGATTTCGATTATGTTTATTCTTGAAAGCTGTAAAATAAAAGGAATCAAATAAATTCCTATTTAATCGAGCTGCTTCCGAATTATTGTTCAGTTGATGAAGATTGATGATATTATTCCTAATTTTGTTGTTTATTCAACTGCTATGACTTGCTGAGAAATTAAATGCTCACTCTTGCAAACTCTAAAACTTTTGCAGCCAGAGTAGAAGAACGCGATTGACCAGATGATGTTAAGTGAAAGGGCTTCGTTAGAGATGAAGATTTAATTGTTCAGGTGAACATAATGTGTTCTATTTGTATTATTCAATGATGTAATATTCATTCTAGTGTGTATTAATGTTGTTAAAGTCTTCGTACCTGGGATTAGATAAGTTATGTTGTAATAATAGAGTATTTACACTCATGTATAAATAGATGTATAGAATGAGTTGTACCGTGGAGTACCGAATCCAGGGCTGAAGGTAGACCCGAATTTGGAGGCGTCACATTGGGCCTCAGGGGCACCCCACTTTTTTGGAGGGGAGAGGACCAAACCAAGGCTTGGTTTGGTTTGACCACACGCGCGTGCCGCCGCCACCGGTCGGGCCGGGCTCAGGCACGGGTCGTGGTCATTGTATATATTCTTTTTAGACAAAATTAATTCCTTTCCTTTTTATTTATCAAAGGGAAAGAAGAATCGTAGACAGAATGTCAAGCACCAAAGTGCTTGAGACTAGTGAGTCGCGGCGCTAGACCAAGCGCAGCAGTGCTTCTATCAAAGCAAAACAACGTAGGATCACAATGCTGCAGTGCAAAAGTCGCTTCTATCAAGCGCAACAACACAAGGGTCATAGCCGCTCGCGTCTGACAGATTGCTTCCCTTGGCCAAATTGAGTACATCTGTTCAGCCATTAACAAAGGTGTCCCATGCATTTTCAAAGGCATCCAAACCTTTTCAAAAGAACATGAGCAATACTATAAATACACCATATGGGGCAACCTTTTCACTCACTCAATTCATTCATTACTTCATCATTTCTTAAGTAATATTCATAGCATATTTGAGAGAGATAAGAATATAAACTTTTGTTCGTTGTGTATACTATTTGGAGTGCTACTATAGTATACGTTGTCATTGTATCCTGGGAGACAAGTGCTATTAACTCTGAGTATTATAAGGAGGGCATAATTGTCTTAAGGACATAGTACCAAGTACTAGCTTTGGCAAATTTATTTCTTGCGTTTTCAAGTTTGGTTCATCAGATAAGTTTATATATATATATATATATATATATATATATATATTCAAGTCTTATTATTATTCTAAATTGCCAATATAGATATATCTAAATATATATACTTTCCATAATAATCTTAAGACAATTATTATTATATGTAGTTAATTTATATTTGTAATACATATGGCTACCGATTCTGTAACTATAATCGGTTCTTCTTCTACACCATTAATACCTAATGTGCCTGTGAACCATGGTGAAAAACCAGAAAGGTTGAATGGAACAGAATTCAAAAGATGGCAACAAAAGATGTTGTTTTATCTCACTATGCTCAATTTGGCAAGGTTTCTTCATGAAGAACTTTATGTGCTTAATGAGAATGAAACAAATAGGCAAGTAATTGCTGCAATAGATGCATGGAAACATGCAGATTTTTTGTGTCGAAACTATATCCTTAATGGATTGGATAACATATTATACAATGTGTATAGTTCTCTCAAATCAGCAAGAGAACTATGAGATTCCTTGGATAAAAAGTATAAAATAGAAGATGTTGGCACGAAGAAGTTTGTAGTTGGCAGGTTTTTGGACTATAAGATGGTGGATTCCAAGGCTGTCATCAACCAAGTCCAAGAACTACAAGTAATCTTGCATGAAATACATACAAAAGGTATGTCCTTGAGTGAATCTTTCCAAGTTGTTGCTATTATTGAAAACTGCCACCAATGTGGAAAGATTTTAAGAATTATCTCAAGCATAAACACCAAGAGATGAAACTTGAAGACTTAATTGTGAGATTAAGGATAGAAGAGGACAACTGTGCTTCTGAGAAGAAAGCAAGAAGGACCTTTGTAGAGTATAAAGTTAACGTGGTGGAACAAGGTCAAAAGTCTAAAAAGAGAAAGCACTCCAGCAATAGGCCTCAACAGGGAACAAATAAAAAGTTCCAAGGCAAGTGCTACATTTGTGACAAGCTTGAACATAGGGCAAAGGATTGTCGTAAACAGAAAGACCAAAGCAAGAAGTTTGCACAAGCTAATGTAACAGACGTGGATGGTCTTCTTGAAGACGTTTTCGAGTTGAACCTATCAGTAGTGGTTTATGAAGTAAGCTTGGTTGGAAATCCTATAGAATGGTGGGTAGATACTGGAGCAACCTGCCATGTATGTTCTGACAGGAAGATGTTCTCCACATATCAAGAAATTGAGAATGGAGAACATTTATACATGGGAAATTCTTCCACATCCAAGATTGTTGGGCAAGAAAAGGTGGTTCTGAAGATGACATTAGGCAAGGAACTCACCCTCAATAATGTGCTCCATGTGCTTGATATTCGGAAGAATTTAGTGTCTGGATCCCTTCTTAGTCAAAAGGGATTTAAATTGGTCTTTGTATCGGACAAATATGTCCTAACAAAAAATAGGATGTATGTGGGGAAGGGTTATATGAGCAATAAGCTCTTTAAAATGAATGTAATGACAATTGTACCTTCTAATATAAATAAAAATACATCTTCTGCTTATATGATTGAGTCTTCTAATTTATGGCACGGTAGATTAGGGCATGTTAATTATAACACTATATGTAGATTAATTAATATGGAATGCCTACCAAAATGTGAGATTAACTCCAATCATAAATGTGAAATTTGCATTGAGACAAAACTTCAAAAATCTTCTGGCAAATCAATTGAAAGAAGTACAGAACCTCTTGAGTTAATACATACAGATATTTGTGATTTAAAATATATACAAACAAGAGGGGGTAAGAAATATTTTCTTACTTTGTTTACTTATTGAGAAGTAAAGATGAGGCCTTGAAAATGTTTATACATTACAAAAATGAGGTTGAGAATCAACTTGATAAAAAGATCAAGATAATTAGAACTGATAGAGGTGGGGAATATGAATTTTCTTTTGTTGAAATTTGTCCACAATATGGTATAATATACCAAACAACTGCAACATATTCATCATAACAAAATGATGTTACTGAAAGAAAGAATAGAAATTTGAAAGAAATGATGAATGCATTATTGTTAAGTTATGGGCTACCTCAAAATTTGGGGGGGGGGAAGCAATTCTTTCAGCAAATTATATTTTCAATCGAATACCTCAAAAGAAGTCTAATATATCACCTTATGAGTTATGGAAAGGACGGAAACCGTCTTATAAACACTTTAAAGTGTGGGGGTGCTTATCAAAAGTAATGGTTCCAAAAATAATAGCTTGTATATTCATTGGTCATGCTAATAATAGCAGTGCATATAGATTTTTGGTTAATAAATCAAAAATAGAGGAAATACATGAAAATATTATTATTGAGTCAAAAGATGCTGAATTTTTTGAAATAGTATTTCCTAATAAGAAAACAATAGAGTCAAGTTCTAATGAACTAGAAGCAAGTTCAAATAAAAGAACTTATGACACTGTTAGTGACAGTGATCATGGTTTGGAAGATATTGATGAACCTAGACGTAGTAAATGTGCTAGAATATCAAAAACGTTTGGACCGGATTTTCTAACTTATTTGTTAGAAAATGAGCCTCAAACTTATAGAGAAGTAGTATCGAGTCCCGAAACTCCATATTGGAAAAAACTATAAATAGTAAAGTAGAATCCATACTGCACAATCATACGTGGGAATTAGTAGATCTCCCACCAGGTTCTAAACCTCTTAGATATAAGTGGATATTCAAGAAGAAAATGAAAGCAGATGGATCTATAGATAAATATAAAACGAGACTTGTAATCAAAGGATACAAGCAAAAAGAGGGTTTGGATTATTTTGACACATATTCTCCTGTGACAAGAATATCGTCAATTAGGATGTTAATAGCCATTGCAGCTATATACAATTTGGAGATACATCAAATAGATGTGAAAACTATAACGCCCCCGAAATCCGGGTCTTGCCATTAAACCCAATTCCGGCGCGTCACGGTACTACCCATACAACATATTCTTACTACAAGAATGTAATACAAAATTATTACAACATGTCCTCAACTAATCCCAGGTATGAAGACCTTTACTAATACATTATCTAATATTTCATACAACATTATTATAATCAAAATAATATAACATAATCTTTAGTCCTCCTACTTTAGCAGTTACTAACTCTTATCTTCTTCTTACTATCTGGTCCTTCGGTTCTAGCTGCAAAATTAAATTTTTTGCAAGAGTGAGCATTTAATTGCCTAGCAAGTATAAGCAGTTGAATAAATAACATCATATGAATAGAATAACATCTGACTGAAATATTCAACAATTGAACAATAATTGTGAAGTTATACAAATAAACAGGAATAATATAAATTCCATATCATTTATCATTACTAACATCATCCTCACCATCACCATATTTGTAAATAATTAACTTTAACCTGTTTCTCATCATAGCTCTTGATTTCTAGGACTTAGTATATTAAACAGTTCAATTAAAGAACATTTCTTTGAATTGCTCCTAAGTGCGAATATTGGTCTAGCACGTTAATATTTATAATCGCCATCACATCATTGCACGGGGTGCAAATCATAACCACATATACTTACAACAACACAGTATTGCACGGAGTGCAATTTATACCATCAATTGCCCAATATATTTGATAAGGCATCATCACTCTATCACAATTCAAGAATTATTACAATTCACATCTGCATCAATAATATTTTCGAATGGAAAAACTCATCTTATCCCATCTTAGGAATTTCACATAACTAATGAAATTCAATCATAAAAATATACATACCTTTACAATTTAGCATAACTTGAACATCTAGTACAATTATTAAAGAAATTGTACATGTTTAACATCCACACAATATATATAGACATTGCGTGACTTGAACTTTACATCACATAGTCTTCATAAGAAAAGTATCATATGAAATTAGAAAACTTGCTCAAATGTAAATATTGAGTAAGTTAGGAAACTTGCCTTATGCATTGCTTACAACTAACGCTATAATGTTCTTCAAATAGCTTACATAATATCTTTAATAAAGATATACCAATTAGTCAAATATAGACTTCATATTGGTTTACATACTAAAATAATAACTTTCATTTCATATAGTTCGTGTTTTATAGATTAATAAATGCGATTAACTCTAAAACATCTTTCGGCGTCGCGTTGTTCGGAAACGTTATGACTCTCATCATCATCCATACTTATTGGTTTATAATAACCCCATTCCATATCTTATAATATTCGTTTCATTAGACTTGAAACACTTTTTAAGTGCATTAACACTTTACACGGCGTTTCGACGTTTCTACGTCACACGCCTAATTTGCCTCATTCGCACATTCTTAGCATGCTCATACAATTATCTAATTCATCATTGATTAATGCTAATCATCATTATAATCTATAATATTCATGTTTTAAAATTTACAACATCATTTTATATTGTCAGGAGCATTATACGTGCTTACGCGCATGCCCGACTCCCTCAGATTGCCTCCAATCGCACAACAATCCTAAAGATGGCCAATTTAGACCCTTCCACAGGCCTCAAATCCAAAACCTTAAAGAATGAAAGTTGCAGGTCTACTCTTCCTCTTTCCGAATCATCTTGAATAACCTCAATCCGAGTTCGTATGAGAAAGTTATGCCCGTTTTACTAAAGGACGCCGAAACTGTCTTGCACAGGCACCCGCGCCCATGGCAGCACGCCCCTGGCCTGCAGCACCTTAGCTGTCCATTTGGTCCAGCTTCGCGATTTGACCTCCCTTCACTCCAATCTTCATAACTTCTTCTATACACGCTTAAATTGGTCCATTTCGGACTCTATGGACTCCTAATTCATGGGGCTACAACATATCAAAAATTCAGAGCTACCATTAACATTAACATGATCAAATCTTAGGCCAAAGCTCAAGTTCATACTCTGTTTTCTAGTGTTCTTGGTGTTCTTCACTAAAATCATCATCAAATCTTTGTTTTTGCATCTTTTTACTCCATTCCAACTAGGTTAATTCGTAACCCATGGAACTACAACATCATAACATCAAACAAACTAAACAAACACAGAGTCAAAGTTACATGTCCTCTAAAATTTGTTCGAATGTCCATTTCTTGTCTAATGTCCATTGTTCATCCTCCATTAAGCAAATGTACGGATTTCCTATCCATTTCGTTCCATTTTAGTGTTATTAGGAAGGTGTTTAAGGTCTTAAACACTTCCATAACAATTTACAATCATCCATAACAACAATAATCAATAAAAATCAAACCCACCACAAGAAGAACTTGAAATTAGTGGCTAGTTTTGAATTAGTGGTTGCTATTCGGGTAACATACAATTATAAATACCCGAATACTCCCTTTCTATATTCAAAAACTCCCACTTTTGTACCAAATTTGGTCAATAACTCTATCCAAAAATTAAAATGTGTACTCCCATAAAATATTAGGACGCGTAAAAATAATAATTATGGGATTTGTTCATTTATTCGGAACACCCATATAATACATTTTGGATACGAAATAAATCTTGTTCGGGCTCAAACAAAATTTTCGACGCCTGGAAAAATTATTTCTTTGCGTACACGTCTTAACGAAATTAATAGAAATCGAAAAAGACGTAAAAATATTCGGGCATGAATAGTGCCTCGGGAAACGTGCCCCGTAAATAGTGATTTTACGATATTACGCGAAATCAATATATTCGCTTACGCGAAACTTACTACACATAAAATCTTTGTACTAACATAATCTAGGTTATAATATAACCTTTAAACACTTAACGCAAAATATTATTAATAAAAATATCCATTTTATTCAATAATATTCTTAAGCTCGAATTACCAAGCTACCCACGATTCACGATCGTTACATTCTTCTTCCTTTGTTCCTCATCATCATTACAGCTCATTCCGAACTTAAATTCGAGTTTTGACTTCCTTCTATATAATTATACGCTTCGTCAGTTAGTCCATACTAATCAAATTAATTAGCTTTGGCTAACTATTAAACCTCATCTCATTGTTTAGTCTATAATAAATATATAATACACATATATTTATTCACTTATCACATAACTCACGTAAATATATATATATATATATATAACACATATATATTTATATTCAACCCGCTACGTCTCACAATAAAAATTTTATTTATTAAATTCTTATTATAAATATCCTTCTTAAAAAATCCGGGTTGTTACAAAAATAGTCTTCTTGAATAGTAATCTTGAAGAAAAAATATACATGGAACAACCAAAGGGGTTTATTATTCTAGGACAAGAAAAGAAAGTTTATCGGCTTGTGAAATCCCTTTATGAATTAAAACAAGCACCTAAACAATGGCATGAAAATTTTAACAATGCAATGATGTTAAATGGTTTCAAAATAAATGAGTGACAAATGTATATATGTCAAGGACACTGTGAAAGGATTTTTCATTATTTATCTTTATGTAGATGATCTGCTCATTATGGGTAGTAATAATGAAATCATTAAAACTACCAAAAATATGTTAAATAATACGTTTGACATGAAAGATATGGGTGTTGTCGATGTAATATTAGGAATTAAAATTTCTAAAATATCGGATGTGTTGGAAATCTGCATGAGATCGTTAAGTCCATTATTATAGGGAGAGAATATTATAAAGGTCTGCATAAGATTACCATTATTCATTATATGTGATTTGATTGATGACAAAATGATAAGAAGAACATTCATACTGGTAAATCCTTGTAAAGTCCTTAATGAAATACATATGTACATAGACTTAGAATGAAAAGATCAAATATGTTAGGTTGATCTAAGCAGAATTAATATCTATCTGATCAAAGCATGTTTGTAACATTAGGTATTGTAAAGTCCTTAAATGAATTTGATGTACAAGGACTTAGAATAGAAAAAGATCAAACTTGTTAGGTTGATCTTATGAGCTGTAACGATATATGTAATAAACAAAGGCCAGACTGATCGTTGAGTACTACATAAAGCATCTAGTGAAGGATCGTAGAGCAGATAGCCAGCTTGGAGTCCAGACAGCTTAAAGGGACGTAGAGTCTGCCAAGCAGACGTAGAGTGAGGCTCGGTTAAGTCATAGGGCTCTCTCGACATCGTAGAGTTGGGCCAGGCATGCGCAGAGTCTCATCTCGGCATCATAGAGTCTGCCAGGCAGTCACAGAGTAAAGGCTCGGCAGGCGTTCTCGGAAACGTAGAGTTGGACCACGCATGTGTAGTCTCATCTCGGCACCTTAGAGTAACTCTGGTATGATCAAAGAACAAACATAGATATGGGCATGTCAGCACAGAACTTGCAAGACAAACGCAGAGTGAGGCTTGGCGAAACAAAGAGGTCACTCGAAATCGTAGAGTATGCCAAGCACCGCAGAATAAGAGCAAAGAGAAGATCGTTGAGCTATCATGGGTTCGTAGAGTCAATACAGTGTGTCACTCTATGACTCCCATGAATGATCTACAATCGAGCAATAACGTAGAGCAGTCTCTGACTGAGCACTCAAGTTAAAACAACAATCTTCATAAAGACTACTAAGCAAGTTGTTCATAAGCTATCCAACAAACGAAGATCTCAGAGTACATCCGAAGCATCAAGTCCTAACAAGGATCGCAAGGCAGTTCAAATACACTCTATGATCTTAAACAAGACTCTACAACTTATACCTTTAGACAAGGTCATAGAGTGAGAAAGCAACAACCAGATCAAGAGATTGTAGAGTTGAGCCAAAGGCAGCAAAGACACTCTGACAGCCTAAACGAAGCATCAGAAGATCATAGAGCAATCCTCTATGACATAAGAGATAGTGTCTGAAGGTTAAGTAGAGCAGTCCTCTACAACGAAAGTGCTAAGGCATTAGAAGATCATAGAGTAGTCCTCTATGACACAATAGCAGGGCTAACACCTGAAGAACATAGAGCAGTCCTCTATGATAAGCACGCTGCAGCAAAAAGCTCGAACGGATATGCTCTGAGAACGTAAAGCTAAATGGAGATCACAGAGCATAAGGGGCAGTAGGAAGCACATTAAAGCGTAAAAGTAAGTGCAGTCAGCCACTCTACGTGCTCCAAGGCAGTGCACAACATGCATAATCATAAGGCCACATTATGAAGCGAGCAGCTAACTTGACGATCAGAAGCAAAAAACTGCATTATAAGGCAAGCACTCTACGATTAGGAATAACAAGGTACAACCCAGTTGATCATAGAGTAAGATGATGCCAGCAAGGATTGAAGTTATTAAGAGCGTGCAGGATTAGCATCCTAAAATGAGCGGCTGATTAGTTAAATGAGCAAAATAAGGAATCAATCTCAGTGGGATTCAAACAGCCATATTTACTGCATCAAAAGTCAATACACATGACTCTACTACCTTGGTACCAGTTAATGGACGCTGACTCAGCCATCACTAGTAGACTTCAAGAAGTAAAATATTCATTAACACAATAAACAAGTTTGCAGCAAGTAAGTCTCCAACGGAAAGAAATGCAATGAGAAAGACATCAACGACAAGTTTCCAACGGGAAGAAGAAGGAGATCTACATAAGGGCAAATTACATTCAGATTGAGAAGTGTGTCTGTGGTGAAAAAGAGCAAGAACACAAAAAAAACACATCTAATAAAGCTTCACCAGAGGTATGCCGAAGGGCTGGCATATGAGCTAAGAGTCGAATGACCAAGAAGCCAAGATCAAGAGTGACCAGAGCTGAAGGTAAATCTAGAAGGGTAACTCTAAGATCAAGCAATGAACACTCAAAGCTGAAAAGATAAAGAATTGAATTGGACAAGTCAACCAGTGTTCATCAAGAGTGATCATCTGCATCTGTTATGTACCATAAGAAGAAGAGCTTCAACGACCATCATCAACAGCATCCAGAAGAAGATCACAAACAGCTGCCAAGTACTTGAAGATGAAGGAGATCAAAGTTCATCTTGGCAGCACAACCCAACAAACAATCAACACACCAAAGAGGGCGGAGCGTCCTTGTCTTAAGTGACTAAACAAAGTCAAGTCTGCTGGACTTGCTGAGTACCGAAGGGTACAAGAGATTCTAAGGCTGCTGGTCTTAGTCTATAGTGTTCCAAGGCTACTGCCTTGAAGAGTTCTTAGTGAACTGGAGTTCCAAGTCTGCTGGACTTGAAGAGGGCCAAAGGATCCTTGTCCGAGGGACTAAAAACAACTCATATCTGCTGGACTTGAGGAGGGTAAAGTGTCCTTGTCTTTGTGACTAAACTAGTGGATTCCTACTTGTTAAAGTAGAAGAGTGGAGTAGGAGTTATTCAGTCTCCGAACCACTTAAAACCTATTGTGTCATTTACTTTATATCATTTACATTATGCACATAACTGTTATATCTGCTATCAACCATATCGTAGAACTGATCATTGAACTGATTATGTCCACATCTTTGAAGGGGTTATTAAAGTATATTCTGTTGTGCATGAATTGATTCTATTAATCATAACTGATATGCTTTCTCAATAAAAGGAAAAAGTTTTAAAGGATCTATTCAACCGCCCTTCTAGATCTCCATTGTGTCCCCGGGAACTAACATGATGGATTACTGTTATCACAATCACACCATGTTAAGAAAATACTCCGGAAATTCAATCAATATGATTGCAATCCTGTGGGAACACTGGTAGATATAAATCTACATTTGTCTAAAAATAAAGGAGAGAGCATATCACAACCTGAGTATGCACAAATAATTGGAAGCCTTATGTACGTAATGAATTGTGCACGTCCTGACATAACATATGTTGTAAATAAATTGAGTAGATTTACAAGCAATTTGGGATAAAATTACTAGAAAGTGATTATAAGAGTTTTAAGAAATATAATCAAAACTTTGGATTGCACTACTCGAGATATCTAACAGCACTTGAAGGATACTGTGATGCAAATTGAATATCGAATACAAAAGACTCTAAATCCACAAGTGGTTTTATGTTTACACTAGGTGGAGGAGCGGTATCATGGAAATCTTCTAAACAAACATGCATTGCTCGTTCAATGATGGAATTTGAGTTATTGCATTGGATAAAGCTGGAGAAGAAGCTGAGTGGCTTCATCATTTCTTAGAAGATATTCCTATGTGGCCAAAACTTATGCCTGCTATTTATGTCCATTATGTGACGCCCCCGAATCCGGGTACTTGAAACCCGTATTTGGTGTATCATGATACCATTTCTTTGATCTGTTTAATATATTACAAACTTAATATTTATATCAGAGTTGTCTATTCCCCAGGTATGACAACCTTTAATTACACTCCTTAAATGTTACATAATATATATGATCACAATACAAGAGACTAATTATTACAGATAACACCTTCCTTAAAACCTATTCCTTGAGATTTCCTTTGCCCTTGTCTTTGCCAGAGTCTTCTAAACATTCACGCCTAACTGAAAACATTTAAGTCAAAGCAAGAATGAGCATTCAATTGCTCAACAAGTAATAACATTTATAATAATGCGCTGAAGAAGTAAATGTTTTCTTTGAGGACTACTTCTACCACGAATCAACAGTGGTGAAGTCATTTGAAACCACTCTTAACAACATATCAAATTATTTTAAGATTTTTGAAATAATATATTGACTTTTGAATACTGAGTGGCCAAAAGACCATGAACTGTCATTTTTTATTTTCGAAAAGGTTTAAACAGAAATTCATCTGTAAACCGTCTGGTCTTACAGATGTGATAACCTAGATTTTCGAAAATATTAAAATCCGAATTTAATAAAATATATTTTCAAACTATATCACAGAGCTGTGATTAAATGTCATCATATGAGATATGTGGAGTTATTGATATTATGAAATTATTTGAAAAATGAAAACGAAATGAGAAAATTGATTAACTTATATTAGTTAAATCATTTTATGTTAAATAAAGTTAAGATATTAAATTTGTAAAATAACTTAATTGTCAATATAATAGTTAATGTAATAATTAAACAAGAAATTATTACATGATATGAGAAAGTGAATTATATGGTATAATGGTAATATATTGTGATTAAGTTTTGTTGGATGAGTTGTAATTAATAATATAAATATCTGTGTAATATTTATATGGATTGAGAATAAATTTAATAGTTAATTATAATCTATTAAATTTATTGGTTTAAATTAACTATAAAGGATTAATTTGTATAAATTAATCTATGATATAAGATTATTCGACATAAACATTAAGCTTTGTGTGGTTGGGCAATATTGTTGAATTAAAATCTATGAGCGGTTAGAATAATTCGCTTATTTAAATATTGATGGATGTGCATACTTGTTATAAATAATTAAATAAAGAAGTTATTTAATTATTTATAATTAAATAATTAAATAATTAAATAAAGAAGTTATTTAATTATACAAGAGATTAATGTGCGTTACAATAATGTAACGTGAAGTATGGCCTAATATTTAATATTACGCCAAACGAAATGAAAACTAAATATTTGGGAAAATAAGATTCAATATATAATACAAATATATTGGAGCCAAAATGATAAATTAAATTAATAATTTAATTTAATGAATATGTAATGTTGTAATATATGGGTGTGTGTGCGTGTGTGTGTGTGTATATATATATATATATATTACGTATATATGTATAAATGTATAACTTGTGCATGTATACTATTTAATTAGTGTACTGGATTTGATGAGTAAACAAATTAGGTGCTATACGCATGCCACCTAGCATTAGTTATGAATTGCCACCTAGATGCCTTATACTAAACTTAGTAGAGTTATACAAGGACATTGAGTTTCAATATTTCTCCTTCTGACTATTTATTTATTATATTGCTAGCTCCTTCTTTCCATAAATTGTTCCAAGACAATTTATTTAACTCATACATTTCGTCTCAAATTAAATATTAATTTAATTGTACAATATTAATTGTATAAAATAAATGAGGTCTTATTTTAAGTAATGGTTCGTTACACAAAAAGTGTTAAATTAATTATGGATTAATTTCATAATTAGTGGAATAATTTTTATACAATTTTAAATATATAATTATCCAAGTTTGATTAATAAATTTATGGGAATAAGTGTAATTATGATATATGAATTAAAATGTGTACGGGAAATATATATGTATATATGTATGTCATATACGTGGGTATGTATCATATATGCAAATGTGAGTTAATAATGTTGAACCAAAGTAGTATAAGTTGGTACATTAAGTTTGGCTAAGTAGGAGGTGGTGATGTATTAGGAATAAAAAGTCACTTGGCCATTGAAAGTTGAGTGGGTTTGCCACCTAGCTAATTGTCCTACTTAGTGGGTTTTGCCAGCCACATTTCTTTTCATTCTTTAAGAAAGTAAACTGAGTTCATTTTTTTTTAAAAGTCTCCAAGCTATAGAGGAGTTCACGAATGCGTCATTGCTACACACAAAATCCAACCAAAGTTAGAAAAATAGTAGAAATTATTGATTCATGTTTGATTTAAAGAAGATGGTGAGCAGATTACACCAAGGAGGAAGCTTAATTTAAGTATTAATCAAAAATGGAAGCAAAGAATTCAATTATAATAACAACCAAAAAGGTAAGTTATGTTTTCTTGGTAAAATTCATAAAATATTGAGTAAATAATAGTTGTTAATTGTTATGATATGTTGTGGGTATGAATTGATTAGGAATCACGAAGGATTCACAGTATAAGGATGGAGTATAATTTGGGATATGTGTTATGATTAAATTCATGAATATGATGGGATTATTGAACATGCACTTAACATGTTTGATAAAAATCCCCAATGAGATTGTATTACTAGAATAAGAGAACTAGATGGTTGTGGTTGATAATCTATGTAAATTTATTATATTAACTCAAAATTATATATATATATATATATATATATATATATATATATATAGAGAGAGAGAGAGAGAGAGAGAGCTTTTCTCTTATAAGGACTCAAAGTAAGGACTCAAAGTAAGGACCAATTTTTTATTTATTTTTTTTTGCTTTTTTTTTTAAAACAACTAAAAATAAATAAATAAATAATTATGGAACTGAAATTTTTACATAATACAGTGTTTTGGGCGTGATTTGGATACATATAACAAAACATGTATGCACAGACTGTACATACATGTTTTGTTATATGTATCCAAATCACGCCCAAAACACTGTATTATGTAAAAATTCCAGTTCCATAATTATTTATTTATTTATTTTTAGTTGTTCTAAAAAAAAAGCAAAAAAAAAAAAAAATTGGTCCTTACTTTGAGTCCTTATTTTGAGTCCTTATAAGAGAAAAACTCTATATATATATATATATGAGTGAGTAAAAACAAGTTTAAATTGGTTTTGAAAAAAATTGCCAACAAACTAATATGTCTTAAATGTTGACAAATGGGGACTTTTGAGGTTAGTTTCAAATCTTAAAGAAATCATTTGGGACAATGCTTTATAGTGTTTGACGCAGGTGGTTTTTTTAGTTTCCCCTGTCCCTTGGTATACATTGCGTGTAATTGGGTAATGCCCTAGTTTGGTGTGTCTTTATGACTAAAGTATACTTTACTGTACATGTCAAGTGGTACTGTTATCATGGAGAATCATTTAACTTTTACTGAGATGTTATTTTGAGAGGTTTCATTTAAACTTTCACCAAAACAGGAATTTAAGTCCTGCATGTCTCCACACTTGACACCCTCATTTTTCTTTCTCTCCGTTTTTAGTTATTTACTTTATTTATTCACAAATTTCATGTATATTGTATGGATAGGGTGACGGGTTTTGATTGTGGTATGATTGTATATTGGATGTGGTTACAGTTAAAACATAGAGAATGTTATGTTGTTACAAAATTGTAATTATCATGAAATAGTATTACATGGGGCCAAAGTTTGAGGAATCATAGAAAGTTATCAGGATGAGATGATTTTCTTTCCTTTCTTTATTGAGCTAGGTTGCATAGTGCAATACTTCGTGTCTGTATTTGGATATCATAAAAGAAATTAAGTTTTAAAATGAAGTTTAAATATATTATGTGTTAAATGTACTAATTAACTTACGTAAGATATAATACCTCGAGCGTAAGATAAAGTAAAGATTAATAAGTTAATCTAGAAGAATTTTAAGTTTCAAATGAGACTTCACACTTGTAATATATAGGTCGTGCGGTAATTGAAAATGTACGGATATTAATAACTGACGAAAAGAAGTTAAATCATGGATGTTCAATGAACGTATAACGATGAACACAAATCAAGGCAAGTTTCTTTCAATCTTATGTGAAATTTATTTTGAATGTGTTGCTATTTGAGAAATGTGCTAAAATATGTTGCTGAACTTAGTGAATATGATAATTGCTGAACATGTATTAAATGTTACATGATTGAATTCGAAGTATGAATTTAAGAAGCATGCACTAATTACATAGCGTGAAATTTATGATGCACTATATGAAATGTATGATGCATATAGAGATGCATATTATGAGGCATAGGATGCATGTATAATGTATAGTATGATATATATCACACATGAATAGAATGCAAGTATATATAATACGTGAAGTATGAAATGTGTAAACTGTTAGACTTGCTGAGTCGTCGCGCTCATATTTGTAAATATTTTATTTGCAGATCAAAGATTGAATTATTTGGTGATCATGGCGATAAAGATTTGAGGCGCGTTACAAAAGAAATATTGATTGTTTTCTTTAGTTAAATTTGTATTAAGTCGAGATAACTGTTTGTAATGTTAATAGATTAATATAGTGACAATAGTATATGAGAGATGGTATATAATGAGCATATAAGTATGAATAGTAAAGGTTGCGGTTCCAGGGATAAAAGAATGATGAAAAAGGTATTGAAAATTGTGGTTTTTACTTTTTATTAGAATATGATAAAAAAAATTAATTAAATAACTAAATTTTTATATCCTTATTAAAAATTGAATGTCGTAAAAAGTGTTGAGAATATACAAGTTTTATCAAGTATAAGATTGTTTATTGTTGGGAAATTAGAATGAAGTTATATGTTAACGCGCAAGATCGGGAATGAAAATAGTCCTAATTTTGGGGTCGTTACAACAGACACGGAGGATAATCAGTCCCGTTATGCCCTGTATTGATCAATACTATATAATAAATCACCGCCATGGGCGCATAAAAACTAAATCGCCGCTTTTAGCACATAAAAATTTCTCATTTAGGGTTGTTCATGCTCATACTGGAGTCCTAACTAAAATAATTTAGTTGGACGACTTTATCATAACCAATAATGTTCAACAATACTTTTCAAATTAGGTCTAGCTGGTCAAATAGCTTAGACAATCTTTAAACTAGGTATACATACCGAAATTTAATAGTATATATCAGAACTTGTCAAATAATTTTGAATTCAAGGGTAATTAATAATGTACAATAGTTCATACAAGTGGGGACACTTGCATAACCAAACTTAGAATACAAATTTTCAATATGAGTCATAGCAATTCCGTAATGAGATACTTTTAACAGTGAACAAATCGAAGGAAATTCGATAAAATAGTAGTACTTGCATAATATACGGATCCATTTCATAATGTAAATGAAAATGATAGAATAGTTGCTCAATAACAGATTCGGTTAAAAGCTTGCATAAACCTGAATCCATTGCATAAAGTAAATGTAAAAGATAGGGTACTTGCACATTATATACCTGTTGCACGAATTATAAATATTGCATAAGGTTTAGATACTTGCCTTTGTCGCTGCTTACTGCTATACAGTTTAGCTTAAACTTTTATACGTAATCCTATCATCAATAAAATTATTCTTTAAATTAGAATAATGCCACATAATACTGCTTATTTGCAGTCACTATATAGCTTAAACACGTTGTCACATATTCATATCAGTCATTAAAACATATAAGAACATGTATCAAGTCAAATTATGTCAATCTAGAATTATTTCGGTATCATTTCTATGTTCAAATTGCGTTATCGGATAATCAACGAGTTTATTTTCAATAAAACTCTATTCACATGCTTCAATATTATTTTAGATAATTTATTTATCATTTATAATATTTTTCGGAAGCTCATAATAATTTTTAAATAATTATTATCATTTATAATTATTTTTCAAACATTAATATCATTTATAATGATTTAATTGCTAAGTAATTTCATTATCATTAATATTTAAATAATTTAAAATATTAATGAAATTCATGTCAAAACATTTAAAGTTATTTATTATAACTTAAAATATTTTTAAAACATTATTATCACCTTTAAATGATTTTTAAAATATTAAAATGAATTTTAAATAATTACTATTAATATTAAAGTATTAATGTAATTCATGTCAAATATTTAAAAGTTATTTATTATAACTTAAAAATATTTTAAAAACATTTTTATTACCTTTAAATAATTATTTTAAAACATTAAAACCATTTTTAAATAATTTATTTAATATAATTATTAAATAAATTAATTCTCATTAATATTAAATATTAATGAAATTTCTATTAAAATATTAAAAGTTATTTAATATAACCTAAAATACTTTTTAAAACATTAATATCATTTTTAAATGATTGTTTAAAATATTAAAAATTATTTTTAACTAATTTATTTAATATAATTATTAAATAAATTAATTATCATTAATAATTAAATAAATTAAATTATTAATGAAAATTATGTCAAAATATTAAAAGTTAATTTTTATAACTTAAAATATTTTTTAAAACTATTTTATGAATTTTTAATAATTAATTTCTATTTATTTAATTAATATAATTAATTTTTAATAAACCTGTCGCTAAAAGGTTTCACCGACAGAAAGCGTTGCTATAGGTGTTCTTCAGCCCATGAAGAATAACCCAGTCAATGCCTTGATGGGTAGTTTGACCATCAATAATTTTCAGTTGGTTGCGTTTCTAGGCATAAGAGTGTATCAATGGTGTAGTACGGATGTAATAATATAAAAGTATAACAAGTTTGAGGTCTAACTACATCACATATGAGAGATCTAGCTTGGTCAAACAGCTGTCAGAGGCTGTTCTTCATTTTCTGGGTTATCCAGAAACTAGATTCTATGATCGGTCAACGGGTTTTGACCGTGAATAACTTTCAATCTATACATGATATAATCATGATTCCACTTCTAGATTGTTAACCTGCTGGCATACTACAACTACAAACAATTAACAGGTCAAGATCTATGGCCTCTGACATTTAGCTGTCAGCCCATGTTTTTAACTTAGTGAATTTTCTGGGTTTTCGAAAAATAGTTTCCATGATCTGTCAACGACTTTTGACCGTGAATAACTTTCGATCTAGACATGCTATGATCATGATTGCACTTGTAGTTTACTAACCACATAACATACTACACATAACAAGCTTTAAATACAACAAATCATTAACAGGGTGAGATTTATAGGCCCCGACTTTGGGCTGTCAAAGCCAAAATTAGGGTTCTTGGCAGTTTTAAAAAATCTTTGATTTCATGCATCTAAATGTTATGGATCCATGTTATAACAACCCAGATCACTAAATAACATAACATACAACATATATAAAGAATTAAACACAAAATTTATCAAAGCTTTCAAGATCTAGCAAGAGGGTTTTAGGTTTATACCTTTCTTGAGAAATTTTTGATTCTATCCTCATGATCTGATCTTAGATGGCTTATGGGGTGTTCTTGACTTTTCTGGGGACTGAGTTTTAGAGAAAATTTCGTGGCTTAGGAGAGAGAGTAAGGGTCTTGGCTTTGTTTAGAAAATAATGTGAGCTTTTCTTTACTTTTTCTTTCTTTAATCCTTATCCCATTTGATTCATTGAATCTATTGTTGCTAGCTGTCAAAATTTGACTGAATGAAAGAGATTTCAGCACATGGGAGATCTTAGAGTGATGAGTCATGAGATCTAGGATGGATTTGACAAGATTTTGCATATCTTTAATTAAAATAAATGAAAAAGGTTAGTTTAGTAAACTAATAAATACATTTAAGGGTAATCTTGTCCATACTTCATGATTCTAGGGTTTAATCCATAGATTTGAACCCTTATGCTACGTTTGGATTGAAGGAATGGAATGAAGAGTGGAATGATTCATTCCATTCTAGTTGGAATGAGTTATTCCATATGTTCTCTCTCTCTCAAAGAACTAAACACAATTTTTTTCATTCCAATCGCAACCAAACACAATTTTTTTCATTCTATAGGAATGAGTCATTCCATTCTCCCTCATATTCCACCAATCCAAACGTAGCATTAATTCTTACCCAATAATTCTTGGGTTTAAGAAAATTAACCTAGGAATTAAATAAACATTTAATTAAGACATAATAATTCAAAATTAGGCTTTATTTTTAATGTAATTAGGGTTTTGTAATTTGAAAATTAGGGTTTCTTGATATTGTTAGGGTTCCCAAATTATAATTTAGGGTTTCCTAATCATTTTTCTTAATCATATATTATCCACATAATCATTTAAATACAAATATAATTAATTACTATATTTAATATTTAAATTACTTAAACAAAATAAATTCTTAATATCTAAAATACATATTCCTTTATTTTAAATATAATTATAACATTAATTATATTTAAAACTAATATCCATAATATACATTCACACATTCACATATAAATATAATCAATACTATATTTAGTATTCGAATTTACATAAGAAAATAAATTCTTCTTATTCATATATCCATTATATAAACATAAATCCTTTTAAATATAATTACCACAATAATTATATTTAAAATTAAAATATATGACCATAAATCAAATTAGGGTTTTGATTCGTAATGTCACTTTACCACATTTACCATACTTAATCAATTTAAAATAAATTGACTAATTTTACAAATTCATATCATAAAGAAATAATCATAGTAATAATAATAATCATTTCTTAAAATATACATTTATCATTTAAATAATATAGTAATCATATTTTATGGAATAAAAATAATAATATATCTTTTAATATAAAATATAATTTATAAATATCAACTATTTTTTTAATAAGAAATTTATTTGAAACCATATATGAAATAAATATATATATACATATTATATATTCACATTCCTTCCCTTACACGCATTCTCATACTTACTTTAATATATAATAAAAATAATTTTATTATAAAAAAAATTTATTCGTAAAATTTCTTATTTTAATATATCAAAATCCTTGGGTTATTACACATTATGATAGTCAATCAGCAATTGGAAGGACATAGAGTCACATGTATAATGGTAAGTCTAGACATATTCGTCGTAGACACAATACCATAAAATAATTGCTCTCTAATGACATTATGTCTATTGAGTACATAAAGTCAAAAAAAAATATAGCGGATCCGTTAACTAAAGGTTAGACTAGAGAGTAAGTAAAAATAACATCGAAGAAAATGGGTTTAAAGCCTATAAATAAGGATCGTCATGATGAAAACCCAACCTAGTTGACTAAAGATCCCAAGATCTAGGTTCAAAGGGACAACTAAGTTGTGAACGATTCAATGAAATCACTATAAAGAAAATAATTTCTTCTATCCATTCCTATGATACGAGATAGTGATTGATACCTGCAGCGGTTTAAGGATAAGCTGTGTTTTTAATGATTCTTATATCTTGATAAACAAGTGGAGTATGGCAGGATACTCTTAATAAGGATCACCTATGTGAGTGTGAACTGGGCCAATTCTATGAGAATGATAAAGGCTATACTTGTCTAGAGCACTCATAAATCTGGGATTGTTCAGGGCTAAAATGAACAAAATCATAAGAACCAAATAATGTCCGAAAAGATTCTGTGTGAATTTCTATTGTCTCGGTTTACTCAAACGGTTGGACAATTCAAGACATCATATTTACTGGACAACCAGTAAACCCAATAGTCTTTCACAAGGGAAGGTTGAAAGCGAAAAAACTACCTCTCTCTATACAGATGATTTTCAATTCTGTCTCTCTCAAGAGTCTGCATAACATTTGCATAGGTTGTCAGTCAATTTCATTCATGTGAGGGACTGTTATAATTTGAGCTTAATTTAAAATGGGTTTCATTAATCATTTGATATGAAATCACATATTAATGTATTCTACTCCATGAGTAGATTAAAATTAAGTATTTGGAAGCTCAAATCTATGGAGTAATGAATGAGAAGTTAACTCCCAAAGATCACCCATTAAAGAGGATACATAAATAGTTGTGGGAAGAGTCCCGCATCGACTATGAACTAAACATTAAGTGAGTATATATACAATTACATTGCTCTTGGGTTTGGGCCCCAAGATGAACCCCACTTTTATGGAGGGAAGAGGACCTAACCAATGCTTGGTTTTATTTGACCACACGCGCGGTGACAAGAGTCGCTTCTATCAAGCGCAACAGCGCTCGTGAACGCGCGCGTCTGACAAATTGCTTCCCTTGGCCTGATGGATTGCATCTATTCAACCATTAACGAAGGTATCCCATGCCTTTTCAAAAGAACATGAGAAATACTATAAATACACCATACGAGGTAGCCATTTCACTCACTCACTCAATTCATTCATTACTTCATCATTTCTTAAGTAATATTCATAGCATATTTGAGAGAGATAAAAGCATAAACTTTGGTTTGTTGTGTATACTATTTGGAGTGCTACTATAGTATACGTTGTCATTGTATCCTGGGAGACAAGTACTATTAACTCTGAGCACCATAAGGAGGGCATAATTATCTTTAGGACATAGTACCAAGTACTAGCTTTGACAAATTTATTTCCTGCGTTTTCAAGTTTGGTTCATCAGATAAGTTTATATATATATATATATATATTCAAGTCTTATTATTATTTTAAATTGCAAATATAGATATATCTAAATATATATACTTTCCATAATAATCTTAAGACAATTATTATTATATTTAGTTAATTTATATTTGTAATACATATGGCTACCAATTCTGTAACTATAATCGGTTCTTCTTCTACACCATTACTACCTAATGTGCCTGTGAACCATGGTGAAAAATCAGAAAGGTTGAATGGAACATAATTCAAAAGATGGCAACAAAAGATGTTGTTTTATCTCACTACGCTTAATTTGGCAAGGTTTCTTCATGAAGAACCTTATCATGTGCTTAATGAGAATGAAACAGTTGGGCAAATAACTGCTGCAATAGATGCATGGAAACATGCAGATTTTTTGTGCCGAAACTACATCCTTAATGGATTGGATAACACATTATACAATGTGTATAGTTTTCTCAAATCAGCAAGAGAACTATGGGATTCCTTGGATAAAAAGTATAAAACAGAAGATACTGGCATGAAGAAGTTCGTATTTGGCAGGTTTTTGGATTATAAGATGGTGGATTCCAAGGCTGTCATCAACCAAGTCCAAGAACTACAAGTAATCCTGCATGAAATACATGCAAAAGGTATGTCCTTGAGTGAATCTTTCCAAGTTACTGCTATTATTGAAAAACTACCACCAATGTGAAAAGATTTTAAGAATATAGATATATTTAGGTCTTATTATTATTCTAAATTGTAAATATAGATATATCTAAATATATATACTTTCCATAATATTAAAAAGGGTCCCTCACCCATTTATTCTATTTTATCGCTTAGCATTCCGCATTTTTCTATCTGATAATATGTGAATATATGTCGACTAGACGAGGAATTGGGCATAGAGCCTGAAAACATTAAGCTTTGGTTTCAGAATAGGACACAACTAAAGGTACTCCGGATAATTTTTCTATTCCACAAAGTCAGCCATTTGATAATATTTTTTTCCCACAAAAGTAGTCTTTTTTTTCGTTATATTAGTATAAAATAATATAATATACTTCTTCCGTTTCAAATTATAAGATTAGTATTAACTTTTAAAAATTAATTTAAAACATTATTAAATTTAAAATTGAGATGATTACTGAAAATTATTATATAGACTGAGAGTAAAGTAATCCATGTTAATTTAGAGTTTGAAAATGTCTTAATTTGATTTCATAAAATTAATAATTGTGACATCTCAAAATTTTCGAATTTATTAAATTAGAATTTTAATTTTATTCTTATTATATGGCACGATTAAATTAAATACATGAATAGTGTGTATTTGCGAATAGTGTGATATTTAATATTTTTATTATGTGAATATTATGCTTCGGTGTAATAGCGTAATATTTAAATTATTAATTTTGTGAATATGTGAAAGAAGGTCCAATATATTTTATGTATATATTGGTAATTAGTGTGTAAATTTATTCGTAATGAATAAATGAGAGAATGTATTAAATTATATATTTAATATAGTAAATAAATTGTTGAAATCAATTTATGGAATGAAGTAATGATTTTATTTAATTATACAAAATGAAGTTGTATATATTAAAAAAGGCAATTAAGATAATTAGTAGTACGAATATTAACTATTTTAATGTAGTTAATTATCGCATAGAAATTGACAAAATATAATTATGGAAAATATTCCATAATTATTAAAATAATTTTCGGAATTAATAGAAAATATTTAATTATTATTTTTGAAGTTTATTTGGGTACATTTCCGTTTAATGCTACGCGATAAGTGCGAAGGGTTTACTATAGGAAGCTTGGGCTGGAATGTAATATGTTGAGTCCTTTTAACCTAAGCAAGAGCTGTATGCTTATTAGACTTATAGCCCATGACTAAGGAGAGCTAGGAATACATCAGACCAAGCAAAGCTAAGAGGGAAATAGTCCAAGCAGAGAAGCTCAGCTCCTCCCTCCCCATTTCCGTCCATCTCTTTTCTCTCTCTCACAAAGTGTAGTTCCAAGTCTTGCCCAAATTCGAAGAAGCCAAGTACAAAGATAATTAATTGCAGAGGAATTATCAAACAAGAGGTAAGAATCAAAATCAATTCATCCATAAATTTCTTTTTCTTCCTTTCTTATGAGAATTGAATTAAAAATTTGAATTGAATAGGAAGTTAAAGAATGGGTTGGTTTAATAGTTGAATTGATGTTGTAATGAACTTAGAAACATGGGTGATTAGTTGTTGATGTGAGGATAAATAAGGATGGAGGATTTCCATGGTGGAATTCTGGACAAACAAACAAACAAATGGTTAAGAAATCGGAAAAAACAAGGAATGCACACTAACCATTTGATAAAATGCGTCAAAGAAGTTTGAAAGCTTACAATCAATAATTAACCAAAACTTTGGACTGGATTATATTTGAATAGATGTAATAAGGTTACCTAAGTAATTTAGATTAACCAAAACAAGTCCAGAAGTCATGATATAAGATTTGAAGCAAAGGAATGAAATTGAAACATTTGGAAATTCTGTAAAACAGAGATGAACGCAAACTTTTGGACCTTATTTTAGGTGCCTTAAGAACGTTGTTAGAGACCAAACAATAGTGAAAATTCTTCTTTGTAACATGAACTCGAAGTAGAAATAAACCCCAAGTCATGTGGACTTGTATAGCAAAAGATATGTTAATCAATGGGAGTCTTGAAGAAACTGCAGCAGCAGAAATTGCTCAACGATCGCAGGGCACTGGCGCCGCAGAGCCAGTGTGCAGGCTTTATTGGGCGCCGCAGCGCCGTGCATCAGACTTGCCAAGAATGGTTTATTTTAACTATAAAACAAATGTAATGCAATCTTTTATAATATACATAGATTAAACCTTTGAGTACACTAGAGTTAGAATTACTCTATTATAGAATGATTGGAGACAAACAAGAAGTTATTAAAACGTTGATTTAAAAATTTACTGAATAAAATACGTAATGAAGCAACGAGGTAATGAACATATATTCAAGTGTATGGCTCAACGAACTCATGGAAATCAAAATGAACATAATGGTTAAATGTCAAAACGTCGTGGCTAGAGTTAGCAATGTACGTAAATGATACTCTAGTTCTAATAAAGTGGAAAACTAGAAGAAATGACTAATAATAAATACAAGAAATAGAATACTAACGTTCATATAGGTAGGATGTTGGAGTTCAATGTATAAACGTCTAAACGCGATATCAATTGATATAAAACTCAAAGAAGGTTTCAAATTCAATGTAAAGAACATAATAGTGATTTGTCGAATGTATTGAGATGTTCAGCGTATGCACGAACGTAACACTCAAGCACTCACACGAACCAAGATAAACACGTGACATTTGTGACGCCCCCAAATTCGGGTCTCCAAATACCCGGATCCGGTCATCACGATCCAACATAAACATCCACCTATAACAACATATGGTATCTAAAATGCGGAATAAAATAAACATACGTTGTTCATTACAAGGTGTTACTAGTCCCAGAATACGATTAACCTTAAACATTTACACAATCCATACCCTAAATAGCTATCAGGGTTTAAATTACATTAGCAGTAATTATCTAACACATGAATCTAAAGTCTGCTACGAGAAGTCTATCATTTCATCTTTTCTTTCCCTTTGTTCTTCCCTGACGTCTCGGGTTTAGCTGCAATGAAGTCATGATATAGCAAGAATGAGCAACGAGTTTGCCCAGCAAGTTTAAAGTGCAACAATAAAGATATATCATGATGAAGGGATATTAAAGGAATTTCAACATTAGAAAAAAAATCAGAAGCAAGAACAATAATTGCTTTTAGAACAATTGATAGTCAAATAGACTTTGAACGATAACTTCCAAAGGAGTCAATAGCTGGTTGACCCTCTGGTTACTGGCTACAGAATAACGTACTTGAGGGGATCAGCCTCCCGTACCCTATGTATATGCATAACATTTAATTCTGCTATTTGTACCTTATATACGGTACGTGGGGTACTCCCCTATACATAAAGGGGTGTTCATACAGTCTAAGAATCCTTACCATTGATTGGTTTGGATAGCTTTTATAAATTCTCACATAATTGTCTGACCGAACAAGGGTTCAGACTTAACCATGAGTGGTTTATAAATTCCTGAATTAAAATATGCGAATTCAAATGCTCGAGTGTGAATGTCAATAAATATACAGATGTTGAATAATTTTAAAAGTAATTAGACCACTTAAAACATGCTCGGAAATAAGATTCAAGCTTAAAGAATAACTTGCAACAATATATACCTTTTTGCACGAATTAAAACAATGCATAAGGTTTAAAAGCTTGCTCAAGGTAACAGTTGAGTAAAAAGAAACTTGCATTCGATATATTGAAGAAATGCAGTTAAAGAACTTACTCAATGTAAAAATTGAGTAAGAAGAACTTGCAACAATGTAAGAAGTTTAGGGTTAGGAACTTGCCTGTTTGCTCAGCTACAATTAAATCCTAGCTTTAATTAATTGATCTTGAGTGACCTATCTTTGGATAAAGTCGATTTATCCATTAGCATTGTATAGCAGTATATTGATGCACTCATTTATGCTATTTATTTAGCAGATCAACAACTCACCATCTATATCTAATTATTATTTAATATTAGCTATTCGGAGATTAATTTCTGACCTTTAGTTATTAAAATAATTGTTAGCTAATCATGATTACTATTCTCGAATGTTCAGATTATTACCCTTATTGCCTCTAAATATGGGTCAATAATCTTTATTTATTTACTAGAATAATAAATCCATCATGGTTTAATGACAACTAACTAATAGTTGGTTACTTATTTAATTACACTTAATTACTATTTACCCTTAAGAGTAATCGAGTAATTATTATTCTTGTTTCTTATTCAACTTTAGTAATTCTACACATACACTTAATTATCATTTACTATTAATTAAATAACCATTAGGTATTTATTATCTTTATCTATTAAGAGCCGGAAATAAATAATTAACTTATTAATCTCACTCGTACTTAATCATTATTTCATTAATGATTAAGTAATTGTTATCCTTATTAACTTATTTATACCTAATTTATTATCAATATCAAGTAGATAATAATTAGATATTTGTTACCTTTATTTAATGTTAAACAATAAATAAATTATCAAATACTTATTGTCTTTATTTACACTTTATTATTAAATATTCATTATCTTTATTTATTATTTATTACTAAATAATAAATAATTATTTATTAACTTTACTCATACTTAATTATTATTTAAGATTAAATAATAATTAAATATTTATTACCTTTATTTATTATTTGATATTAACTAATAATTAATATTTATTATTCCTCTTATTGTTTATTGACAATTAATAAATAATCATTAACTTGTTGTTACCCATTGGCCCAACAAATCCCTACCCAAAGCTGGGTTCGATTCCCAGTCACCCAAACATAAAAAAAATTTGCAGAATTTTGCCACATAATGTACACCTTCCTGTTTCAAAGCTTTCAAACGCACACTAACACCCTCAATACCCACGTTTGGGACTCATAACACACGCTGCAATTAGCAAGTGATGTGCATATAATACTAGTTTCAGTCTCTGTGCACAGCCAAAATACTATCTTATAATAAAGTAAAGTTTGATTTTGGTATAACAGGGTCGACAGCACAACCCAGCAATACAACATAACAAATCAACCCAATACAAGAATCAAAATACCCCAAACGCAGGAAGGAAAAAAAAAGAAAAAACAAAAAAAACAACAAACCAAGTAACACCATTCAATAACAGATTCTTAATCAGGACAAGCCAACACAATATAGTATTGTGAAATCAACCAAGAATAATCCTAATACAACAATCGCAATTACTAACCAGAGAAGGAATATGCTTAAAATCTTAATCACAAATTGTTATAGCAGTTTACTGCTATAACTTGAACTTGATCGAATGGCAATCCTTCTTCTTTTTCCACAATAATCAACGAACCCAGACATTCACCTCTCGTTCACCCGCGTCCGACCTCCCCTGTTTTCTCCTCTCTGCGACTGCTTTCTTGCTCCAATTTAGAACCCTAATTTTCCCTAAATTTGAGACTCGCAGCAAAGGAAAATCGGCAGCTTGTTCTAAAGTTTGGGTGTCGAATTTATAGGGGTTTGTTTACCCCCTTTAGACTGGTTATTACCTTATTTGGCCAATCGAGGACCATCGGTAAGAAGGGGCAGTGACCGGCGTCTACTCCAACCTATCTAAACCCAGCTGTCACCCAACTTCCGAGCCGTGCAGTCCTGTCGGTCACATCGCCGGTCGGTCTAAGTCCCTTGGTCCGATCAAAGTCGCTCGGTCGTCGATACCCTTGCTTATTCCGACCGTTGGTTGCTTCGCTCCGCTGCCGGCGTCTGCACTTGACAGCCTCGACCGGTCTCTTCTTGCCCTCACGCCGCTCGTTCGCCTGATTGACGGAGAACTTGGCTATTGATTTGAGAGGGTTTGGGATTTTACTCGTTGGTTCGACTGACTCCCCAAATTTGGTATGCCGGTAATCCTAATACCTCCCCACACCATGGGTCAACCCGACTGGAAAAGGGATTGGGCTCAACCCAATAGGGTTGGGCCGGACGAAAGAATGGAAATCAGCCCAATTGGAAAATAAGAGGATTTGGGTCCAATTCAAAAAAAATAAATAGAAGGAAATGGCTAATCCCTTATGAGAGAAAGGTGGCCCAATTAAATTAACAACATTATATTTCTAATATTCAAATGAGATAACTAATTTCACTAATTAAAAATATTTATTTTAACCATAATTCGTTATTCGAATTATTTAATTCGATAATGATAAAATTATTTATTTAATTATCCTAATTTCCTCGCCAATCAAATGCTAGGGCTAACTCACTAATTTATTCAACCTATTAGTGAGACCCTTTAAGGCAAGGAAAATTATTGGACCATATAATTATATAATTAAATATAATTCTTACATGAGTCCAATTAAATTCATAAAATTATATAAGATGAATTTTATTAATCAAAATAATTTGATACAATGTTTCGAAAATTCCTGGACATTACATCCTCTCCCCCTTATAAAAATTCCGTCCTCGGAATTTCAATCTAAGGTTACTCAAATAACTGAGGGTAATTTGCTCTCATCTTCTCTTCGAGTTCCCACGTAGCTTCTTCCACCGCGTGGTTCCGCTAGAGTATTTTAACGGAATGAATGATTTTATTCCTCAGCGTCTGCTCTTTTCTATCCAGTATTTGAACAGGAATCTCCTCGTACGATAAATCCCTTTCGACTTGAATTGGTTCATAGGAGATGACATGTTTGTAGTCTGGCTTGTACGGACGCAACACTGATACGTGAAACACGTTGTGAATGTGCTCAAGTTCAGGAGGTAAGGCTACCTCATACGCCACTTCGCCGATCCGCCTCAAAATCTCGAACGGTCCTATGAACCTAGGGCTCAGCTTGCCCTTCTTCCCAAAACGGATCTTCCCCTTCCAGGGAGATACCTTCAGAAACACAAAGCTACCAACTTCAAAGTCTCGTTTCTGACGATGTAAGTCGGCATACTTCTTCTAACGATCCTGGGCTGCTACTAACCGCTGTCTTATTACTTTAACGATTTCTACGGTTTGTTGTACCAATTCTGGTCCCAACAACCTCCGTTCACCGACTTCATCCCAACACAACGGCGTTCGACACTTTCTTCCGTATAGTGCTTCGTACGGTGGCATACCAATACTAGCATGGTAACTATTGTTGTAAGCGAACTCTACTAATGGCAAGTGATCGTCCCAACTACCACTTATGTCCATCACAACTGCCCGGAGCATATCCTCTAGAGTCTGAATTGTTCGCTCACTCTGACCATCAGTCTGAGGATGATATGCCGTACTCATTCTTAACTGTGTTCCCAGTCTCTCCTTTAGACTTCTCCAAAAATTTGACGTGAAGCGCGGATCTCTGTCAGACACGATAGATACCGGCACTCCATGTCGTGATACTATTTCCTTCACGTAAAGTTTCGCCAGCTGTTCCAATTTGTACCTGATCTTGATCGGTAGAAAGTGGGCAGATTTGGTCAACCAATCTACGATCACCCAGATGGCGTCTAGACCCTTTTGTGTTGTCGGGAGTCCTACCACAAAATCCATAGTAATGTGCTCCCACTTCCATTCTGGAATCTCCAAGGGTTGCAACAATCTGCTCGGCCGTTGGTGCTCAACCTTGATCCGTTGACAAGTTAAACAACGGCTGACGAACTCTGCAACTTCTCCTTTCAAATGCGGCCACCAATAATGTTGACGAAGATCTTGATACATCTTGGTGCTACCCGGATGTACCGAAAATCTCGTATTATGGGCCTCCTGCAAAATCTCTTCCCTTAAGTCTGGTACGTAGGGTATCCAGATCCTTCCCTCGAATCTCAGCAATCCTGTGCTGTCAACCTTATACTTCGAGGCTTTTCCCTCCGATAACTGTTTCTTAATGTCAATGCATTCCTCGTCAAATTCTTGAGCCTCCTTTATCTTATCCAGTAGAGTCGGACCTGCCGTTACGGTACACAACTTTTCGTCCGTCTCCATTGGATACTTAACCTTCAGTTCCAGGCGTTCGAAGTCTCGTATCAATTCCTCCTGGACTGTTAGCTGCATCAATTCCACCTTGCCTTTTCTACTCAAGGCATCAGCCACTACATTTGCCTTGCCCGGATGGTACAGAATTTCACAGTCGTAGTCCTTGATCAATTCTAACCATCGGCGCTGCCTCATGTTCAGCTCCTTTTGGGTGAAGATATATTTCAGACTTTTGTGATCTGTATATATCTCGCACTTCTCTCCGTATAGATAGTGCCTCCAAATCTTCAAGGCGAACACCACCGCGGCTAACTCCAGGTCGTGAGTCGGATAACCCTTCTCATAATCCTTCAGTTGACGTGATGCGTACGCCACGACCTTGCCATGTTGCATTAGTACACAGCCCAGCCCCTTGTGTGACGCATCGCTATACACTACGAAACCCCCAGTGTTGTCGGGTAAGGTCAACACTGGTGCTTGGCTAAGTCTCTTCTTCAACTCCATGAAACTCTCCTCACATTTTTCTGACCAAACGAACTTAACTGTTTTTCTAGTAAGATTGGTCAACGGCGATGCTATCCTTGAAAAATCCTGGATGAATCTCCGATAGTATCCCGCTAATCCCAAGAAACTCCGGATCTCTGTCGGCGTCTTCGGTTGTTCCCAGTTGATAACTGCTTCCACTTTTGCTGGGTCCACCGAAACACCATTCTTGTCGATGACATGACCCAGAAACTGTACCCTCCGCAACCAAAACTCACACTTAGAAAACTTCGCGTACAACTTCTCCCTCCTGAGAGCTTCTAATACGATCTTCAAATGTTCAGCATGCTCCTCCTCCGTCCCTGAATACACCAGAATGTCATCAATGAATACGACTACGAACTTATCCAAGTACTGCTTGAATACTCTGTTCATCATATCCATGAATGCTGCTGGTGCATTCGTCAATCCAAAAGACATTACCAGAAACTCGAAGTGCCCGTAACGAGTTCTGAATGCAGTCTTCGGGATATCTTCCTGCCTCACTTTCAGCTGATGATAGCCTGTTCTTAAGTCGATTTTTGAAAAGTATTTCGCTCCCTTAAGTTGATCAAATAGATCGTCAATCCTAGGAAGCGGATACCTATTCTTAATCGTAACTTTGTTCAACTCCCGATAGTCGATACAAAGCCTCATTGAACCGTCTTTCTTCTTTACAAAACAGCACTGGCGCTCCCCACGGGGACACGCTCGGTCTGATATAACCTTTATCTAACAGTTCCTGCAGTTGCACCATCAACTCCTTCATCTCTACAGGTGCCATTCGATACGGCGGCTTCGATATTGGTGCGGTTCCCGGTGCCAAATCGATAACGAACTCGGTTTCCCTATCCGGCGGCAGTCCCGGAAGTTCATCGGGAAAGACATCGGTGAAATCTCTCACGACTGGTATTTGACCCATCTCATCCCCGACCTGACAAGTATCGACAACATAGGCCAAATAACACACGCAACCTTTCTTAAGTAATCTTCTCGTCTGCATCATAGTAAGACAACAAGATTGTCTTGGTGACTTACTGCAGTAAAATACTACCTTTGACTTATTAGGAGTCTTCAGGTGTACACACTTTTCCTTACAATCAATGACTGCTCCGTGAATTGATAGCCAATCCATTCCCAGGATTACGTCAAACTCTCCCAGTCGAATTGGTATCAAATCCACACTGAGCTTAAATCCTCGCAATTCAGCACAACAATTCCTATGAATGCCTTCTACGGGGATAATTTCCTTGTTTGCTACTTCTACGTTCATAGGGTGTTCTAACTTTTCACAAGGTACATTTAATTGACTAGCAAATTCTTCAGAAACAAAAGAGCGAGTAGCACCCGAATCAAATAGCACATATGCATTTATATCATTGATTGGGATGATACCTGACACCACGTCTTTGGATTCCATGGCATCCTGCACAGTCATGTTGAACGTGCGGGCTGTTGGCCTGTTGGCTTGACTGGATGGTGGCCCGTAGTTCAACCGGTTACTGTTTCCACTGTTGTTGTTGTTTCGGTTGCCACTCCCGGCGTCGCTTTTCCTCTTCGGACAATCCCTCATTTGGTGGTCGGGCGCTCCACATGAAAAACATCCCCCCTTTGGCTTATTCTGACATTGGGGAGCCATGTGCCCCGGTTGCCCACACCGGTAACAAACACTCTTTCCCTTCATGCATTCTCCCATGTGGTTCTTGCCACAATTACTGCACCTGCCTGGCTTCTTCGCCTCTCCTCCAGACTGGTTTCCTCCGGGTTTATTACTCCCGAGTGATTGGCTTTCATTCCATTTGCGCTTATTGGGGTTGCTGCCCCCGCTGCTTCCTGACTTCTGGCCTTCGTGGCCCTTCTTCTTTTCCTGATTATACTTAGCCAGGGCCTCACTGCCACCCTCTGCAATGATTGCCCTCTCCATCAACTCTGCAAATGTCTTGATTTTTAGTACCGCAACCGAACGGTATAACCATGGTTTCAACCCTTGCTCAAACCTACGAGCTTTCCTTTCCTCGGTGCTGACCTGGTGAGTTGCAAACCGTGCCAACTCATTGAACTTAGCTGCGTACTCCGCCACAGACATGTTCCCTTGTTTTAGTTCCAGGAACTTGATCTCCATCTCTTGCTTCATACTCTCTGGAAAGTAATTTTCCAAGAACATTTCCTTAAAACGATCCCAAGCGACAGTGCCTTCTTCCACTCGGCCTCTGTTGGCCTTCCACCAGTAGTTTGCCTCGCCTTTTAACATGAAGGTAGCAAAACTCGTTTTCTGTTCCTCTGCCACCCGTGCTACCTCAAAGACCTTCTCTATCTCTTCTATCCAGGTCTGCGCTTCGATTGGGTTAAGAGTTCCCTTGAACTCAGGTGGTCCGACCAATTTGAAATCCTTGAAATTTGCCAGATGATGCACTGGCTCGGCCGCTGCTTGGGCCCCTCCAGGTGGCGGCCTTGATTGCATGGCTTCTGCCAGCATTTTCGCAAACATTCTCATCGGGTTGGATTGATTTCCAACTTCGCTTTCTGATTCCTCAACCTGTCGGTTTCGTGGTCGTCCTCTTGGCGGCATGTTTGGATAAGGAAAATCCGCTGACTTTTACCTATAGTTTTATATTTTACACAATATGTCATTAAAATAAGCAATCAAAGGTAAAATATCTATCAACACATTTGATTTAAGTGAAACATTTGCATTTATATTCATATACCACTGTTTTGTTACAAGACTAAACCTGTGGCATACTGCTATAAATGCGCCACTGTGTGCCCTATCCATCAATAACCTTTCTCCCCCTAGACAAAAGTGGGGAATCCTAACCTTTCATCCCTAAAGATCACAAAAGTTGGGGTTTGACTGCTACCCCCCAGCATAAATACAGATATAAAGCTTCACAAGATAACATAAATATGACCCTAATATGACAAAAAGTGGGACTGATTGTACTAAAGAAAATCAACTGCTCCATCAAATCACTGCTCGTCACGACGGATCTGAGCCTGCTGACTAGAGAATGCTCCATCCCCGACCCTGCGACGAACAGAGCGACTGGACTCCCCTATCTCAGTCCGGGGTCTCCTGTAGGCTGCATCTAGGGCATGGCCTAGGGTCTCTATCCTCACAGATCTGGCCTCCAGCTGGTCCTCTAGCTGATCAACCCTCCTGGCCTCCCTGGCCCAGGCCTCCCTGACGCGCATCCTCGCAGCCACCTCCAGTCCAGCCTCGAACCTCATAGCCTCCTGTTTCGCCCTCAGGTGGGCGATCTGTAAATCCCTCTGCTCCAGTCTCTCCCTCAACTCAGCGTTTCGGGCCACTAACTGATGTAGCAGTGGTCCGACCTGCTGTGCTGAGGACTCGTAGCCCTGCAGATGTACCTTAGTCACCCCTAAGTCATGCTCGAGCTAGTAGGCCAGGTCTCTGTACTGGTCCTCCATAAACTGATGGGTCTGGTTTTGCTCCTCCAAATGAGCAATCCGAGCCTCCAGCTCCTCATTTCTGTCAGTCAACCCCTCGATGATATCATTAGCAGTGGACCCCATGCCATCCACGTAGGCAGGTGGCTCCTCTCCCTCGGCCTCGGGATCCTCCTCCTCAGCATCAGGGTCCTGACTACCGGACCTCATCACCCTACCTACCACTGGCTCTGGTAGCTCCCTCTGGTAGTCCTCCTCCGACTCGGACTCCTCCTGTAACAATCCCGGGGCAATAGGGGCATAGCCCACCAGCTGCTCCGAAACTACTGGTATGTCTGTAAATATCTCCTCCTCCTCACGGGCTCCACTGGTCTCCCCTACAGCAGCCATCCTACAAACACACAAAAACTAACATTAGTACAGCAATAAAATATATTCATTGAAGAAATGAAGTTATACTTCATTGGGTACTACTCGACTCGATGAATTCCCCAATCCATCAAAACCACATATGATAAATCTCCTCGATTTATCTCCTAATGCTCGATACGAGTTTACTATGAAGGTTATAACCTAGGTTTCGCGATCCTAAAGTTTATAACCTACAACTCTGATACCAACCTGTGACGCCCCCAAATTCGGGTCTCCAAATACCCGGATCCGGTCATCACGATCCAACATAAACATCCACCTATAACAACATATGGTATCTAAAATGCGGAATAAAATAAACATACGTTGTTCATTACAAGGTGTTACTAGTCCTAGAATACGATTAACCTTAAACATTTACACAATCCATACCCTAAATAGCTATCAGGGTTTAAATTACATTAACAGTAATTATCTAACACATGAATCTAAAGTCTGCTACGAGAAGTCTATCATTTCATCTTTTCTTTCCCTTTGTTCTTCCCTGACGTCTCGGGTTTAGCTGCAATGAAGTCATGATATAGCAAGAATGAGCAACGAGTTTGCCCAGCAAGTTTAAAGTGCAACAATAAAGATATATCATGATGAAGGGATATTAAAGGAATTTCAACATTAGAAAAAAAATCAGAAGCAAGAACAATAATTGCTTTTAGAACAATTGATAGTCAAATAGACTTTGAACGATAACTTCCAAAGGAGTCAATAGCTGGTTGACCCTCTGGTTACTGGCTACAGAATAACGTACTTGAGGCGATCAGCCTCGCGTACCCTATGTATATGCATAACATTTAATTCTGCTGTTTGTACCTTATATACGGTACGTGGGGTACTCCCCTATACATAAAGGGGTGTTCATACAGTCTAAGAATCCTTACCATTGATTGGTTTGGATAGCTTTTATAAATTCTCACATAATTGTCTGACCGAACAAGGGTTCAGACTTAACCATGAGTGGTTTATAAATTCCTGAATTAAAATATGCGAATTCAAATGCTCGAGTGTGAATGTCAATAAATATACAGATGTGGAATAATTTTAAAAGTAATTAGACCACTTAAAACATGCTCAGAAATAAGATTCAAGCTTAAAGAATAACTTGCAACAATATATACCTTTTTGCACGAATTAAAACAATGCATAAGGTTTAAAAGCTTGCTCAAGGTAACAGTTGAGTAAAAAGAAACTTGCATTCGATATATTGAAGAAATGCAGTTAAAGAACTTACTCAATGTAAAAATTGAGTAAGAAGAACTTGCAACAATGTAAGAAGTTTAGGGTTAGGAACTTGCCTGTTTGCTCAGCTACAATTAAATCCTAGCTTTAATTAATTGATCTTGAGTGACCTATCTTTGGATAAAGTCGATTTATCCATTAGCATTGTATAGCAGTATATTGATGCACTCATTTATGCTATTTATTTAGCAGATCAACAACTCACCATCTATATCTAATTATTATTTAATATTAGCTATTCGGAGATTAATTTCTGACCTTTAGTTATTAAAATAATTGTTAGCTAATCATGATTACTATTCTCAAATGTTCAGATTATTACCCTTATTGCCTCTAAATATGGGTCAATAATCTTTATTTATTTACTAGAATAATAAATCCATCATGGTTTAATGACAACTAACTAATAGTTGGTTACTTATTTAATTACACTTAATTACTATTTACCCTTAAGAGTAATCGAGTAATTATTATTCTTGTTTCTTATTCAACTTTAGTAATTCTACACATACACTTAATTATCATTTACTATTAATTAAATAACCATTAGGTATTTATTATCTTTATCTATTAAGAGCCGGAAATAAATAATTAACTTATTAATCTCACTCGTACTTAATCATTATTTCATTAATGATTAAGTAATTGTTATCCTTATTAACTTATTTATACCTAATTTATTATCAATATCAAGTAGATAATAATTAGATATTTGTTACCTTTATTTAATGTTAAACAATAAATAAATTATCAAATACTTATTGTCTTTATTTACACTTTATTATTAAATATTCATTATCTTTATTTATTATTTATTGCTAAATAATAAATAATTATTTATTAACTTTACTCATACTTAATTATTATTTAAGATTAAATAATAATTAAATATTTATTACCTTTATTTATTATTTGATATTAACTAATAATTAATATTTATTATTCCTCTTATTGTTTATTGACAATTAATAAATAATCATTAACTTGTTGTTACCCATTGGCCCAACAAATCCCTACCCAAAGCTGGGTTCGATTCCCAGTCACCCAAACATAAAAAAAATTTGCAGAATTTTGCCACATAATGTACACCTTCCTGTTTCAAAGCTTTCAAACGCACACTAACACCCTCAATACCCACGTTTGGGACTCATAACACACGCTGCAATTAGCAAGTGATGTGCATATAATACTAGTTTCAGTCTCTGTGCACAGCCAAAATACTATCTTATAATAAAGTAAAGTTTGATTTTGGTATAACAGGGTCGACAGCACAACCCAGCAATACAACATAACAAATCAACCCAATACAAGAATCAAAATACCCCAAACGCAGGAAGGAAAAAAAAGAAAAAACAAAAAAAAACAACAAACCAAGTAACACCATTCAATAACAGATTCTTAATCAGGACAAGCCAACACAATATAGTATTGTGAAATCAACCAAGAATAATCCTAATACAACAATCGCAATTACTAACCAGAGAAGGAATATGCTTAAAATCTTAATCACAAATTGTTATAGCAGTTTACTGCTATACCTTGAACTTGATCGAATGGCAATCCTTCTTCTTTTTCCACAATAATCAACGAACCCAGACATTCACCTCTCGTTCACCCCCGCGTCCGACCTCCCCTGTTTTCTCCTCTCTGCGACTGCTTTCTTGCTCCAATTTAGAACCCTAATTTTCCCTAAATTTGAGACTCGCAGCAAAGGAAAATCGGCAGCTTGTTCTAAAGTTTGGGTGTCGAATTTATAGGGGTTTGTTTACCCCCTTTAGACTGGTTATTACCTTATTTGGCCAATCGAGGACCATCGGTAAGAAGGGGCAGTGACCGGCGTCTACTCCAACCTATCTAAACCCAGCTGTCACCCAACTTCCGAGCCGTGCAGTCCTGTCGGTCACATCGCCGGTCGGTCTAAGTCCCTTGGTCCGATCAAAGTCGCTCGGTCGTCGATACCCTTGCTTATTCCGACCGTTGGTTGCTTCGCTCCGCTGCCGGCGTCTGCACTTGACAGCCTCGACCGGTCTCTTCTTGCCCTCACGCCGCTCGTTCGCCTGATTGACGGAGAACTTGGCTATTGATTTGAGAGGGTTTGGGATTTTACTCGTTGGTTCGACTGACTCCCCAAATTTGGTATGCCGGTAATCCTAATACCTCCCCACACCATGGGTCAACCCGACTGGAAAAGGGATTGGGCTCAACCCAATAGGGTTGGGCCGGACGAAAGAATGGAAATCAGCCCAATTGGAAAATAAGAGGATTTGGGTCCAATTCAAAAAAAATAAATAGAAGGAAATGGCTAATCCCTTATGAGAGAAAGGTGGCCCAATTAAATTAACAACATTATATTTCTAATATTCAAATGAGATAACTAATTTCACTAATTAAAAATATTTATTTTAACCATAATTCGTTATTCGAATTATTTAATTCGATAATGATAAAATTATTTATTTAATTATCCTAATTTCCTCGCCAATCAAATGCTAGGGCTAACTCACTAATTTATTCAACCTATTAGTGAGACCCTTTAAGGCAAGGAAAATTATTGGACCATATAATTATATAATTAAATATAATTCTTACATGAGTCCAATTAAATTCATAAAATTATATAAGATGAATTTTATTAATCAAAATAATTTGATACAATGTTTCGAAAATTCCTGGACATTACAACATTCAAGCGTCGAGATGCCATGACAAATGCTAAAAGACTTAAAATAAAGTTATAAAGGAAACATTATAAATAATATATAAAAGCTAATGCAAATCAATTGTGTGTTGGCTATGTACATGTGTATGAAATTATCAAGAACGGTTAACGCCAATCTTAAAGAACGCCAAAGGCAAGTTCTCTATCCTTGTGAAATGCTTGTTTACATGAAAGTATCTAAACTTTACTCTTTTATTGATGCAAGTTCCTTATCCTTGCTCAATAATTGGTCATGTGCATGTCTCCTGACTATGCAAATGTTCTAAATTTCGTTCTACTCATATATCGAATGCAATTGTCATGAATTGTTCAATGATTGTGTCATAATGCACTTCTTTAAAGCGTGAATATGCATAAACTGTTAAGAAAAAGTCTATGTCATTTGATTCGGCTAGACACATGCACTACCAAAAATCTGGGCATCTGAGACGGACAAAATTTGTCTCAAATACAGCAGAATCCGTCTCAAAATCGATTTTGAGACGGATTTTGTCCGTGTCAGTTGCTCGCGTAGCTAATTCTGTTCGTCTCAAAATCCGTCTCAAAACAAAACCTTAGATACAGAAAATGTCTGTCTCAAATCCGTCTCAGAATATTAGATACAGAAACAATCCGTCTCAAATCCGTCTCAAAAATGGCAACAACTATTTTTCCTACGCATGTTTTGAGACGAGCACCATCTGTCTCAATTCTGTTTCAACTTTGGCGCCAATATCTTTCCAGCGCATATTTTGAGACGGACAACAACCGTCTTAAAATCGTGTCAACTTTGGCGCCAATATCGCACATTCTTTGAGACAGAAAAAAACTGTCTCAAAATCTGTCTCAATACATTTATTAACAAATTACAAATATTTTCATAGTTTAATTTCGAAATCTAAATGAAAGAAGATGCTGTCATAAATATAAAATTGTATTCAACAATCTTGATAATGAAAATAACAACAAAACAATCCCTTTCTTGAATTCAAATAACTTTTCAACATCAAAATTGTAATAATAAAACTTACTACATGAAAACTTAATACAAACACAAGGTTCACACTACCTAATCAAAGAAAGACAAGGCATATTTAGGAATCAGCAATGGTAACCTCGACCTCAACACCAAGTTCAATGGTAATGGAAGTAATCTGCTCAACAACATCAGGAAAGCTGAAGAGGTCAATCACACGTTTGTGGACGCGAAGCTCAAATCTATCACACGTGTTGGTTCCTGGACATTGAAAGGGAAAGGTTTCAAGCCAGAGTAATTTCGATTATTGAAGCCAAACAAGCAAGCCCTACTATTAGGGAGAATTATACCACTTTTACACATTAAAACGAACATTTAGCACAGAAAATTTCAAAGCATTAAAACGTAGCGACAATGGAATTGAAACAATCACTGTACTCCTCAAAGCAACGAGCGACGGGATATGAGAACGCCCATTTCTTTAACTTAAGAATCCAATAATCGAGCTGCATGTATTTTCTTTAACTAATAAAACAAAATGTCATAATCTAAATGTTGTAAATTTGGCATGTCCTATATTAGTATTTTGATGGATTGTTATTTTTATTTTTTGTGATCTTATGCCTCCACAGAGTTTGAGTTATGTATTGGTTTCTAAGAGCTCCATACAAAAAAATTCTAAATAGCTGGTTGATTAAAACTACTTTGGAGTATGATCTGATAACAATTTTCAATGACCAATTTGCTAAGACAATGAATCAAATTAAGAAAAAACAAGCATAAGTAAATGGCTTGAATATTCATTGAAAATGTAAATCTTAGGTTTCTAAAACATTAGTGTAAATACTTCAGCTTATATGATGTATTGCTAAAATTTCGTTAGTTTGTAATGATGCATTATTATTATTAGTACTAGTATTTTGATAACTCAGATGCATTATTAATCGCTACAAACATAAAATAAGAATGATAAGATTAATAAATTAGACATGCATAAAACAAGGGCCATTCATATAGACATTATATACCTCGGCTCGAGTTTTTTCCATATTCTCCAATGCCTTCTGCTTTTCTCGTTTCAGGTAATAAGGTTTGAAAATGAATGTCTGCAAATATACATAATATACACAAAATTACAAGAGCATCGAAATTGTCTAGTTGAAGATACTGATCAAGCTAGTAATCTTTACACTTCATTCTCAAATTATTTTAGTTCAAAACATACAAATTAATATTTGTTGGACAAATTTCAGAGAAGCAATCAACAGGAAACTAGTAGGAGCAATCACTGAGTATTACTAGCCTTCAACTTCAGCGCTTTAACAAGTGTTACAGGATTAGCTCAAGCATCTCAGCCAAGGGATGAAAATAAACTCTTTTACTTGTCTTTAATGGCAATGTACAACTTACATGGACATATAGGAGGGCAAAAGCCCAAACAACATATGGAATTAAAGAGGGGAGGGGGCTCATTCAAGATCTATTTCACTGTATAGCTAATATAACTAGATATCCTTCATTACACATTATATGAAAACTTTCGAAATAAAGAAGTATTAGCTATTTTGGCTTCTTATAAGAACAAGAGAGAAAAATGTGAATAGTAAAAACGAAAACAAAAAATCAGCCCATAACATATTGGGTGGATGTACAGTGCCTCTCAAGGAAAACATAGTCATAGAAAAATATGTCTCCATTAAAGCTTTTCTGGCTTATAGGATATAGATTGAATCTTTTAAGGGTTTTCCAAATTCCAGAGAATTTATCTGCTTAAATAATAGTTCCAGTTTCTGGTGTAAGTCACCATATCGTATTCAACTGAATTTTACATGCAGAAGACTCAAATTTCTTAACAAAAAAAAACTTCCATCAGAATTCTTAAAGTGACTACACTACTAAGATAATCGAGGTATTGGTTCAAAAGTACAACAGATTGCAGGCGTGGCTCTTTTGAGTTTGCCAAAATAAACAAGGACCTCTAATAAGAGCAAATAAACAGAGAGAAATAACCAAATCAATGGTAGAAACAATTCATCATCTATAAAGAAGTACCTGAATTCTTATTGAGTATAACATGTGGACAGTGCTAAAGTTAGAAATTTTCCTTCCACCCCTACTTCAATTTCAAGAGCATCGCTGATAAAATAAACGTCAGGAAATAGTTGTTATTAATAAATGCATGACATCATAAGCATGGAAAACAGCATTGAGCACAGACATATGGTGACTAAATTGAAACACACTGAATTATCCAGCTACGTGTGTTTTAACCCTTCTTAAGATAACATGAGCATTGTCTTAATTTCTTAATGCAATAAGGGAATATTAGAGAATTTCCCATGAGGAATTTCTTTTGAGATTTTTATTTATAAATCATTAACCAAGTTAGACTAAATTACAAAATACATCAAGCATCAACTTGATGAGACATCATCTAATAAAGCATTAAAGCTAAATCAAGCTGTAATAATTCAGTATTAAAGAATGTAGCTAAAATTTCATGGGTACAAATTACAATGATATGCTTACAAGGCTAAAAATAGGACAAATACTAATAAAGTCAGCGAAAGTACCTTCCTACTTTTCCAGCAATGCAGCCATGAGACTTTGAGGAAAAGCTGCAAGTATAATGAGCTGCTGCACCAAAGGAGCTTGTGGATTGATGATCTAATTAAAAAAATTTTACTCCCTTTTTGTTTCAGATTTTGTTGAAAAAATGCAGACAAGTGGTGACCTTAATCTGATTGGGCAGTTTGGTGTCTGGCTTTACTAGGTATATCTTGTCGCAGACTATGTAGAAGACATTAGCAATTTCAGAGGACACATGAAGTCATCATTTGGGCAGTTTGGGCCAAATGATATTTGGTGTATAAAAAAGAACCTCTAAACTACACAAATTGAAAAGAAAATCCAAACAGAGACCAACAACTGAAGCTTGATAGTCAGTAATGCCGTTAACATACTCCAACACACTTGGTATTAAGGTAAATAACCAATTAACCCTGATAGTATAGTCTATCAGATAGTACAATGCAGAAGGACCAAGACAGAATCAAATTTGGCATTAGCTATAGTTAGAAAAATGATAACTTGAATGCATGGACCAAGCGAATAATAATCAGCAGCATTGTTGCTTTTAAATGGGTACATAATAGTATCATAAAAGACAGAAGGCTAAAGTGGAAAGAACAAATGAAATAATCCTTACAAAAATAATACTTAAGACAACAATACGCAACAAAGAGCTGTGACACCACCAAGTAGCCAAAGCAAATAAGCAACCATATAAAATTTCACACAAGTTAGCAATGAGTCCTACAACAGGGCACCAAGTATATCAGTATGAAATGCATGTAAATGAACTCCATCTTTGCTTATGTACAAACTTTTTTATGGAATGAACCACACACATTGTTTCCAAAGATCACAACAATCCCTAGCAGCTACAGAAACATCGAAATAAATTAATTATAATCTGATAAGTAGCATCAACAAAAAAAAACAAGGAGATCATAAATTTGGCTTCTAGAATTGACAACAGACTACTTGTATTGGAAACTTAATGGAAGATTCTCAGATTAAAAAAAACGTACACACCATTTTAGGCATTAACATAAAAGTAGAAAGACCAGTTGCAAAAATTTACACACCATATTAAGCATTAACATAAAAGTAGAAATACCAGTTGCAATTAGTGTCAACATTTATGGGAAAAGGGCAGCAAATGACATCAACTGATTAAAATAAAATTATTGTGTCCAGCAGGGAAACTGGAAGGCAGAAACTTTATTATAATTGCACACTTAAGCACCATATTTATATTACGTATTCACTCTCAGTAGTTCCCATTTGAAATGAATCAGGAGTGAATAGTACAAAAGCATTGCATCAAACATTTGAATTGGTTCTCTTTAGATTACTTTAATAACCTAATAAAGACACAACTAACATAAGATGCCTTACGAGTGAATGATGACTGTAACTCGTTCATTTTTTATTCGCAACTTATCCATTTTGGGGCAATGGAATAAAATATGGATCCTTCACGATCAAGCTGGAGTATCCACCTGTACAGAAAGCAAAGTGGTTCATAAACATCCAATAGAAATTTGTAGCAAAAAATAATATTACTGCCCGACAACATATACCATGAGACAACAACACGAACTGTACCATCATTAGATGCCTTTATGCGTATATCAACATCCCCATGACTATCTGGCTGTTTCCAAAAGTTGAATTCAAATATTTTTAAAGGTTCTGACAGCTGGATGAACATAAAAATGAGTACAAAAGTAAGAAAACTTTTCTAAAGAACTAGTTTAAACAATCAAATATTCTACTTACCACTTTCATTTCTTCTTTCATAGCATCACAATGCATGACGAACTGTTGTTGTTTGACACATAAACTTGTCTCCATCCCATTCGAGACAAGATATATGAGATGTATGTCATGTGATGCATTTGCTTCATTACTGACAAGATCATGTAGCTTCCACAAGTATGGGCATTCAACGAGCTGGGAGGAAAACAACAATTACATTAATAACGATAATGTAATGGTGTGGGTGATTAAATGATTAAACAAATTCAATTAGTCTTGAAAAAGGAGAACCTAGTCACAGACGTGCATCACATAACTAGTTAACCAAATGTAGACATGATAATGAAAATCAGTAAGGTCACATAATACTTCACCATCACCAAGTCCACTATCAAAGGATAATACTTCATCATCACCAAGTCCACCAGTTTTTCAGGTGAAGGCCTCGGCTGTGAAATGGGTTCTAGATTACGTTCCCATCGTCTTCAAACGAAGATCCCAGACAAGGCAATGTATGGTGGAGGATCAGTCTTTTCCATCTTCGGACTCTGGAGTAACGGAGAGGAAGTTTCGACAAGTTCTTGAACTTGGCTGCTGGTAATGGTAATTCAATACTACAGAAGCAGAGTGCAGTCTGGGGCTGGACCTTAAGTAAATGTCTATATAGTTTTTGCAACTATGTAAGCGCAGTTTTAATGGCATTTCCATACATGTAAATATTTGTTTCATTCTACTAGCAATGCAAGGCCTCAACACCTTTTAAGCAAAGCGAAAAACATACATGTAAATATTTGTTTCATTCTACTAGCAATGCAAGGCCTCAACACCTTTTAAGTAAAGCGGAAAAAAAGACATCGTAAAACAGAGGAATCATTATCATACATGTAATTGTCTCTTATAGTATCTACAACACAACCAGTTTTTTCATTGATTGGCACGTTGTAAACCACGCTAGATTGTGAAGAATGAAAAGAAAATGGAAAACATCCAACTATTCAATAGAAATGGTCTGAATTTCAGTAGCATGTTCATTGAGTTCTGACTTACACTTGAAAGCTGGCATAATATGAGTTTGTAGTAAAATTTGGGTGGACAATTTATAAATCATTTTCAAGTCTAACAATTTGATCCAAAAGAATTTTGTAAATGATTATATATTACTGGCCTTGCAACAAAGAGAGATGAATACAGGCATAGCACCAGGGACCAGCAGCCAAAGCAGAGAACAAGTACTATGCTAATGCCCAAAACCCTGTAATTTAGTCCATAAACTCTACTTTTAACAATTAATGTGCATGTTCCCCGAGTAAAAAACATAAAAAATGGTTATAATAGTGAAGAGGCTTACTTTTTAGTGCAGTTGGTGGCAATAGAAGGTAGCTGAACTAGAATTGACAAAAAGAAGAGATGTTTTTGTTGAACCAAATAGCTTCCTCCCACAGAGCCCTTACCTGTAAAAAAATAGAAAATTGGTATGATTGTTGGATATCACTGGTAGTTGCAAAGAAAAGGAAAGATGTTCAGTTTCCACAAATGCTATTGGGAAAATGATAAACTCACTGATCCTTGATAAGCAACCAAAATATCTGTACGCATTGTTACATAGAGCTTGTTTAGTGCATTCAGTGAGTTGGAAAAGTGCGTTTAGGTGGCTTTTAAGCCCCAAACTCACCGCAAAACATGAGAGGGTCTTAAAAGTTTGCATTTGTGAGTTAAAAAAGTTACGTTTCAAATAAGTTGCGGTTATACAAACAAGATTTTCAATATTTTTAAGTACGTTTGAACTCGGAAAGCCTTAGAAGCCCCAAAAGCTCAAAACCAAACATGTACATAAGCTACAAAATCTCAATGCATCAAATATTGACAACACAAATACATTATTCTTATCTCTCTTATCTCCACATCACGCAATCTGTTTGTTTCAAAAAATACTGGATATAGTTTTGAAAACCCAGATTTCAAGTACACTGAAAAAACATGATATAATGAAATGTACAATTACAAGTAATAACAAATATCAAGAATTTTGAGCTTTAATGTAATTAAATTCAAATGGGTATGCTTCTGAAAACATCTATCTTACTGCAAGTTTGATTTTGTACAGGGATTTCTGTTAATCATTTTTACAAACATCTTACGTACAACTTTTTCAAGGCGAAACTCAGCCAAAAACATGCACATTGTTTCCAGTCTCAAAATTGCTCAATAATGTTATGGGAATGGAAAATATAGTTGATGGGAAAAAGATGAACTTACTTTCTGATGCATTCACTTCACACTTCACACCGGACGCAACGAGTAGACTGATTTTACCAACACCTACTACTGCAGTCTCAAGTATACATAGTCAAGCCTTTTATCACCGTTCTTTCTGGAATTTGAGTTCTGGAAATTAATGACTAAGAAAGAATTTAAAATTAAGATTTGCCATAGTAAAATCACAGAAAACTACATATCCTTTACCTATTCAACTCCTTATAAGACAAAATTGGTCAATCAAAGCAATCACGTTCAGCTTTTCCTTTGCTATGAGAGAGGAGAAATGACCAAATTTAAGATTAACCACTAATCAAACCAAATTGAAAACCTAATCAAAATCATTAGCATCAAAATTAAAACCAAATCGTACAGTCTGAACCTGAAATTAGAAGAGAGGGAGACTGAAACCCACGATGGTAGAGAAACCACGGGAGACTAAAACCTACGGCGGTGGAGGCACGATGGTGAGGCACTGAAACCGTAGTAAAGAGGAAGCACGATCGTTGGTTTCACAACCCTAATGACCTTTCAGTTCTTTAATACCTTCAATTTTTTCAATAGCTTTGAAACCCTAACCCTCAAAAGCATAGCTTTGAAATAGGAAGAAGAGGAATAGGAGGGAGGGAAAACAAATTTGGACGAAATATTGGTAGCGGCAAAGACAAGAGGAAAAGAAAGACGGGAAGAAAAGGAAGACGAAGACGAGAGAATGAGGGAAAAAATTGGGCGAAAAATTGGTAGCCACAAAGAGGAGGGAGACAGTGGTGACCCAAAATTTAGTGTGTATCAATTAGTGGGAGTGAAAAACTTACAGCGGGAGTGGGAAAGAGAGGTACTGGCACTAGAGGGGATATAGTATTAGGGATTATTTTATTATTATTATTTTAGTTTTTATTTTTCTTTTTAGGGAATAATTGCTATTATATTATTATGTCGAATTTTTTATAAGTTTAGTTCGGTTGCATTTTTTTTTATCATTTTCAGATCCTATAACGACGGTATTACGTTCGTCTTACGTTTTTTAGTGGCAGACAATTGACGCTAGTCTTCCCGCCTAATCTATACCGACGGGAGTATACCGATCAGGTATAAACACTCGTCAGCTTATGGGGAATATGGCGACGGGTTTTAGCACTGGTCGTCATATCTCGTCGTTGTATCGCATTTCTCTTATAGTGAATTGTGTTGCATACCTGTAACTAATTAGAGTAATATGCAATTTGTTGCTGAAAATAAAACTTCGTTGTAATAGATTGAAGTAATTAATCTACGCGATCTGAGTTTTGGTGATAAAAAATTATAAATACAGAAGACAGAAACGAGTTTAGATGGGAATTGAAAAGCAAAATGGGGAGTTCATGGACGCTAGGGATTTTCAATTGAAAAGAGAGAAGATCGATCTTTGACAGCTACGATTTTCAATTAAAAAAACAGAACATATGGAACAGTAGTAAGGAGTAAGCAGTCGATCCTTATTTATTTATTTAAAACTATTTTAGTCTTATTTTCTTTTTTTTGTTGATATAGTTGGAGGGAAACTAAAAAATTGAGACGAACTATATCAGTCTCTAATCCGTCTCTAAAATGCGTTTAAAAATCTTTAAAAAATAATCAATTTTTGAGACGGCTATATCCGTCTCTAATTTTGTTTCTAAATTAAGGAGGGAATTGGAGACTAATATTTGGAGGGAAAATAAAAATCTGAGACGAAAATTTCGGTCTCTAATCCGTTTCAAATATAAATATTTATTTCTTTTTATTATTATTAATCTGAGACGAGCACGGTTGGTCTCAAATCTGTTTCAAAAATGTGTTTAAATTTTTTTAAAAAATACTTGATTGTTGAGACGGCTAAATCCGTCTCTAATTCCATCTCTAGAATTTGAGACGTCGTTGGCGGTTTCAAAATCCGTCTCAATTTTTTACTTCCAAAACATTTCGAGACATAGCAGAATTTCGGTTTTTAAGTCCGTATCAAATTGCTAAAATCAGATACGGAACTTAGTCCGTCTCTAAAAATCGGTTTCAGATGCCCAGATTTTTTGTAGTGATGTAAAATGTTTCATTTCTTTCAATCTAAGTCTTTGAAATATTATTAATGCTAGATAGAGCTATTCAACTAAATTTCTTTGGTTTGAACTAAAGACTGAGCATGGACATCCCTTATTTGGGAAAGTTTTAATTTTGCTGAAAGGCAGTTACGCAGAACGCAATGTCGTTATGATAAGATAGTGTTGATCAATGCAGGGTATAACGGGCTGATCAGCCACCATGCACGTAAGACCAGACGGTTCGTAGATGAATGTCTATAAGAACCTTTTTGAAAAGAAAAAGTTCGAGGTCTTTCGACCGCTAATTAAAGTCAATATGTTGTTTCGAAAATGCAAACAAGTCATATTATTTATAAATGTTTCAGATGCATTACAGTTTTGTTCCACTGTAAAACCATATCTTAAAGAAAGCATTTAATCCTTGTGATATGTTGTTTATTAACTGTTAATACTTGCTGGGCAATTAAATGCTCATTCTTGCTTTCAATTAAATATTTTCAGTGAAACCCGAACGTGTAGAAGGCTCAGGGATAGACAAGGGGAAAGGAAAGCTGAACGAGTAGCCAACAAGTGTTTATTGTAATAAACAAATGTTATGTAATAATACTTGAATTATTAATAGGCTGTTGGCTGAGGCGATTTTGAAGAGAAAAGAAAAGGTTTTTATTTTTTTATTTTTTTTAAACTTACTAAATGCATCTTCTAACCTATTTCCCTTGGCATATACATCAATCAAAGAGCTCTCTACAAATTCATTTGAACTAAACCCATATTGAATTGCTTGAGCATGCAATACTTCTCTCAATAGCTTACCTCCTAAACAACCATCACTAGCCCCAATCAACCCAGCTAAAGTTATATGATTGGGCTTATAATTCTCTGCCTTAATCATCTCAAAATAAAGAGAGACAACATTAAGGCCATACCCACTTCGAATACAAGTCAAAATCTTGGTATTAAATGAAACAACATTTCTCTCAGGCATTATATCAAACAACTGGCATGCAACATGAAATTGCACACATTTGCTATACAGATTAAGAAGCTTGTTCCACAGGGATATAAATCCAAGAAAATAAAACTTCATAATATGGGTGTGGACTGAAAACCCAGCTCGTAAATCCTTGGTGTATGTGCAATCCTATAATGTATGGCTCAAATGGTGTATAGAATTGTTATTGTGATCAAAATTTCCTAATGGGTGGCTTTTATTGTTTAAGTTGGTAATGGTCCTGAAACTCCCAATTAAACAGAGAGGGCAAACGCGTCGGAATACCAGGGTCATAAGACCCCCCCTCCCCCAACCCCCCCGGTTCCGCCTCTAGCCGAAAGTGCTTATTGCCCCTTGATATGGAATATAACAACCAAACTCGTTTGCGCAAACTAAAGGTTCAAAATGCTAAACTGTATCTAAAGGTTAGTTCTAGTTCAATTTGGCATTCTAAACTTTTGCCTCATTTTTTTAATAATATTATTAGCTCTATTCAAGAAAAACAAACCCATTTGCAAATTTTACTTAATTTTTTTTAGTCCATGTTTCCCCGTAAATTTGTTGAATGTATAGTATAGTAGTAATAATATCTATTATTACATATTACTGTATGTAATATCCATATTGGCTGAGTCAATATTGGATAATTTTGGTTGGTCATATGTGACTCAGGAAATGAATATTCTTGTTGAGGTATGTATATATATATATATATATATGCATATATATATATATAACTCTAAAAACAATCCAAAAACTTAAGAGGTAATAAAAATGCATATCTTCTCCTCCAACAGGATTTTTTGTGTGTAGAGTGCATAACATACAAGATTTTGTCATTATAAGATTGTGAGTTAATGATAGAGAATTGTTATTTTTGTGACGCCCCCAAATCCGGGTACCTCAAACCCGAATTCGGTGCTACACGGTACATCCCATTCCATACAATATAATAGACATGAATGTAATTACTATATTATTACAACACGTCTTACTCTCAATCCCAGGTTCTATTACCATAACATCATTTCAAATACACAATAAGTCTTAGTATTACAACATTACTAATACAAATAAACTACGACGCCATCTAGACGTTCATCTTGCCCTTTCCCTTATCCTTACCGGAACCTTCGACCCGCTCAGACTTAGCTGCAATGTTTAATATAAAGCAAGAATGAGCATTTAATTGCCCAGCAAGTATAACAGTTGAATAACAACAATATCATCAATCATATCATTTCTCTTCGTCAACTGAACAATAGTTGTGAAATATTCTGAATAAACAAGAATAATACTTTGCTTTCGTTTTAAAAATATATTTTCGAAACGACATGGAGTGGTCATAAGACCTTGAACTTTCTTTTGCTTTCTTGAAAAGGTACACAGCAATATAACTGCAAACCGTCTTACTTACGAGCACTTCTAGGTGATCAGCCTATTGTACTCTATGTTGATCAACACTTTAGCTGGAAACGACTATATGCGTTTTTTTAGGCGCTCGATGCCTTGTCAGAATAACTGACTAAAAACTGCCCCTAATATTAGGGTTGTTCATCTCATTCATGCCTCAGAATTCTAACCAAAACAATTCGGTTGGATAGCTCTACTTAATCATCAATAACATTTCAAGGATTTATTATCAAATCAATAAAATATTTCAATATATGTCTAGCCGAAACAAATGGCATCGACGTTCTCTATAACAGTTCATATATATGTGAACTTGAAAGCTTCAACAATTTATGTCATAACATAGCTCGAATACTTGTGCAAATACTTAAAGATTTACATAAGTAATGAATTCACACAACCATATATGTATTGTGTAAATCGGAACTTCAAACATCGCATGAGAGTCATGAGAATATAAAATCAAATGAATCAAATAAACTTGCCCAACACAAGGGTTAGACAAGCGTTAGAAAACTTGCACAATATACGTCTTTTGTATAAGATACGAAACTTGCATTCAATACTGAAAATGAATGAAGCTAGAGAACTTGCCCAACACAAGAGTTTAGGAAACTTGCCTTAATCGCTTGCTACTATTTGACGTTAATCGTCCTTCAAATGTCCTACACATTTAAGTACATAGCCACATACCAATTAGACACACAATTTGCCAAAGATTGGTTTACATTACTCTATAATGTTTATTCTATTTAGAAACATAATATCAAACAAGGTTACACACACTTGATACGACGTTTCGACGTTCGCACAACGCACGCCCGATTCGCCTCTTATGCCTAAGTTTAGCATGCTCATACACTTGTCTAATTCATCATTGATTAATTCTAAGAGTCATTATAAACCATAATATACAAGTTTTAGAACTTAGAACAACATCTTTTAGTGTTGGAAGCATTACACGTTACATACGCGCATGCACGAGGCCCTCCGTTTGCCTCCTAATGCACAATAGTCCTAAAAATGGCACTTTTATAAATTGATAAAGTGTGAAATTACCAATTATAAATAATGAACATTGTAGGTCTACTTCTTAGCTTTCCGAATCATCTTGAATCATCCAAAACGGAGTTCGTATGAGAAAGTTATGCCCATTTTACTAAAGTAGGTCAAAGCTGTCTAGCCTATTGTTGCTCTAGCGCGGGGCGCGCCAATTTAGCCTTATGGTGGGCGTGGGGCGCGCCCAACCAGCAGAGTTTTAGTTGCTCATCATCCAGCATGCTCTGTTTTTGCTAATATACTCCAAAGCTCATAACTTCTTCATTCTAAGTCGGAATTAGGGCATTTCAGAGGCTATGGAAAGCTTAAAACATGCTCTCCAAAACCATCATGAATTCATAATCTTATAGACTCCTTAATAAATCGAAATAATGGCTACAAAGAGCCTAGTCCAACTAGTTTTCAACGAAACTCAGAGTTTGGCCAATTCATTCTCCCTCTTTGTTTCTTAGCTATTATACAACAAGTCAACATGACTTAACACATGCTTCTATTACTAAGCTAAGCAACATAACATCATTTCATCAATTAATCAAAACCTAGTTCTCAAGTTCTTAGAGAAATTTTTCTCTTGGACATTACATCAAACGGTTTGTGGGCATAGCCTTAGAGTTCAGAACTCATAGCTTTGCCAATACATGGCTACCCCAGATTTCACATTGAAATCATTTCTCATAGCTTCTGGACATATACTAACAGTAACGAAGATTATATCTTCATTAATACACAATAATAGTCCTTAACAGTCCATTAATGTCCATTCTTGATTCCTTATGCATAGGTTCGATTCTCATTCATTGTTCCACTTTCACATACCATTAACAAGGTTTAATAGAGCTAATTAACCTTTATACATGGTCATACACTAACTAGTAAAATCAGTCACATAACTCCAACAAAGCAACCAAAGCAAAACTATACACTTGGAAATATTGAGGAAATGAGTTTGTTTAATCATTGCATACCTCTTGGAGCTTGTTCTAAGGTTGCTAAGAGAATTGATAACAGCTGCTAAGGTTCTCTCTTCTTCTTCCTCAGTTCACCCGAATACCCACTCTCACTCCTCTCTCAATATTCAGCTTCCTCATTTAGCAACAAACAAATGAATGGAAGGCTTGCAATGGAAAAGTATATATAGAGGAAGAATCTGAGCTTCAAGGATGGGTTGAGGGCTGAGCATGCCAGACATGACAGCTCCCCATGCTCGGGTGGGAGAGCTTCGGCTCCTCCAAGGCTTGGTCGGCAATTTGGGTTCTCCCCCTCCCTTCTCCCGAGTTGTTCTTTCTTCACCAAATGCAAGGAATTGAAGCTCTCCATTCTCTCCCACGTTCTTGGCTCTTCTCCCTCTCATTCTCTCCTTCTACTGTACTCTTCTCCTTCTCCAATTCAGCTGATGAATTTATTACCCATTTCCATTCATGGGTCATGGCTTTAGGTCATGGATAGTGGGTTTGGTTCATGGACTTGGTCCATGGGTTATGGGCTACTATTTGGGCCACTCTTGGACTTCTAATTAAAAATTCAATTGGGCTCAAATAAAATCCCACACTTGGATTATTAGCCCCTCTCACTAACGCTTTGGCAAAATTATGAAAAGTCATAAAATCGAAAAAGATGTCTTTTTGCGTAAATAGCGCTTTAGCGCTATTCCTTAAAATAATTTAATGAATACCATGAAATAACAACACTCGAAAATTATCACATACACATCATATGTAGTAATAAAATATTCAAACATGTAACACGGAATAATATTAATAAAGTTTAATTTATTCAATAAAATTCATAGGCTCGTGTTACAAAGCTACCCATGATCTGCGGTCGTTACAATTTTCACGAGGGAATTTTAATATTTTCACAAGGTCAGTTAAAAGTCATTTGAACATTTTCAAACTCAAAATTTTAACTAATATAATAGCAGGTTACTATAAATTCTTAATTACTTTTACTTATTATATATGATAATTTTTTATTTAAATAAATAATAAAATAAGAAATAGAAAAAAGTTTTTGAACTATGATCGTAAACTTGAACACTCTGTGTCATTTAACAACCATCAAAAGGAACTAAACTCTTTCTCTTTTGGATAAATAAAAAAGATAAATGAGATTTTTTTTGTTGAATAGATAATTGCTTCCTCCGTCCCAAAGAAAATAACTTAAGTACACTTTTCGAGCAAATTAAAAAACATAAAATAGAGAAGAGAGTATCAAATAGTTATATTTTTGCCCATAGTGAAACCTCATATAGTACACTAGACAATCTTTTCTCTCTTTAATTTAGTTGGAGAATGTTGATATATGTATACCCTACATTGATAGTACTACACACCTAATTATAAAAATGAGACTAAGATAACCTTCATAATGGGAAATCAATTTTCACAATCACTATTTCCCTAATTTGCCCACTATGTTAAGATTTTTATTATGATCAAGCCCAATGGAAACATCGCTCAATATACTAAGAAATACTAAATTGTAGATAGGATTAAAAAAAAGGTCGTAAAATACACATTGCAGTGTTGAGTTACATGTTTAACTACTATTATTTATAATTTACTAGTAATTGGTGGCATCTGCGTTACGTGTGTAAATTATGTAGGGTAAAATAAAAATTGTATAAAATCTAAAGTACTAAATAGAAAGATTAAAAAAATTAATATAAAAAAGACAAAATCGGAATTATATTAAAAATCAAACGACATTTTAGGAAATGCTGAAAAGCTTCACAATAAAGCTTATGCCAGCCGGTCCTCCAGCTTTATATGTTAGATACATATAAACGGGTGTTCTTAAATTTCATATATTCTTTTTTAAAGCTTTTGCATAGTTCAATTAGATTTCACTGAAGCAATTTCAAGAATAATAAACGCACGTAAATAGAATTATTCATTCCTATGTTGTCTAAAGGTAAAACAAAACTTTGCCCGACAATGGAGGATCTTTCTGATTCTCGAAGAATGAGGGGCGAAGGAAGTGGAAATTTTATTTTCTTTTGACAATATTGTGACGCCCCCAAATCCGGGTCTACCTTCAAACTCGGGTCCGGTGCGTAATGGTACTACTCATTCAATACATTCACCCATATAATTTTAATACCAACTGTAACTCATTTCAATATAGAGATGATTAAAAATCCTTACAATACATCTCAATCTATCCCAGGTTCTATTACCTTTAGATCTTCAAAGTATCCTAATAATGAATATTACATCATTATCTATTACAATAAACCAACTGTGACTTTTATCGGCCACAACAGATACATATAAAATTAACATATAAACTTCTAGTCAAATACTTGATCTCTTCCTTTAATCTTCACCGGTTTCTTCGGACTGCATCTACTTAGCTGAAAATATTTTATTTAAAGCAAGGGTGCGCATTCGATTGCCCAGCAAGCTATAACAATTGATAGCACAATGAATATAGACATATTCTCTAAAAACTTCAACAACTGAACAATAGTTAGGAAACAACTTCGAATAAATAGGAACAATAATTTCCTTACATAAACATTTTTTAAACAACATACTGAGCGGTCATCAAGACCTTAAACTTTTTCTCTTCTCTCCCTCACCAAAAGGATTAACAGTACAACTATTGTAAATCGATAGACTATTTAAAATCTCGTAGACTGTAAACAATCCCCACAAGTACTTTAGGTAGCTAGCCTATCATACTTTATATTATGCATAACATATCAAGGTTAAATGACTATATGCGTTTATTTGGACCCCATCTGGTCTTGTCGGACATTATCGTCCATTTGTTTTGACCCCATATGGTCTTATCGAATTTATCGACTAAAAACCCCTAATCATAGGGTTGTTTATCTCAGTTTTGACACCAGATTCTGCACCAACAATTTGGTTTGGGATAGCTCTACTTAATACCAATGAATTAATAGAATTCAATAAACACTCTCACACCTGTCTAGCCGAAACAAATGACATCAACATACTTTCTAACATAGTTCGTGAATAATAAAAATTTAAAAAAAAATAATTCAAACAGTTCAATAATATAGAACAATTCTTGCAATTTGCACATAAGTGCAGATATTGGCCTAACGCCCAATTTACAGCTCGAAAATACGAAACTTTTAAAGCTTAACAGTTCAGTGAATGAATGAAACATTTCAATTTGCATTTGAGTGCGAAAAATAATTGCACAACACCAAAATACTCGCATTTAATATATAAATCAAATGAAAGTGAAAAGACTTGCTCAATTACAGAAAATCAAATAAGGATTGGAAACTTGCATTTAATATGAAAATTAAATGAAGTTAAGATACTGGCAAAATATCAGAATTCTTGCACACTATAATCAATTGTACAAGATAGAAAACTTGTATTCAATACATAAATTGAACGACGTTAGAAAACTTGCTTAATTACGATAATTAAACAAGGATCAGAAACTTGCAAAAACATAGATAACTCGCACAATATAAACCATTGTACGGGTTAGGAAACTTGCCTTTAGTGTCATTTAAAATCTCGACATTAATCGTCCGTCAAATATTCTACACAATTAAGTTCATATACACATACCAATTAGACATACCTTGACCCCAGTTCTACGAGACAGCGCGACGACACCCAAATGAACTAAAAGGGTGGCGCCGCAGCGCTGCTTCGAATTTCCCCAAAATTTTCTAAGTCTTTTAATTTCTAACTTTTCGTGCTACTTTGCAACTTCATAACTCGGTCATTCCTTAACGGAATTAGTCCGTTCCTGAGCCATTCCCGAGCTTGTAACAAGCTCTACAATTTTCTATGGACAGAATAATTTTTCCAGTTCTCTAACAAGTCTAAAAATCGGCTCAAAAGTCCCTCGGAACCTCCATTTTTCAACTTCGCGTTCATTACATTTATTTTTCATTTCTTCGTAACTTACTCATCCGAACTCGGAATGAGTTCGTTCTTGAGCCTATGGCTCACGTTTTTCATTAACTACAAAAGTCCTAACAATTCAGACTTTTTCGAAAACATTAATTAACCGTTAACTTAGCACGAAAGTCGTTCCAAGCTACGTTTTTATCGTTTAACGTCTTTTACTAAAAATTTAGCCATAACTTCGTTATGGAGTATTTTTAATTCGTTCCAAATGGAACATTTACAAAACTTATATATTTATTCCCTTCCACTTGGACTTTAAAACTAATATATACACGATAGTTTTAAACTTGTCCATCAACAACGATTACTACGGTTTATTTTCCGTTTTTATTTTATCATATATATATATATATATATATATATATATATCAATAAGTGATCTAATATATTAAATCACGTTCTTCCTTATCTCTCCAAGATCCTTCAATGATCTTCAAAATAACAACAACCACCAACACAACACTTTCTAACATACTAGAAAGCGTTTAAAAGAAAGCAGATGAAGTAGATAGATTTTCTAGAATTTTCTTACCTTTTCTTAGCGGTTCTTCTTCTTCTTCCTAGCTTATGTTTGATCAAAACTTTGATCTTTCTTCTTCTTCTTGAATCCGACCCCTCTCCCTCTTCTAGCCTCTCTAATTTGCCAGAGTTTCCCCTCTTTGATTTAGTGAAATGGGTGATAGAAGTAAAGAGAATGGCCCTCTATTTATAGAAAAACCAAAATGAGGGCATTTTGGTCTTTTGCCCTTGACATATTCTTGGAATATTCCTTCCTAGCTTATTTACACTTATACCCTTGGCATATTTTTGGAATATGCCTTGGCATATTCTGGGAATATTCCTTCTAATCTCGTTAACTTTTCGAAATCCGATACGTAGGCGAAAAACTGCGTTTTTCGTTTTCAAATTTTATTTGACATTTCGTCTTTCCTTATTATACTAACTTTGGCGCGTTCTTTGAAAAATCGAAAAAAACGCTTTTACGTTTTCAGATGAATAGTGATTTTTACGGCTTTTTCTTGGAAAATTTTTATTTTCTTATACGATCGTAAAACTCGTAAATTCTATCACAGAAACACGTTCCACCACAAAAATTTCACTTTTAACACAAAATGGAGTAATATTCATAGAATCTTATTTTATTCAATAATATTCCAAAATACATAATTTACAAACAAAGTAGAATTTCTGGGTCGTCACAAATATTATCTTTGAAAGTAAGGTTTTTATGACTTGATCCTAATAAAAATCTTTATTGAAGGGTAAATAGGGTGAATAATTAATATATGAATTGTTTTTTCATTTATTAATGGTATATTAGTCACCTTGGTATATTTAGGTGTATAACTATCAATATATATAGGATGTGCATATATCAATGTTTTTGGTATACTCCTAAGTACTTTTGAGAACAAAGTTTGATTATTTCTTAGAAACCTATATAAATTTTCTCGAGTTTCGAGTTTCAATTTAGTACTAGAACATATATCACCTTGACACTAATGTTTTTGTAATTCAATTCATTTATCAATGATTCCATGTTCTTATTCCACGGATTTGCTACAAAAAATATACTCTCCCCCCCCTCCCCCGTCTTATATTTATTTAAACACATTCCTTTTTAGGATGTCCAGAAAGATTGCAACACTTCCTTTTTGAGTAACTTTTATGAAGTTAAATGACCAATTTACCTATAGTCTTGTCAACTTTATTATTTAAATATATAGTGGGTCCCTCCACTTACTAAAAGTTTTGTGGTTTGTATTTTTGAAGTATTCTTAACCTAAGCAAATGAAAATTTGAAAATTTCTTAAGATTTGTACAAAAATTTATGTTGCAATAATTGTCTGACGGAGGGAGTAACATTTTTGTGTACTTAAGCAATTAAACCATTTTGTATGGGACAATTTTATTTATACTTGAGTCATCTTTTACGGGACAGAGACTTATATGTTAGTCCCTCCGTCCTTCAAAGGATGTTCAAAATACATTTTTCATATATATTAAGAAAAATAAAGTAGAAGAAAAAGAGTAGAAAAACTTCCAAATTTATTCTTAATGGCCTCACAAAATTAGATAAAATGATGTGTTTTTTATTTAATTTTTATGGACCCTATTAAATAACATATTTATCCATTACTTTATATATTTATTACCATCTTTTTTATGACAAAAAATAAATAAATTTGTACCTTATGCCATCTTATAGAGGACGGAGGGAGTATTTCATTTCCATGACTTTTGTTGGCCTACTGTATTGCAGATTTTTCACATGCGAAGACGGCTCTCTGCTCCAGGACCTCTTCCAGTTCCTAATCTTGTGTCCAGAAATTTTGGCCAGACCACATCGCCTAACCAGCTTCAGTATTTTCAAGGCCAGGACAAATCAATAATGCTGGGAATTGCTACAAATGCCATAGATGAAGCAACCAGGCTCTTGAAATTCAATGAGCCTCTGTGGGTAAAGAACCCTGCAGGGCGATATGTTCTTGGCCTCGAAAATTTCAACGATTCGTTTGAATTCTCGAAAGATGATGGTTTGGTGAGGATGTCTGGGAAACAGTTGGTGGATGTTATTTTGAATCCGGTTAGATTTGATAAACTTTTCGAAGTTGTTATTTCATTTCGTTTTTTAATTGAGATTTGAGGTTATAAATTGATAGCTTGCAGGGTGAATGGGCGGAATTCTTTCCTACGATCATTATCAAAGCAGAGACGATCCAAGAATTCGATAGTGGAACAGCAGAAATAAGGGATGGATGTCTAAAATTGGTACATATTTTATTTTCCTAGAAGGTTTACTATAGAGAGAACAAAAATATTAAGAGTAAATGCTAGGTAACTAGACACTAATTGTTTAGTTTAGACTTAAATACATTTTAAACCTTAAAGTTTTTCGCTTTTTACAACTTAAACTTTAATGTTTCAACTTTAAGACATTGAACTTTAATGTTTGTAAATTTTATAAATTAAATTTTTTGGCCACCGGTGTGTAATAATTGATTTGAATTAGAGTATTTTGGATAATTTCACTCCTACATATCTTTGGAAGTAGGAAAAATTGTAAACACATGACTAGTGTGAGATAAAGAAAAAAATATAAAAAGACTAAAGCCAATATATAAAAGATATATACCCTTAAAAAACTTAATTGCCCACATTAATAGAAAACCTTAAATATCTTTGAACGCACATAAAATTGTAGGCACGTGATTAATATGTGAGGGAAAAAGAAGGAAAAAGTGGAGTCAATATTAACTATATATACCGTTAAAAGACTTAATTACCCTGTCTTTTTGAGTCACATGACTTATTCTGGTAAGAAATGCTAAATTCGGTGCCCAAAATGTTTAATTTATAGGAATTTAGAGACATGAAAGCTTAATGTCTTAAAATTAAAATATTAGGGTTTAAGTTATAAGAAACGAAAAACTTTAAGGTTTAAAGTGTATTTAAACCTTTATTTTACGTAAACAATGCTTTACGGGTTATATCGGACAACTCTATAAAACTTTACAAATTTTACCAGCAACCCTGTAAAGTTTTATCTAGGTAAACTAGACAACTTATGTCTAGTTAGCTAGCATTATGCACATATTAATTAAACAATGAGTTGATGGCTTGCTGTAGATGTATGCAAAAATGCATATTTTGTCTCACCTTGTGGCGGCTCGAGAACTTTTCTTCGTCCGTTATTGTCAACAAATCGGTGAGGGTGTTGGGTGATCGCGGATGTTACACATGACTATTTCTTAAATGCGAATCAGACTCCCTCTCCAAGCTGGTGTTGGAGGCTTCCTTCTGGTTGCATGATTCAAGACATGTCCAATGGCTGGTCCAAGGTGAATACTTGCACGTGCATTGTTTTTGAGTTTTAATTTGAGGGGGAATATAAGAAAATGGATGAGAAAGGAATGTTGCTACTTTCCTTCCAAATCACTTATTTATGAGTTTTTTAAGACGTGAAGGGGAGGAATTTGCAGATAAGTCTCAAAATTTTTGCCCATAAAAAGTGGGAGGATGTGGAGGGAAGGGAAAGTAATTTGAATGTATTTTTCAATATTAAAAAATTAAAATAAAAAAATAGGCGATTTATATTGTCAGGAAAAAATGATGTTGTCAAAATAATATATGTCGCTTAAAGTGTTTTAAGAGGGGAAGGGGAGGAATTTGTACGTAAAGTTGTTGCATTTGTCTCAAAACTTTGAGCATAAAAGTGGGAGGTTTGGAGGGATGGGGAAGTCATTTAAATGAATTTCTCATAATAACAAACTTAACCTCAAAAAATAGACGGTCAATATTGTCAGAATAAAAATAATATTGGCAGAATAATAGATGTCGCTTTAAGTGTTAAGTGTCGTTAGAGCAAGTATAAAAGTGTCACTAAATACTTATTTATTCTGGAAACATCATTTTTATTTTGACAATATCAACAGCATAAAAATAAAGCAACACTTACCTTATATTAAAGGTAGTATAGTAATATTGTACTTTTAACTACTAACCCATTTTCTTTTTTTCACACCAAGTAGGTTACCTGGATGGAACATACAAATTTCATGGAAAATGTCACAAGACACCCACTCTATAAAGATTATGTTAATCATGAATCAGCTTATGGCGCTGAAAGATACCCACTCAAATTTTTTTTCCTTTTCTTTTTTATGCTCAGGGTTAAGCTCTGAAGGTAGGAGATCCATAATGAGCCTTGCACAAAGAATGATTCAAAATTTTTGCGAGTACTTGGCTATGAATAGTAAAGTTGAATTTCCAGACGTATCTAACTCGAGCGATAGCGGTGTTCAAATTTCTGTTCACAATAGCATCCAAGGCCAACCTGACGGTATTATTGTTGGACGATTTTGCAACCGAAAAATACGCGCAAGTATACGCGGTCAACAAGTAATATAATGATAAGAGAATTGTCAAACCCACAGGGAATTAACTCTAATGAATGACCAAGTATTAACTCAAAAACGCTTTGATCTTATTCGAACAATTTATTGAAACGATAAATTAAGATTACAATTAAACTAAATAACAAATATACAAAACATAAAAAAAGGATAGATAAAGAGCTAAGAACACAATATCCACACACAAGCATTTTGTCAAACACTTGGCGTGCATCACTTTGTTCAAACCTCTTAGCTTTCCTTTTGATCATAGCAATCACAATGAATTGACAATACACAAGTTATGTATAACATAAACATATGTCATATTCATGGTCTCGATCAATAATCCATTTTCCAATTTCATAAAGATTACCAAGGAATTACCAATTCCTTAGCAATTAAGAAGCACAAAATATAAAGATGCAATTCATGTGACACCAATCAAAAGGAAAGCAAGATAGAAGTTTAATTCATAACAAATAAATTAAACAATCCCAAATATTAGGTAATCATCCATGGATAATACAAGTAACAAAGAATAGTTAGAGAGAGGGAAACTCATTCGGAGGAAATTCTCCATCTTCAATTCCTTGCCTCCATTGGTGTTACAATTGATTTTTGCACTAGGGCTCCATTGATGGAAACTAGCCGCTGCAATAAGTGAATTAGGTCTAAAATGAATGCCCATAAGGATGTTTTATAGTGCCTCCATGAGAAACCCTAGCGAAATCTGACAAGTCTGGCGCGCCCGCGTGCTGGCTGGCGTACCCGCGCCCATGCGCTGCCCAGCCGTGAATGCCCATGCTGTAACAATTCAAGTTCCCAGATATTATTAAAATAAAGATTTTTATTACATTACGTAGGCGATTTCATGCGATGTAATATGTATACAAGAAGTATGGTAAACATATTAATATATATATTTACTGCATGTAGTTAATTTGTTGAAAATACATTATGTATACTGGATTAATGTATACATTAAATGAGGTACCTTAGAATAAGTTATAATGGTAAATTATTTTAATGGTGAAATTATTGCATTAAATAAATTATTATTATTTTTTTAATGTATAATTTTCATTTTATTGGAGAAAATATTTGGTATTATACACTATAATATTTAATGTATGTATATTACATATATATAATGTACATATGTACTATATATGTGTAATATGTAATATATATCAAGTATGAGTGTTATAGTTTATGTATGTAATACATGTGATATGTTATATAATATAAGTATACATGTTATATGTATGCTTAAAATCAGAGTAAACCCCAAGCAAACCCAGCTGGGTCTGTAAATTGAAGAAGGAGCTGGCAGGCTATTATTCATATAGGCTATTAAGCTCAGCAAAGCTACTTTTGTATGCATCAAGTAAATAATGTGGGGAGCACGTAAGCTGTGTCTATAAAACCAAACCAAGCAATTGGGAGCAATTCTTTTGCTGAGAATTCACGTTTTCAATTTCCTTCAAGCTCTTTTCATATCAAATTATATAAGCCCCAAGGATAATGGATTAGATATTGAAGAAGAAGGGAAGAGTAGTTAAACAAAGAATTATCAGTACACAAGAGGTACCATTACACTTTTGATATGTTTTATTTAATTGGTTAAGTTTCATAAGTTAAGAGATTAGAATAATTTGATGATTGAAGTTGATAGTAATTAGAGTAATTATATGTGTTGATGGTAATGATTTCCATGAGAAATCTAGGTTTATGCTCATTGAATAAGCCATAATTTCTGAATTACTACAGTTATGCTCACAAGTTATTTGTGTTAATGATCAAATGAGAATTGATCTCTAACATTTTAGAAATTAAGAATTTAATTGATATATGAAGTAATTGTTAATGTGATATAATGCAAATGTGACTATATGTGGTCTGGATTTATGATATGATAAAAGCTATGGATTATAGCAGTAAAAATTGGATTGATGTTCATGAATTGCAAAAACAGAGCCTATTATATTTGGTTTATTGCCGAAGTGGTGCGGCCGCGCCACTTCTCAAGGCAAAACCAGCGCGGTCACGCTGGTCCACAGTCATGAAAAGATGATTTCTTTTGGTATTCTGAACCTCTGGATATGTGTAGTAAAGTCATATATGCATGATATAGTATCAGATTTGATAATAAAGATAGCCAAGTAGGAAATGGTTTGTTTTAGCTTGGTTGAGTTTAAAAATTTTACTGAAACTAAAATGTTTTGAAAAGTGAATCTAAGATTGAGTTTTGCCCTTCAAATTCTTGTGTTTACATGTTATATAAAATATTGCAAGACCCCAACATGATACAGATGGAACAAGGTTGAGAAAAATTCAGGCTTTGACTTCAACAGGAGTAGCGCGGCCGCGCCACTCCTAGGCTAAATTACAGCGCGGCCGCGCCGCACTGCAGAACTGCCAAGATATTTTTGCTGTAATCTGGATTTTGGGATAAGTGTAATAAGGTGTCTTAAATCCCAACATATAAAATTGACCAAATCCAATATGGCTATGTAAAGCAAGAAATTGCTAACGAAACCAAATGATTTCAAATGAAAATGAATTCCAAGAATGAAAGGTGAATCGAACGTGCATTGAATATGTGTCTAGATATATGCACCTAGAACCCATGCTTGTTTGGTATTTATGTGCAATATGTGTATATGATTCAAGTTTATGTGTGAATGCATAGCGATGCTTGGACTAGTCTATGTGACTAATGTGCACCTATACATGATTATAATTGTGTAGGATACGTGAAGAAGTTTAATTGTTAAACAGTAGCTTACGCAAAAGGCAAGTATCCTAACCTATGCATTTACTTTATGCAAGGAATCTATGATTACGCAAGTATCCCAACTCTTTTCAAATTTATTACTAAAAGATAGTTGTGAAATGTTATCAAAAATCCTTGATATAAAGTTGCTTTGATACGTACTTGTTAAACTTCAAGTTTCAAAACAGTCTGATCCATTTGATTCGGCTAGACACATATTAAAATATTTCATTGCTTTCATATTAAGTCTTGACATATTATTACTGGTTAGACAAAGTTGTTCAATCATATTATTTTGATTTGAACTCCAGACTGAGTATGAACAACCCAGAATTGGGAAAATTTATATTGCGCCAAGAAGGCGGTGACGTTGAACGAAAAATATCGTTCCTGCTAGATAGTATCGATCAATACAGGGCATAAAGGGCTGATCACCTACCGTGTCCGTAAGAACAGACGATTCACAGATGAATATCTGATAGAACCTTTTTAAGAAAATAAAATAAAAGTTCATGGTCTTGTGACCACTCTTCATCAGAAGTCAATATGTCGTTTCAAAAATACAAACGAGTCATATTGTTGTTCAGATTTGTTCGGTTGCTTTACAATATTTATTCTGTTGTCAAATCGTATCTCAGAGAAAGCATTTATTCCTTGCATACATTGTTTATCAATTATTATTACTTGCTGAGCAATTGAATGCTCATTCTTGCTTTATTATAAATGTTTTCAGCTAAGCAAGGCCTTATAGAGGGATCGGGTAAAGATAAGGGCAAGGGCAAACTCAATGAATGATCGGAGGCAGTTATTTATAGTAGATGAACTTATGTATTATAATTACAATAAATATCATGAAATGTAATAGTAAAGGTCTTCGTACCTGGGATAGATAACTCTGGTGTAATAACTTTAGTTATTTAATAGTTTTATATGTTTGAATGATTGTATCGTGGAGCACCGAATACGGGTTTCAAGTACCCAGATTTTGGAGCGTCACAGGTTGGTATCAGAGCTGTAGGTTAGAAACCTTAGGATGGGATACCTTGGGCTATAACCTTAGGCAAATCAGACAGGAAGAAAAATAAATAACTCATATAGAGTTTAAAGAAGATGGATTGCGGAAATTCATCAGCAAATGAAATAAAAGGATAATTTAAACAACACTGTTATTTGTGTATTTATAACTTGTATTATGTATTAATGAAGTTGTTTATTTACGTGTGGATGTCAGGAGAAGAAATTCAGCTTGATCCAGTAGAACTTGAAGAGCAAATAGTTCCACCTCCTACTGTACGACAGCCAACACCAGAGGAAGTGCCAGTGGTGATAATAGCTAGTGACTCTGAATCTGACCCTAAAGAGGATCCCAAAGAGGTATTATTTGTAGAAGAAATTAAGGAGACCCTAGAAGCAAATGCAAAAAATGATGTTGCACAGGTTTACCAAGAGATGGAGGATGCCCTAGTACAGCTTGGGGCAATGGTTCTTCATTTTATGGATCAAAATGTAGATTTAACTACTAAACTACAAACTTCAGAGAACCGTGCCCAGTATTATGAGACTCAGTTACATGAATTGCAGGCAGACTTTCATGAGTTGAATAATATTAGAGATGTAGAGATTCAAGAGCAACAGCTGAGGGAGGAGCAGGTTCGTAACCTCCAGAATGAGCTTGGTTGTATAAAGAGAAAGGTGAATACAATGAACTTTGCCTACACGACCTCTATGGGGCGTGTACAGACAGCAGTTTGGGCTCATCCAAACGAAATAAGACAGTTCAGCCAGTCTATCTCCCGTGCACGCGTGATTGCCATTACGGAAGAAGAACGTGTTAGGACCACTACTATTGGTCACACTTAGAGGGAAAGTTATTTTGTGAAACGATGTGGAATTATGTGTAAATACGTGTACATATTTGTATATATGTTGTAAATAGTAAACTAGAAATCTCATCTTTTGTTACAGTAATGGGATATCTTTTGAAAATCCTGACTTGATAGTAGTTAAGGATTAAGGAATGAGAAATCTTTTGATATAAAGATAGAAAGAATATAGCTAGTTAAATGTTATGTAAGAAAATAGCCAGAGGGGCTAGTAGAAAAGATGTGTACAGAGTTCAGATGTAAATAGAAGCATGTTTAATATAATATTAAATATGTTTTGAAATGGTTGTGTGTTAAGCATGAAATGAAACTGTTTGACACCTTTATTAGTTTAATAATAACAATAATAAATGAAAAGGAATAGTATATAGCAAATGAATGCTATAAACAAAGAAAAACATGTTAATATGAAAATGATGATTAAATATGTTTTTGTTTTAAGTGTTATTATTAAGCATTGTATCAGAATGCCTTAAAAACAAAGAAATTGTTTAATAATAATAGATGTTATTGAATAGAAAATGTCACCGAAATGGAGAGGAAGAGGAATACATAGAACACAGAGAAATGAAACTGAAGAATTAGAAACTGAGAATAGAAATAGAAATGAAGATCAAGAAAACCCGATGCAGCAATTTATAGACTTGTTAATGGGAGCTTTCCAGAATAGGAATCCCCCTCAACTTAATGCAAATGTAGATCCACCAACAGTTCATATCGCTAGCTTTAAGGATTTCAAAATTGTGGGACTCCGGAGTTCAGAGGAACCACTGAACCTATAGAGGCTCAGTCCTGGATTAAAGAGATAGAGAAAGCCTGTGAGATAGCGAGCAGAAAACTTCATTCGCTGCCTATATGCTTAAAGGAGAGGCGAATTTCTGGTGGGAAGCAAACAGAATTAAAGCTGGAGAGGCAATAATTAGTTGGGAAAGATTCAAGGCGATCTTCTTTGAGAATTATTTTCCTCCAAGTATGCAATGTAGAATGGAAGTAAGGTTTCTGGAACTAAAGCAAGGAGATTTGACTGTGCCGCAGTACACAGCCAAATTTAATGAATTGGCACGATTTGCTCCACATCAGGTGGATACAAAAGAAAGAAAAGCTAGAAGATTTGAGCAAGGCCTAAAACCTTGGCTCTATAATAAATTATCAGTGTTACAGATTGGATGTTTTGGCACAATTCTTGATAAAGCAATAATAGTAGAGGGAAGGAGTGAGGCACTGAGCCTTTACAATAAAGAAAGAAAGAATAAGGGAAAGATTGAAGGAACAATCAAGACAAAAATAGGTAGTGGAAGTGGAAATAATAAGAAAAGAAAGTGGAATAACTTTGGAAACACTAGAAACAATCAGGGAAATCAGAAAAAAAAAAAGATTGAAGCCTGCAAAAAAGATTGAAGCCTGCAAGAACTGTGGGAAAAATCACACTGGGGTATGTCTAAAAGGGAAAATGGTATGTTACAAGTGTGGGCAGGAGGGACACATCTCTCCTAACTGCCCCAATCCAAGGAAGACTTCCAGATGTTTTATTTGTGGGTCAGTGGATCACTTGGCTAGAAACTGTCCAAAGAAGCGAACAGATGGAGGAAACAGTAACAAGGGCAATAGCAGCGGGAAAACAACTACAATAGGACCAACTCCGCAGAATAGACCAACCACTAGAACTTTTAATATGACGGTGCAAGATGCAGTTGCTTCAAAAGATGTAGTTTTAGGTATTGTTCCGATCAATAACATAAATGCTTATGTGTTGTTTGATTCAGGAGCAACCTGTTCTTTTGTATCACATGAATTTGCTAAGCATTTGAATATGCCTTTGGTAAATTTAGAAACTCCCATGAGCATAGAAGTCGCCAATAAAGAAGTAATTCTTGTAGAACATATCTATAGGAATTGTTGCGTTAAGATAGGAGATCACAGATTGAACATAGATTTAATTCCAATACAGTTGGGAGAGTTTGACATAATTTTGGGAATGGACTGGTTATTTAATCACGGAGCAGTGATAGATTGCCAAAAGAAGTTAGTAAGCCTCAAACCTGCAATGCAGTCGAAGGTAGTATTTCATGGTAATAAATCACTAAGGCAGTCTCATTGTTTGATGATGATGCAAGCGAAAAAGTTGTTACAAAAAGGTTGTGTGGGATATCTAGCATATGTGGTGGATACCCAACAAGTAGGCGCAGATATGAATCAGATTGCAGTAGTAAATGAATTCACAGATGTTTTTCCAGATGATCTACCAGGTATTCCACCAGACAGAGAAATTGAATTTGTTATTGATATAGTGCCTGGTACAACACCAGTATCCAAGGCACCATACAGAATGGCTCTAGTGGAAATGAAAGAATTAATGATACAATTACAAGAACTGCTAGACAAGAAGTATATTCGACCGAGTACGTCGCTATGGGGAGCGCCAGTATTATTTGTGAAAAAGAAAGATGGATCGTTGAGACTTTGTATCGACTACAGGGAGTTGAACAAAGTAACAATCAAGAATAAGTATCCATTGCCCAGGATCGATGATCTTTTTGATCAGTTGAAAGGGGCAAGGTACTTTTCCAAGATAGACTTAAGGACTGGATATCACCAGCTGAAAGTAAGAGATGAAGATATTCCAAAGACAACATTCAGAACTCGGTATGGTCATTACGAGTTTCTGGTAATGTCTTTTGGATTGACAAATGCGTCAGCCGCATTCATGGACATGCTGAACAGAATATTCAAGCAGTATTTGGACAAATATGTGGTAGTATTCATAGATGATATTGTAATCTACTCCAAGACACAGGATGATCATGCAGAACATTTGAAAATAGTATTGGAAACACTAAGAAGAGAAAAGTTGTATGCAAAATTCTCTAAATGTGAATTTTGGCTAGAGAGAGTTCAATTTTTGGGTCACGTGATTGACAAAGATGGTATATCTGTGGATCCAGCAAAAGTAGAAGCAGTAATGAATTGGGAACAGCCAAAAATGCCGACTGAAGTGCGTAGTTTTCTAGGGTTAGTAGGCTATTATCGGAGATTTATTCAAGATTTTTCAAAGATACCTATCTCGTTAACCAATTTGACAAGAAAGACGGTAAAATTTGTATGGTCGGAGAAATGTGAACAGAGTTTTCAAGAACTCAAGAAAAGATTAAGTGAAGCACCAGTACTATCATTACCAGATGAAACAGGGAATTTTGTTGTGTATAGTGACGCGTCGCATAAAGGACTAGGGTGTATGCTTATACAACACGAGAAAGTCATTGCTTACGCATCACGACAGTTGAAAGATTATGAAAAGGGATATCCTACTCACGATCTAGAATTGGCAGCAGTAGTATTTGCCTTGAAGATTTGGAGGTATTATCTGTATGGAGAGAAATGTGAGATATATACAGATCTTAAAAGTCTGAAATATATCTTCACATAAAAAGAGCTAAATATGAGACAAAGAAGATGGTTAGAGCTGATCAAGGATTACAATTGCGAAATTCTTTATCACCCAGGAAAAGCAAATGTAGTGGCAGATGCTTTAAGTAGAAAAGATCGAGAAAAGTTGATGATGTTGACAACTCACGATGAGTTGATAACAGCAATGGAAAGAATGGAGTTAGAAGTAAAGTTTCCTCAAGAGTCAAAAGAAAAATTGTACTCAATGGAAAATTGTTTAACTTTATTGGATAAAATCAGGGAAGCACAATTCAAAGATGAGGAGTGTGTGAAGTTAAAGAAAAAGATCTCCGAGGGAAACGAAAATAAGTTCAAGATTGAAAATGACGGAATAATCCGATTTGAAGGAAGAATTTGGGTTCCGTCAATGCCAGAGCTGAAAGAAGAAATTTTACAAGAGGCCCATTGTTCAAGATACGCAATTCATCCTGGAAGTACAAAGATGTATCAAGACCTCCGACAACATTTTTGGTGGCCGAACATAAAAAGAGATGTCGCAGAATGTGTCGGTAGATGTTTGACCTGTCAAAGAGTAAAGGCTGAACATCAACGACCAAGTGGTTTACTTCAACCATTAGAAATTTCAGAATGGAAATGGGAACACATTATAATGAATTTTGTGGTGGGACTTCCAAGTACACAGAAAGGATTCGATGCTATATGGGTTATAGTTGATGGATTAACGAAGTCGGTACACTTTTTGCCAATCAAGATCAAATATAACTTAGATCAGTTAGCTAAGCTATATATTAAGGAAATTATTACTCGACATGGAGTGCCAATTTCGATTGTGTCAGATAGAGATCCAAGATTCACTTCGAATTTTTGGAAAAGTTTGCAAGAATATATGGGAACGCAGTTGAGGTTGAGTACGACTTACCATCCTCAGACAGATGGTCAGAGTGAAAGAACAATACAGACTCTAGAGGATATGCTACGAGCCTGTGTTATGGACTTCAAGGGAAGTTGGGACGATCACTTACCTCTGATAGAATTTGCTTATAACAACAGCTACCATGCTAGTATAGGTATGCCGCCTTACGAAGCGTTGTATGGAAGAAAGTGCAGAACACCATTGTGTTGGGATGAGGTGGGAGAGCGTCGTTTTCTAGGACCAGAATTGGTGCAGCAAATTGTAGAAATTGTAAAGTTAATACGTACGCGACTTATCACAGCTCAAGATCGACAGAAAAAGTACGCAGATCAGCATAGACAAAACAGAGAGTTTGACATTGGATCGCACATATTTCTGAAAGTATCCCCGTGGAAAGGAAAGATACGGTTTGGAAAGAAAGGAAAGTTAAATCCTCGTTTTATAGGACCTTTTGAAGTTTTGAGAAGAATAGGAGAAGTAGCCTATGAAGTAGCATTACCCCTAGAATTAGAACATGTTCATAATGTGTTTCACGTGTCGGTCTTACGACCATATAAGTCAGATTACAAACACGTAATAGAATATGAACCTATTCAGTTTGAGAAAGACTTAACGTATGAAGAGGTTCCTATTCAGATATTGGATAGGAAAGAACAAGTTCTAAGAAATAAGATAATACCGTCTGTAAAGGTATTATGGAGAAACCACAATGCCGAAGAGGCAACGTAGGAGTTAGAAGAGAAAATGCGGAAAAACTATCCTCGTTTGTTTGAATAGTTTGGTGTTGTGATTTCGGGGACGAAATTTTTATAAGGGGGGAAGAATGTAACAATTCAAGTTCCCAGATATTATTAAAATAAAGATTTTTATTACATTACGTAGGCGATTTCGTGCGATGTAATATGTATACAAGTGGTATGGTAAATATATTAATATATATTTACTGCATGTAGTTAATTTGTTGAAAATACATTATGTATACTGGATTAATGTATACATTAAATGAGGTACCTTAGAATAAGTTATAATTGTAAATTATTTTAATGGTGAAATTATTGCATTAAATAAATTATTATTACTTTTTTAATGTATAATTTTCATTTTATTGGAGAAAATTTTTGGTATTATACATTATAATATTTAATGTATGTATATTACATATATATAATGTACATATGTACTATATATGTGTAATATGTAATATATATTAAGTACAAGTGTTATAGTGTATGTATGTAATACATGTGATATGTTATATAATATAAGTATACATGTTATATGTATGCTTAAAATCAGAGTAATCCCCAAGCAAACCCAGTTGGGTCTGTAAATTGAAGGAGCTGGCAGCCTATTATTCATATAGGCTATTAAGCTCAACAAAGCTATATTTGTATGCATCAAGTAAATAATGTGGGGAGCAAGTAAGCTGTGTCTATAAAACCAAACCAAGCAAGTGGGAGCAATTCTTTTGCTGAGAATTCACGTTTTCAATTTCCTTCAAGCTCTTTTCATATCAAATTATATAAGCCCCAAGGATAATGGATTAGATATTGAAGAAGAAGGAAAGAGTAGTTAAACAAAGAATTATCAGTACACAAGAGGTACCATTACACTTTTGATATGTTTTATTTAATTGGTTAAGTTTCATAAGAAAAGAGATTAGAATAATTTGATGATTGAAGTTGATAGTAATTAGAGTAATTATATGTGTTGATGGTAATGATTTCCATGAGAAATCTAGGTTTATGCTCATTGAATAAGCCATGATTTCTGAATTACTACAGTTATGCTCACAAGTTATTTGTGTTAATGATCAAATGAGAATTGATCTTTAACACTTTAGAAATTAAGAATTTAATTGATATATGAAGTAATTGTTAATGTGATATAATGCAAATATGACTACATATGGTCTGTATTTATGATATGATAAAAGCTATGGATTATAGCAGTAAAAATTGGATTGATGTTCATGAATTGCAAAAACAGAGCCTATTATATTTGGTTTATTGCCGAAGTGGCGCGACCGCACCACTTTTCAAGGCAAAATCAGCGCGGTCGCGCTGGTCCCCAGTCCTGAAAAGTTGAGTCCTTTTGGTATTCTGAACCTCGGGATATATGTAGTAAACTCATATATGCATGATATAGTATCAGATTTGATAATAAAGAGCCAACTAGGAAATGGTTTGTTTTAGCTTGGTTGAGTTTAAAATTTTAAATGAAACTAAAATGTTTTGAAAAGTGAATCTAAGATTGAGTTATGGCCTTCAAATTCTTGTGTTTACATGTTATATAAAATATTACAAGACCCCAACATGATACAGATGGAACAAGGTTGAGAAAAATCCAAGCTTTGACTTCAACAGGAGTAGCGCGGCCACGCCACTCCTAGGCTAAATTGCAGCGCGGCCGCGCTGCACTGCAGAACTACCAAGATATTTTTGGTGTGATCTGGATTTTGGGACAAGTGTAATAAGGTGTCTTAAATCCCAACATATGAAATTGACCAAATCCCACATGGCTATGTAAAGCAAGAAATTGCTAACAAAACCAAATGATTTCAAATGAAAATGAATTCCAAGAATGAAAGGTGAATCGAACGTGCATTGAATACGTGTCTAGATATATGCACCTAGAACCCATGCTTGTTTGGTATTTATGTGCAATATGCGTATATGATTCAGGTTTATGTGTGAATGCATAGCGATGCTTGGACTAGTCTATGTGACTAATGTGCACCTATACATGATTATAATTGTGTAGGATACGTGAAGAAGTTTAATTGTTAAACAGTAGCTTACGCAAAAGGCAAGTATCCTAACCTATGCATTTACTTTATGCAAGGAATCTATGATTACACAAGTATCCCAACTCTTTTCAAATTTATATACTAAAAGATAGTTGTGAAATGTTATCAAAAATCCTTGATATATATAAAGTTGCTTTGATACGTACTTGTTAAACTTCAAGTTTCAAAACAGTCTGAGCCATTTGATTCGGCCAGACACAGATTAAAATATTTCATTGCTTTCGTATTAAGTCTTGACATATTATTACTGGTTAGACAAAGCTGTTCAATCATATTATTTTGATTTGAACTCCAGACTGAGTATGAACAACCCAGAATTGGGAAAATTTTATATTGCGCCAAGAAGGCGGTGACGTTGAACGAAAAATATCGTTCCTGTTAGATAGTATTGATCAATACAGGGCATAAAGGGTTGATCACCCACCGTGCCCGTAAGAACAAACGGTTCACAGATGAATATCTGATAGAACCTTTTTAAGAAAAGAAAATAAAAGTTCATGGTCTTGTGACCACTCAACATCAGAAGTCAGTATGTCGTTTCAAAAATACAAACGAGTCATATTGTTGTTCAGATTTGTTCGGTTGCTTTACAATATTTATTCTGCTGTTAAATCGTATCTTAGAGAAAACATTTATTCCTTGCATACATTGTTTATCAATTATTATTACTTGCTGAGCAATTGAATGCTCATTCTTGCTTTATTATAAATGTTTTCAGCTAAGCAAGGCCTTATAGAGGGATCAGGTAAAGATAAGGGCAAGGGCAAACTCAATGAATGATCGGAGGCAGTTATTTGTAGTAGATGAACTTATGTATTGTAATTACAATAAATATCATGAAATGTAATAGTAAAGGTCTTCGTACCTGGGATAGATAACTCTGGTGTAATAACTTTAGTTATTTAATAGTTTTATATGTTTGAATGATTGTATCATGGAGCACCGAATACGAGTTTCAAGTACCCGAATTTGGGGGCGTCACACATGCCGCCCCGCGCGCTCGCCCGCGTGCCCGCGTCAGCGTGTTGTCCCCCGACTGAGCTTTAACGTATGTTAGTAAAATGGCCATAACTTTCTCATACGAACTCAAAATAAGGCGATTCAAGATGATATGGAAAGCTAAGAAGTAGCTCTACAACTTCTAAATCTGGAGTTTGGAAAGATAATGGTTGGAGCAAGGGTGAAATCGAGCTCAAAGTGGCTGCTATGTAAAATTCATGCTAAATCCGTTGGTAAAACGACCATAACTCTGTCATACAAACCTCAAATTGGATGATTTAAGATGTTCTGAAAAGCTAAAACGAAGATCTACAACTTTCGTTTTTTGAGTTTTGAGAAATACGGATTGGATCATAGTTGAAATTGAGCCGCAAGCAGTTGCTATGTCAATGTTGAGCTGAAAATGGCACTCGAGGCACTCCAAACGTTGACGCTCAAATGGCTTTTGCTCTATTTCCTACAAAACTAAGTAAAAACACATAAAAACTATACAAAACATATAAAAGCAATATAAATCACAATATCTAAAAATAAGATAAAAATACAATAAAACCACATAAAATACCCAAAAACTTACAAATTATCAAGACCAAAAGTATTCAAATTGTGTGTATAAAACACACTCATCAATTATTGCCACAACTACAGAGTCGTTCTGGCTTCCGCAACCATTTCAAACAATCTTTAATTTCTTGATGGACAAAGAAAGGCGGCCTGAGGTATAAATAAATTTATTGATACTTATTTTTATTTTTTATATTAATATTAACTTTTCATTTGATATTAATTTTAATATTAACCTTTTCATTTGATATTAATATTGATAACTCTTGTATTTGATATTAATATTAATATAAAATTTTCATTCATGTTGAGGGAAATTAGCAAGTGTAGTGTTTTACTTTTTTATGTTTTTTTTAATAGTGGGATGTGCTCTCTGGTGGAAAAACTTTGCAAGAGACAATGAATATATCATGTGGAACTCACCCCGGAAATTGCATATCAATCCTCCAGGTTATTACTTCACTCTTTTATTTGTAGATAATGTGGACAACAATAATTGTTATTCATAGGTTTATTTATGAAAAATTGTCCAATTTACGTAAACAACGCATGATGAATTGTTATTCACATATTTGTTTATAAAAAATTGTCTAGTTTATGTAGACAATGCACGATGAATTGTGTACAATCCATTACACAATCCATCATTCTTTATCTAGGTAATGTCTAGGTGCACTAGACAAGTTTTGTCTAGATACACTACACAAGCATCACCCTTTATTTAATGAAAAATGAGGTTTAATAATGATATTGCAGGATTGAGACTGATAAGCCAAAGTCAGTAGCCCACTACAAATACTTTAAAAGGGTGCAGGGGCAAAGTTCCCGCTGCATAGATCTATTATGTTATTTGGGTCCATTATATTTTTTTTTCTGGCTATATGTGTTATTGTAAATGGGATTTCGGTATTTTTTTTTTCTTTCTTAGTCGCTTACCGCCTTAAGAGAGAGAATCGATTTAAATATATTCAGGTTTTAGGTGTGAGAGTTCTCTTCATAGATTGTATTTTTTACATTTTGATACAATTTTTTCTCTCTTGTGATTTCTTTTAAATTTGGGTTTTTCACATAAAAATCTCGTGTTCTTGTTTTTAATTCCCTTTGTTGATTTATGTATTTGCCAAAAATCACATACTTCTTTTTCTTGTGCAGCCTCAAATGCCTGATGAGCCCAATTTTGCTATGCTTCAAGAAACCTACATTGGTTCGCTGGGATCCTTACAGGTTTATGCCCCAATTGACCTAGAAATCCTAAACAGGGAAATAAGCACTGGCCAGGAGCACTCACCTAACATACAAACACTTCCGTCAGTCTTCCTAGTCTCTCGAGACGGTTATCATAGGCTCCAACTGTTCACTTACCACAATGGTTTACCAAGTACTAATCGGCGACCCCTCAAATCCGATAGACGAGCAGTCAGTTGCAACTATCAAAGCTGTTACCCGAGCCGCTACTCAGAAGATAAAGAAGGCTTTAGGTTGCGATGAATTGGATCCGTGAGTTCATCGCTATGATATTATGACGGTTTTCAGTTTACTAGATTATACTTTTGATTTAGTTGTTGGGATTTTTCAGCTTATTTTAAACTTGTTACATGGATTTGTTTTGGTAGATTTGTTACATTTGCATGTGTTGTTGAACTGGTAGACTTGCTAGCAATATGATTGAGCTCTAATCTAGAAGTACTCATCTCATGCCCTAACAATTAGGTGGTATACAAGGACACAAGGGATTCAGTTCTTATAGCGTCAAATTAAGTTCTATGTCCTTTCACCCAACTTGAGAGTACAAAATTAATAAATTATATATATATATATATATATATCGTCTTCCGATCCATCCTCAGTCCTCACTCTATCAACTTCATACGATATTTCTTTTATATCATAAATTTATTCACCATAAAGAATTTCTAGCTCTTGTTTCTCAATTTGTGTTATTATTTTCTTTGTTCCATTTCCTTTTTAGGATATTGCTAAGCGTAATAACCTTCTTCATTACAAATAAAAGATCTAAACATTCTTTTAACCTTTTTTTGAGTTCCCTTCTTCTTTCAGGATATCTTATATATTGCAATATTTTATCACCACAACGTGGTCCTTGTCTTGTTTTACTAATTAATTTGATTTTTTTACTTATTTTTCAGCCTTTACCGCAAAACAATGATTTGCTATTAGTCGTAGCATATAGTTTTCCTTGAATCCTAAATTATTTATTCTATCGATAACCTTTCCCATATTGGCATATGAGAATATGAATTTGGAAATAGGCATCTCATGCCCATACCCACGATTCCATGTTTGGAGTCATTTTTATAAAAGCTACGTATTCCGTAGTACTGACAACGGAACGATTATATAGAAGACCATTGACGAAGTTAGAATTTCTATCCGGTGGGATTAAAATATTGTGAGGTTATAAATAATTTGTCGCTGCCTCCAAGTCAATATTTTTGAATAACTATATACTTTTTGGTTGTATATATAAAACATGTGTTTGGTTATAATGTTAATGCAATAAATAGTAACATTATATATATTTATATACACCCTATTGACCCTTAATAAGTTTTTCTAATGACAAATTTGTTTATAAATACATAACTTATTAATTGTTTTAAGAAATAATATAAATTAAATTATTATTTATTTTAAGAAGATTAGAAGAAGATGCATATATAAAAGAGTATGAGTGATATGGGATTGAAAAAGTTATAAAAATTTAATTTTGACTGGTACTTAAAAATTTATAATTTTAGTAGAGTCAATTTATGTATTACACTTCATTTTTTTCTTAATTTATTATATATTATAACGTAATTTTTTTTCAATGGGTTCAATTGATCCTACTAACCGTAATGTGGCTCCATCTGGATCCGCCTGCGGGAACTGGACCCTTCCCTATTTCTGTCCCGTTAATGTATTTTTCTCCCACATACCCAACCCTCTCCCGAAATAAATACCCTATACCCGCCCTGCCCTGTCCCGCCTCGTTTCACCCGAATTCTCTCCTATTTCACAAATTAAATTCCTTAAAATTCTTTTGTATTATTTTGTTGCAACTATTTTTAATTCAAAATATAATAGCATGTGTTAGTACTTGCATTGCATTTTTGGTTACCTCTATTTGATTTGATGATGACATTAATGTATATTTGTAAAAGATAGCTTTTGTACAGTCCTTAACAAGATTGAAATTTATATACAATGACTTAGTTAGGAATCTAAGTTGTTAGGTAGATCCATGATCGTAGAGCTATGTATAGGAGTTCGCAGAGTTGTACCCCAGAATAACTTAGCTAAGACTTTGTCAAAATCGTTTTGTTACAAAGTTGCATAAGGGAACTCTGAGATGTCACAAAGTATCCCAATCCCAAGCTTGATCCTATCCATTGGAGTCATCTATAGAGACAAAGGGGACAATAAAGCCTTTGAAATAGCTAGCTACTTACCGCCTAGGACAAGCGTCACCTTCTGTACCAAATAGTACACTGATAAATAGTGACATCTCATTGTACAATAGACAAGATTTGAAGTTAAAGGAAACAGTGGATGCCAAGTTTCCTAAGATGAATTGAGGAATGATAAAAATTGAACGGGCAGAATTTCAAGTCTTGCTATAAAAGAATTGTTACTACAACTTTGGATAACTACTGAACAATTGAAATCAAGCGCCCTTAAAGAACAAGCTCCAACACTCTACTTTACGATCTTAGAAATAATTTTCTACTGCTAAGTCTAAATAGTTTGAGCTCACATAGATAACTTAGCAGCTCCTCAAAATCTCTCAAATATTGGTTGCTTGAATTGTGGGTCTTTTGATGCTAGACTGGAGTTCCGTGACTAACTGCATGGCATAGTCCCTCAATGATTTATTTTCTTCTTCGGCCACGGTCTCTTTAATAAATGTATATATCTTGAGCTCTTTCTTTTCGTTGTTTTCGAATATTCCTTTCAATCTCGGGATCGTAAGGACTTAAGTCTAAACCTTGAGAGCTAAATAACTGAAATGAAATAATTATATGCAAGTTTAAATTAAGATCAATTAGATTGGAATTGATATTGAAAATCATTAGATAATTTTTCCGGCAGCGGCACCAAAAACTTGTTGAGCTAAATCCATAATGGATAAAATACGTGCAAGCATACACGGTCCACGAGTAATATAATGACAAGAGAATGTCGATCCCACGAGGAAATGTTACTAATTGCTAACAAGTACCAATTTTATATCTTTTTAATCTTATTTAAACTAAATGATTTATGTTTTGTAGACAATGATTATGGTGAGTAACAAGTGAAATACGATAATACACAAGATAAACAAGCCTAAGATTATAATTTCCCCCAACAATTCATTTAACTTTCTTAAAACTCTCTCTTTAATTAATTAATCATTAGTATTGTCAACTAAGAATTATAAAACTATTAATAACAATCTTACAAAGGTACTAAAATCACACAATGAGGTATATAGAGCTATTTATATTCTATACACAAAGAAGTTTATTCAATTACAAGATCAAATTATAAGATGAATGTCACAATAAATATTGCTCATTATTCTTCAAAGGAAAGACTTTCACAATTGGTGTCATGAAGATGAATTCTTAACAAGGTTGCATATGGCATCGAGATATATATTTCTAATCTAGATACAAGAAGTTTATATAATCCTAAAAGCCATGAACAAGATATATGCCACAAAATATTAAATTAAATTTCAATAATCAATATTTCAATCTTGTTATGTGTGAATAGAAAGAACAAACAAGCATATGATATCATATTTTTAGGTCTTCAATATAATCCATTCGAAAATGTCATATAAATTACCACATTAGTCATTGGCCTAGCAATTAATAAATGAAGAACAAAATATGATATCCAATACACAAGATGACTAAATTAATTCGAAGAGAGAGATAATCAAATTAAACTAGATGTTGGGTTCCATTGCAATCTTAAATGAGAAATTAGTTCATAATGAAGCAAAAGAATAACATTGGAATAATAATAAACATCTTGATTATACAAGAATTAAAGAGTAGAGTTTAGAAAATAGAATCTGTTTTGATTTTCACTTCTTTACACTGCCTTTGAGACTTGCATCCAATGTGATTCCTCTTGCTCCTTCAATGAACTCGGATCTAACTTTGTTGGGTTGATAATAGTAAGGTTGGTTGCCTAAACTTCTATCAACCACTCTAGGGATATGGGAAGAGTGATATGATGATCTAACTCTTGGTGATTGGAAAGGTGTATCAAGTGTGTTGTGTTAGTGAATTGGTGAATTGGTGAGTGAATTCTCCTTGGTATTTATAGGCACTCAAGTATACAATATGGTCAACATCCAACATCCAATATTGAACTTGTGCATTAGCCATCCAAGCATTTAGTAGCCCAAAAACATGCCCAAGAGCCAAAGTCAAGATCTAACACCCAAATCTGACTAGTAGTTTGTGAGTTATTTTTGCATCTGATAAAAACTGAATTTGGACTCTGGCAAAGAATGAAAGTTATAGCCCTGGAGTTGTAGATAAATTTAGGCTTTTGAATCACCTCATTTGGAGTCCGAAAGCCCAAGATATGACCCAATTAAGCGGACTGGTCCGAACAGGAATCCAATCCATGCGGGGTTCGGATCAGCACTCTTTGACACACTCTTTAGAGACCCAAATGAACTCGGATTTTTACACACCATACCAATCTGGAAAGCTTGAGAAGTCCTCTACAAACTTCAAGAAGGCCACTTTCCCATTCTAAAACTCTAACATTATTCAAAACACCATTGAAGCTTCGGAGGTCAAATCACCAAAAGCTAAAAATTGTGAAATACTCCAATTTGACCAAAAATGCATCCACATAGCTAACATGCAACCAAAAAGCTTCCAACTTTATTTCCTACATAAAAGCATAAAATCACATAAAAAGAAATAGAAAATACTCGAAAACTCACAAATTATTAAGTCAAAAGTACTCAATTTATAGGTATAAAACCCACCCATTATCTCTGCAGACCAGATTGTTGTTCCTAAAAACAATAGGTTACATACTTAACTTGGTTTTGTAAAACAGAAGAGTAAGCCAAAGTCTACGATCGAGCCTCGAAAGATCGTAGAGTCAAGTAAAATCAACTCTACGAATCAACTAGGCATAAATCGTAGAACTGGTTTTTACTCTAGGAATTCACAAAATCAAATAGTGGTATGGAAGCAGAGAGAGTTCAAGTCCGGAAGAAAAGCTAGAAATAGGCATCATCCACAAGAGTTTCAAATGAGAAGATCTACATACACACACTCACACATGCATAATGTTAAATGTTATACATGTCATAATTATGGTAATATGGCTGCAATATGTTATGATAATTATTCTCAATCATTTTATAAGAAATCCAAAGTCAAGCAGATTTGGGTACCAAAGGGCACTAACAAGGCAGGACCCAAGCTAGTCTGGGCACCAAAATAAAGAATATTATTATGCAAGTGTCAAGCACCACTGAATCCATCTAGTATCTAGATAGTGGATGCTCAAGAAATATGACATTAAACAAAGCTCTTCTGTCAAGCTTTAAGGAGAAAGATGGTCCAACTGTTGTCTTTGGAGACAACAACTCTGGTAAAACCAGAGGCAATGGTTCTATTGGAAATAAATCAGTATCATTTAGTAAAGTTGCATATATTGATAGGTTAAAGCACAACTTGCTAAGCATTAGTTAGCTATGTGATAAAGGTTATCAAGTAATCTTTCTCAACAACCAGTGTCAAGTTCGAGCCCTAAAAACCAACTCATTAAAGCTGACTGGATCAAAAGAAGGAAATGTCTATGTGGTTAATCTTGCTGAGCTCAGTTCTTTAGAAACAATTTGCTTCTTTGTTAATTAATGCCTCAGAAAAATGTAAGCTGGCTATGGCACAATAGATTATCTCATCTCAACTTCAAGAGCATGTCAAAACTTGTATCAAAAGATCTAGTTATAGGTTTTCCTAAGCTGAGTTTTGTCAAAAAAGACCATGCAAAGTCTGTCAGCTTGGAAAGCAAATAAGGAACTCATTTAAAAGCAAAGCAGTGAATTCAAATGTGAGGCCCCTGTAGTTGCTGCACATGGATTTATTTGGGCCAATACCAACTGCAAGTCTTGGAGGCAAAAGGTACTCACTGGTAGTAGTAGATGACTACACCAAATACACATGGGTATTCTTTCTAAGTTCTAAGGATGAGACCAGTACTCAGCTGATCAGACTATTCAAGCTGGTTATGAATAAAAAGGGTGAGAAGATCAAGGCTATAAGGAGTGACCATGGGAGAGAGTTTGACTTCCCTGAGATGGATCAATTTTGTAGATATAATGGAATTCATCATAACTTCTCAGCACCAAGAACTCCTCAACAAAATAGAGTAGCTGAGAGGAAGAATAGAACCTTGATTGAAGCAGGAAGAATACTTCTAGTAGTAACTCATCTCCCTAAGTATTTTTTGGCAGAAGCTGTCAGTACTGCTTGCTACACTCAGAATAGATCACTAGTTCACTCTATGCTCAAGAAAACATCCTACGAGTTGTGGAAAGGAAGAAAACCAAACATTAGCTACTTTCATGCATTTGGCTATTCATGCTACATCCTCAACAATGGCAAGAAATACTTAACAAAGTTCTAGGCCAAGTCAGATGAAGGAATTTTTCTTGGATATTTTATGGAAAGCAAAACCTATAGAGTGTTCAACAAGAATTCATTGACAGTGGAAGTTTCTATCCAAATCACCTTTGATGAAACTAACCAAGGCGATCCTATCAAAGATGTTCAACTTAATAAGATCGTAGAGTTAGACCCGACGGTCGCAGAGAAGATGCATCCTACGATCACAAAAGCTGAAGCCGCAGAGCCACACCTGACGATCGTAGTACCAGACCAAGAGATCATAGAGAAATTAGTCAATGAAGCTAGTGATCCAAAACCAAATCTTGAAGAATTCAGAAAAGAATACACAAGGACAGATGTTCTTGCTGGAAGAAGATGGGCAAGAGATCACACTCAATACCTGATCATTGGTGATCCAAATGCCAGGGTCAAGACAAGGTCAGCATCTCAAAATGAGTGCTTCAATCTAAACTTTCTCTCTCAGATGGAGCCTAAAAAGATTGAAGAAGCTATGGAAGATTCAAGCTGGATTGAAGCTATGCAAGAGGAGCTGAATTAGTTTGAAAGAAACAAAGTATGAAGGCTAGTTCCAAGACCTAAAGATCATCCAATTGTTGGCACCAAATGAGTCTTCAGAAACAAGATGGATGAAGATGGTGTGATCACTAGAAATAAGGTAAGGCTAGTAGCCAAAGGTTATTTTCAAGAAGAAGGGATAAATTATGATGAGACCTTTGCTCCTGTTGCTAGATTAGAAGCCATCAGAATGTTTCTAGCTTATGCAGCCTTCATGAAATTCAAAGTCTTCCAAATTGATGTTAAGAGTGCTTTTCTGAATAGAGAACTTCAAGAAGAAGTCTATGTTGAACAACCCTTAAGTTTTATCAATCAATCTCATTTAAATTATGTCTATAAATTAGATAAAGCACTCTACGGTTTGAAACAAACACCTAGGGCATGGTATGAAACACTCACTACTTTTTTAATTGAAAATGGATGCACTAGAGGTAGAGTAGACACAACACTATTTCTAAGAAAGCAAAAAGATAAGATTCTCTTAGCACAAATCTATGTAGATGATATTATTTTTGGCTCTACTGACAAGAAGTTATGTGAGAGATTTGCCAAATTAATGCAGAGTAAATTTGAGATGAGCATGATGGGCAAGCTGAACTTCTTTCTTGGACTGCAAGTGAAGCAGACTGAAGAAGGAATCTTCACAAATCAAGCCAAGTACATTAAAGATCTACTTAAGAAATATGACATGGAGTCAACCTCTCCCATAAAGACTCCTATGGCCTCTGCAACCAAGCTTGATAAGGATGAAACTGGTAAAAGTATTGATATAACTTAATACCGATGTATGATAGGATCTCTCTTGTATTTAACTGCTAGCAGGCCATATATCATATTTTCTACTTGTATTTGTGCTAGATTTCAAGCTAATCCTAAAGAATCTCATTTAGTTATTGTTAAGAGGATTTTTAGGTATCTCAAGGGTATTCTATATTTGGGATTGTGGTATCCCAAGGAGTATCCCTTTGATCTAATAGGGTATTCAGATGCAGATTTTATAGGATACAAGATTTATATAAAGAGCACTAGTGGTACATGTCAACCGTTAGGGAATAAACTTATCTCATGGTTTAGCAAGAAGCAAAATTTAGTATCAACTTCAACTGCAGAAGCTGAGTACATTGCTGCTGGAGGTTGCTGTGCTCAAATTTTATGAATGAAGAATCAGTTAGCTGACTATGGGTTTGATCTAAAGTCTATCCCTATATTCTGTGATGATACTAGTACTATATCTATAACTCATAATCATGTCATGCATTCTAGGACAAAGCATATAGAAATCAGATATCATTTTATTAGAGATCATGTGGAAAACGGAAATATTGCATTACATTTTGTTCCAACTGAAAATTAACTTGCTGATGTGTTTACTAATCCATTAGATGAATCTAGATTTAATAAGTTAATTAGCGAGTTAGGAATGTTGAATCTACAGCCTTAATACTATGTGTTTAGAAGTTTCTAACTATGCAGGTAAAGGTCGTAGAGTGACTGATCATGAAAATCGCTAAGTAAAGAACCATTGTAGAGTGGTTGCAATCCCCCAAGATGTTTTATGGGAGGTTTATCAACATAATGTTAAAGAAGCTTCTAAAGGAAGAAATTGGGGATACTAAGGGAGAAGTCCTCAATGTGAACAAAAAGATAACCCCCAAGTTATTTGACAACTGGAAGAAATATCCTGTTGAGACTCTGAAGTCAAGACAATTTGAGGATAGTGAGAAGACCCAGAGTGAGGTAGAGAAGCCCTCACTAAAAAGAAAGGCAGCAATAATCGAGGAAGGGTCAAAAGAAGAAGAATTCTCTGGGCTTGTGAGGAAGAATTCAGGGAAGAAGAAGACTATTTCCCAGGGTTCTACTACCCCAACAATTCATGAGACTTAAGTCTCCATAGCAGACAAGCCTCCGCTAAAGAAGAAAAGAGTAAAAGAAGGTGGAGAGTCAACTAAAGCATCCATGGCTCTCTCCAAGGGAAAAGGGAAAGGAATCAGGAGTATACGTTCAAAGAAGACAATCCTATCTCCGATCGTAGAGCGATCTTGCTCTCAAATCGTAGAGTCGGGAAGTGAAGTTGTTGCTGCTGTTGATATGATGGCTGGGACGGCTGATCAGCCTGAGCCAAGTGTTGGTGAACAATTGATGGCTAAGACGGCTGGTATGCTTGAGCCCGCAGTTGTTGAAGAAAAAATGGCTAAGATGGCTGGCGTGTCGGAGCCTCAAAAGGAAACTAAAGAAGTGACTATGAAGGATTTAACCCCTAAACCAAAGAAGAAGAGAAGGAAGCTTATCCTTCTAGAAGAGAAAGAAGTTGGTTCTAAGGGGGAGTCTTTGCTAGTGGTCAATCCAAGCTCACCTATTGATTCAGTAGACCAGACAAGGACTATTGAGTCTATCATTGCTGATATCATGGTGGAGCAAAGTCCACCTACTTTTGAGCACATAATGCACACATTAAGGGGAAGCAACAAGAAGAAATTTATTCGGCCCCTTTAATGCCTCAAGTAATAGAAGTAGAGGAACAAATCATAAAGCTCATTGATGAGGCTGATAATGAGCAACCAGAAGTGGAGTTCCTTGATGAGACCCAGCAGGAGCAAAGGAGGGACACTTTGAATATTGACACTGCTGTTTACAATGAACAAAGTGACCAACTGTTTTTCTTCCTTCCAATGATGCCCCTGTTTCGAGCATTACTTCACAACGACCTGAAGTTCATCTCATGGACGTTCAAGCTATATCCAAATGTGAAGCTAATGTATTAGAACTTCCCTAGAATTTTTAGATATGCCAGGAAGATAATTTTATATGGCAAATCTTCTTCAGGTTCATATAATAAGGTGACCTGTATTCCTCTTACTATGTATTTACCTTTTTATTCATTTCTTTCTTATAATGATGGGGTCGTAGCATCTCACTCTACGTTCGCTGAACAACCTTCTACCCCTGATTTCCATGTTGAATCTTGTCTAAATTCTCCGTTCGTAGAGTCTCAACACTCTATGGACGATGTAAATTCCCCACTTTCATACTTTACGGATGATGTAAATAAGACTGACTCACAATTATAGAGTCCCAACACTCTACGGATGACTTACATACTACTAACTCTCCAATCGTAGAGTTCTAAAACCCTCTGATCGATATCGAAAATAGTAGTTCTATCTCCTACACACATACCTGTACAACCTCACTCTACCTCTCCATCATCTATAAATGTTTCAACTTTTCTTTTAACTCATGTACATTCACCTCTAAATCCTTCATCTCCCAAACAACCTATACAGCTTCACTACAAAAAAATAGTGATTTTGCAACAAACGGTTTTCATTGCTAAAGGTGCGAAATTTCCTTGCCAAAGGTCATTTGCAACGATTTTTCGGTCGTTGGATTATTCCTTGTGCAATGAGCGTTGCTAATTGTCTAGCAACGAAATTTTTTTTTCGTTGCAGAAAGTGAGATATTTCGCAACGAAAGTTTGTTTTCGTGTAAAATCATAAATCATTTAGCAACGAAATATTTTATAGCAAATTTATTAAGAAATTGTTACTGAAAAGTAACTTCCGTTGCAAAATCCACCTAATTGGTAACGAAAAGAATCTTTTTTTTTTGCCAATGAAAATGAAATTCGTTGCGTTTGATACATATTTGCCAGTGATATTTGCCATTACTGAACAATATGAAAATTGTTACCTTAACTGGTTTTCGTTGCTGATTGTATACTTTTTGGCAACGATGTTCATTGCTAAATGTGCATAATAAATCGGTCATAGATTAATTTGCAACGAAATTATTCGTTGTCATTGGTTTTGTTCTAGATAATTATGATCAATTAGCAACGAAATTATTCGTTGTCATTGGTTTTGTTCTAGATAATATGATCAATTAGCAACGATATTGTTCGATGCTGATTGTTTTTCGAGTGCAACGAAAGTTATTATCGATTAGCAACGACACTATACATTGTTGTTTGCTTTATCTGTGCAACGAAAGTTGTTATGATTTGTAACGATATAAATGTTGCAATTTTCTTTTATTTATAGCAACAATATCCTCCACGTTGTAATTAGGTTAACTTTTTGTTACCAAAAATTGTATTTTAATGTCATTACCAACGAAAACTTGTTGCTAAAATTAGAAAAAGTTGTTGCTAGATCCTTTACTATATGCTGCTTTGGTAACGAAATAACTTTTGATAGTCTCGTTGTCAAATTCATTATTGACAAACTTGTTATGTTACGAATGTCGAAATTATTTTACAATCAAAATAAATCGTGGCTCAAAGACCCCATAAACAAATTATGGCAGAAATACAAAAAAACTCAAATATTATTAACTAAATAAAATCATCCAGTACATGATTTACCACACTTGGTTGAACAATGAACACACTTCATGAATTATTAAAACTCAGTCACACATTTATTGATAATGATGATTATGCCTTTCCCTTGGACTATTTCTGGAGCTAAAAAGTCTGTCATCCCACATATGGTAAATGCTCCTTCCCCGGGCAATTTCTTCCCAAACCTGAAGTCCAGTAGGTACAATGCAACAAGAATATAAATTATAATTATCCATAATATGTTTCTAGTTGCAGGTCTTCATTATTATAAATGATCTTCTGCTTTGAAAACCTTTTAAAGCTAAACAAGTTGTCTGCTTCAAGAAAAAACAAATATCAATGCATTACATAAACTGTGTACCATATCCCTACAAATATTTGTTATCCTTAAGCCCATTCAGAAATTATAACTAAAGACTATGCAATTGAGCAAAAGATTGCTTCACTAAATAAATAAAAGAAATATCAAAAGGTGAAGCACAAGTAATATGTAATATTTATACTGTCTCAAAACAGATGCAATTCAATATGGTGGATCTTTGCAAGTAATTAATCAATTTTGTTCTCAGACTCTAGTACCTGATGCACAATATCAGAACCCAGAGGAACAAGCAGCATGTTGTGCAATGCATTTGATCCCCACTTCAAAAAAGCAAATCTCTCTCTTTTTCTGAAATTCCAGCTCCATATTTGCTTGCACAATATTTTTTAACCTTGTAACATCAACCTGAACTGAATGATCAATGAAAAGATCTACAGGAACTTGCACCCAAGATAGTTGAATATATGTTAGTACAAAAACTATTAATATAGAAAAAAATGAACAGAATAACAATTGTGATTTAAATCATGCATCTTTAAAGCAGAGACCAGTCAAACTAATTACTGGTGATAACAAAAACCTAAATGTTTTTCAATTAATGCTAAATAATAGGGACATATACAAAAACCTAAATATTTTGGGCTGGGGTGCTCCCCTGATCTTTTTATGTTGCTATTCGTTGTTGCTGTCTTTGCTGCTTTTGGGCATGTCACTGTTGTTGTTGTTTTTGCTGTTGTATTCTTGGTGGCACTGCTGGTTGGGCAGCTGTTGATCGATTTCGCAACCGAAAAATACGCGCAAGTATACGCGGTCAACAAGTAATAAAGAGTAAGTAAAGTATCGATCCCACGATGAATTGTTTTTCATGTTTACCAAGTATTAACCTTTTATCATTTCAATCTTATTTAAACACTGAAAACTTTAGTTGTTTGATTAACTAATTGACAAGCTTTTAAGATAAAGAAAATCTAATATTAACAAGTCTAAGATTACAATTTCCCCTAACACTTCATTTAAATCTCTTATCTCTCTCATTTTCAACTAGTTAAATCACAAGAATTGTTAACCGAGAAATTCACCTTATTCATAAGCCTTAGTGTATGGTCATATGAAAATCACCCATACACGACACATAGGTATATGTTTATCCTACTTGCCAACAATCCATTCAATTCCATGAATAATCAACAAGACACACACCACATAATCTTAGTCAATCTACCCATCAAACGAATGAACCTCCGTGTAGGGAGACATTAATTTTGTAATCTCATAATGGCTACACACGACATTTAGATATATCTCTATCCCAAATACTAGAAAGTCATCCATTTTTGAGGACAATAAATAAGACACACGCCACATAATCTTATACACCACCCACAAGAATCTCGAACTTTCGTATGATATCAAAACTAAGTCTTAACACTATAATTTACTTTTCAATTTCATACAGGTGATCAATCAATTATACTTTCAGCATAAATCATGCTAGACATTCAATTCGCAATTTATTACGTTAGAATGTTGGTCGAGAACACGAATGTAAAATATGGCCACCTCTCGATGCATCATATTCGTATCACACCAAATCCACAATTGATAAAATAAATGTGAACACCCTAGATGACTAACACACTATATCTCTATGTGAATTACAATCAAAGAGGGTTGAAGCATAAGTTCTCAATTGGCCACATATGGTGCTTCGGTATATCTCTATCCTAGGCACGGAACTTAAATTCCATCACATGCAGAATTCATGAACTAATGCTAGCATAATCAGATCTCAATCCATATTTCCTTTCTCAATTCCATATAAATTATTACATTAATTGATGATCAAGGTAATTAATACATGAAGCGCAAATTATGATATCCAATTCTAAAATGATAACTAATATCAAAGAGAGATAATTTGATTCAAACTAGGTGTTAGGTTCCATTGAAATCTTAGAATAAAAATCTAGTTCATGGTAGCTACAAATAACATCATATTCAATTTATACATCATGTTGAATTACAAATTAGAAGGGAAATTAGATATAAAACTATTTTTGATGGATATTCAGATGTTGCTTGTTGGGTTGATGATGATCTCTAGCTTTTCCTCCTTGATTTTGCAATCCTTAATGCTTTAGCTCCTTCGCTTTTGCTTGATATACTTTGATTTGTAGCACTTTGGCCTCCTTGGTGATGAATTTGGTAGCTCCCCCTCTCTTGAATCTGATTTCTGGGGTCTAGATCTGTCTAAAATGGAGGCTACATATTGTATTTATAGTTCCCCTAGCAAAAACCTAGCTTAGCCCACGAATTTAGACCAAAAATAAGCTGAAATCGCGAAATTAGGCGGATCGGGCGCAGCTGCGCGCAAGGATGCGCTGTATACTGAACTCCCTGGATACCGGGCGCAGCTGCGCTGACTTTGGCTTGCTTCCAGGCGCAGCTGCGCTGCCCAAATCCATAGATTCAGCAAGAAGGGCGCAGCTGCGCCAAAATTGTACTAGGAATGGGCGCAGCTGCGCTGCATTTTCCAGCTATGACGTCCGTTGGAAAAATGGCCATAACTTCTTCGTCTGAACTGGGATTAAGGCGATTAAGTAGGCTATGGAAAGCTAAGAAGAAGATCTATAATTATATAAGTGGAGCTCGTCGAGATAATGGCCGGATCAAGGCTCAAATTGGCCTGGAAGAAGTTGTTGTGTAAAATTCATGCAAAATCCGATGGTAAAATGACCATAACTCTCTCATACGAACTTCAAATTGGATGATTCCAGATGTTCTGAAAATCTAAGACAAAGATCTACAACTTTCGTTCTTTGAGTTTTGAGAGATTCGGATTGCATCATGGGTCAAATTGAGAAACAAGCAACGGGAATGCTAGATTCAAGCCAAAAACGCATCGATCCGAGGGGCCTTTATTTCAATTCCTACAAAACAAAGTAAAAACACATAAAAGCATACAAAAATATATAAAAGTAATACAAAACTACATTACACAATAATAAGATGAAAGCACATAAAACCAAACGAAATGACTTAGGATTTACAAATTATCAAGCTCAAAAGTACTTAATTTGTGTGTATAAAACACACTCATCAAATACCCCCAAATTAAACCTTTGCTTGTCCTCAAGCAAAACACACAAACTATAAAAATTAAATACTTCAAATAAAACCTATCTTGAGCAATGAGTTAAAAAGTTTAAGCAATGGTCAAAATCATCAACACATGAAAACTCAAGGAACCCCAAACCGTTGCAAGTCATAGTTTGCTTTAGGTCCCTTCCATGTGTGTGTGAGTACCCCATAGCACTAAACCAATTATAGCTCGGATGAACTTATGCAACCACATTACCTTATGAAAAAAAAATTAAAATAAACTCCAAAACAACATGCTTAACACATCACTAAAACCAAAGGTATACAACTCACAATTCCAAAAATTTTGAGACTCAAGGGCTCTAGGTGAGTGCATTTTATGGTCCATCTCATCCTTAAGCATGCTCATGTGGGCGAGTGCGTTTTACGCTCTATCTCAACCCCCTACAAGTTTTGCACTACAACAATTTCTTTCTTTTGCCACAAAAATAGGAGAGTGCGTTTTACGCTCTATCTCTCCTAAGCATGTGTCCATGAGTGAGTGCGTTTTACTCTCCATCTCAACTCACCACATGACCAATAAATCAAGCACAACAATTTTGGATACCTTACTTCAAGTGATGTTTTAAACGAGTTCTAGAGTTTATAGATATTTTCCACAAGCATTCGGTTATAAAATCCTTCTCTAAGCATACAACTAGCTCAATACTCATGGGTAACTGCATAAAAGTGAAAGGACGCATGAGCAAAACAATGACCAACAACAAAATTAAGTACAATGACTAAGCAACATATGTCTGTTTCCATGAGTTAGAAACTATTCAAACAAGTTGCTATCATTGACCATGGATAAGCCAAATTAAATCAATGCTCAAGAGACACTTCCTAAAAATAAGCAAATTAGGTACTCTTGGGCTCAGCTGCGCTGGTGCGCCTGTCTTCTAACTTCCTGGAATTATTGTTTTTTTTATGCTTTTTTTTATATTTTTTTTATTCGAAAACATACTTAAAACACACAAATATTAAATAGTAAAACACAAACATTACGTATTAGTATATTAAATACCCCCAAACTTAAAATTGACATTGTCCTCAATGTTTAAAATAGAGAAAATTAAAATAGAGGACTTCCCTGAGAACGTGTCAAATGTCATTTATATCATCTTCCAAGTCCTCAAACTTGGGGGCGCACTCCATATTGATTGGCCATGGCACCTGAAAACAAATGAGTAAAGAAATTAAAATGCAATCAAATAAACCAAAATTTAATCAAACAAAAACAAAAGAAAAACAATAAACTTGGGTTGCCTCCCAAGAAGCGCTTGGTTTATAGTCGTTAGCCCGAATTCACCATTTCATTTCAATCCGGCTCAATCGCAAAAATGACCATAGCATGTCGTCTCGCTGTTCTTTCTTTAATTTGCATGGCATGTATGCCTGATTGACGACCCCCAAACTTAATTTCAATTAATGGCATAAAGAAGCTTTCCCCGCCCGCTTCATCTATTGGTAGTGATGTAACATTTGAGGGTTTCGCTTTAGTAGGAGTCATTGTATCAAAATCACCTAGTTTGATCTTTTTAGATAAGTGCCTAATTGCGAACGTTGACAAACTAGGTGCTTCTTCTTCCGTTGTGTCTATGATAAGATTGGGGCATTGGGGCTTGACAAGCACAACGGGCTCTTCTTCTTTCTTCTTTTCCTCAGCCCACCATTGTTCCAAGTTTATGTTAGCTCTCATGTCAAAAGGAGCTTTGCCGACGACATGACTACCAATTGGGCATGGTTTTGCAAAACTGACTGGATTCTTGAATTTTACTGACAGAGGCACTTGGGGCACTAATACAATCAGCTCATCTTCGTTAGCACTTACAGATAGATCTTCGATGGCCTCATTTTCCATAGCCCCACTTGTCTCCGCTTTGTCGACATTTTGTGGCGCATCCAGTTGTATATTTGGCTCGGGCTCACCGTCAGTCTTAAAATCCATGTATTGCGAACTATTGGTTGAGGTATTGATGATTTGTTCCATCAGATTTTTAATTTCTTTGGATAATGCTTCCTTCCTCATATTAAAATCTTCGTGGATTTCCAAAACCTTATCTAGGCCAATATCCACCCTCCTCGAAAGTGTCTCAATTCGTGCTGACATTGTAGGTGGACATGAGAATTTCGGTGTGTATGTTGGATTTGGAGCATAGTATTGATCTTCATAGTTATAGCTCCATGTAAAATCCGGGTGATACCCCCAAGCTTGGTGATAATCGGTATAAGCATAGCTGTTGGGAAAATCACCACTGTAATGTACCGGTTCAAAATTGACAGTGCATTGATGACTCGAATGATTGTCAGCATAATAACCACAAGTAATTGATCTATTTTGAGTGCTTTTTTGCTTCAAAAGCATCCATCTTCCTTTCAAGTATCTTAATTTGTGCTGAAATTGAAGAAAATACATTAAGTCCATCAATTCTCGTCTCCTTTGGTTGAGTCATATTTGTGTACGGCCATTGATCATTATAGCCAACCATGGTGTGCCTCGCAAAGAAGAAAGCATAAAAACAGAAAAATGTTAAACTAAAGCAAAAACAAATTTATATACAAGTTTAAATTAAGACCAATTTGATTATAATTAATATCGAAAAAACACTAGAAAAATAATTTCCCAGCAACGGCGCCAAAAACTTGTTGATCAATTTCGCAACCGAAAAATACGCGCAAGTATACGCGGTCAACAAGTAATAAAGAGTAAGTAAAGTATCGATCCCACGAGAAATTGTTTCTAATATTTACCAAGTATTAACCTTTTATCATTTCAATCTTATTTAAACACTGAAAACTTGAGTTGTTTGATTAACTAATTGACAAGCTTTTAAGATAATGAAAATCTAATATTAACAAGTCTAAGATTACAATTTCCCCCAACACTTCATTTAAATCTCTTATCTCTCTCATTTTCAACTAGTTAAATCACAAGAATTGTTAACCGAGAAATTCACTGTAATAACCCTAAAATTTTGACATAATTAAATAAGAAATTTTACGAATAAATTTTTTTTATATATAATAAAACTATTTTATTATATAGTAAAGCAAGTGTTGGAATGCAAGGAAAAAAGAATTTATGATTTACTATAAATTATATTTTATAATAAATTAATTTTGTAATAAAAATATTTTATTATTTAGTTTTCATGAAAATACGATCGATGTATTATTTAAATAATATATTTATATTTTAATAAATGATTCTTAAAACTGTTGAAATAATTATTATTTTATTATATTAATTTATCAAGATTAGTTAAGTTAATTATTTTAACTTAACTAAGAATGGTTTATGATGTAAAGTGGGATTATTGATCACTAACATAAATTTTGTCTATGGATATGAATTTTAATGATTAATATAATTATTGTTATAATTATAATTAATAAGGAAAGTATATTGGTTTTATGGATATTAATAATTTATTCTATTAAGGTAAATTGAATATGGAATATAATTGGTAATTATATTCATATTTGATTGTATATTATGGACATTAAATACTAAATATAATTATTGCTATAATAATTATATATGTATTTGGGATAATAAGAAATTAATTTCTTTAGGTAATTTAAGTATTAAATGTAATGTAGTTAATTAATTATTTTGTTTGCATGTATGGATATTATGTGAATAATGTAATTAAGTGGGAAACCCTAAATTATAATTTTGGGAACCCTAACAACATCAAAAAACCCTAATTTTCAAATTATAAAACCCTAGTTACATTAAAAACCCTAATTTTGAATTATTATGTATTAATTAAATTTTTATTTAATTCCTAAATTAATTTTCTTAAACCCAAGAATTATTGGGTAAGCATTAAGGGTTCAAATATATTGATTAAACCTTAGATTCAAGTACCATGGACAAGATTACCCTTAAAATTATTTATGGGATTACTAATATACCCTTTTTGTATTTAATTTTATTAAAGATATTAAAAGATTTTCCAAATCATGCTAAATCTTGCCAAATCTATGAGTCACCACTCTTAGATATTCCCACATGTTGCAAATCAGCTCAAGTCATCAGATCATGACACCTTGCACCATCAGATTCAATGAATCAAAGGATTAGGATTGCAAAGAAAGAAAAGAAAAGAAAACTTCATTATTTTCTCAAACCAAAGCCAAGAACTCTCTCTCTCTCCTAGACCCATGAAATTTTCTCCAAAAATAAGTCCTAAGATTAACCAAAAACACCCCATAGCAAGCCAAGGTCAAAATCAAAAAGTGAAAATCAAAAATATCTCAAGAAGGTATAAAACCCTAACCCTAAGCTAGATCTTGTATGCTTAGATAAATTTTATGTTTTTGTATTTAAATATGTTGTATATTATGTTATTTAATGATCTGGGTTGTTATATCATGAATCCATAACATCTAGGTGCACGAAATTGAAGATTTAAGAAAATTGTTCAAAGTGTAAAAAAAGGCCTGACAGTCAAATGTCAGACGCCGTAGATCTTTACCTGTTAATGATTTGTTGTGTTTAAAGGTTCTTATATGTATTATGTTATGTGGTTAGTACACTGGAAGTGGAATCACGATCATAGCATGTCTAGATCGAAAGTTATGCAAGCTCAAAAGTCCTTGATCGATCATGAAAGTTGTACTTTCTGGAAAACCCAGAAAATTTTGTAAGTTAAAAACATGGTCTGACAGTCAAATGTCAGAGGCCATAGATCTTGATATGTAAATGGTTTGATGTGTTTAAAGTTTTGTAGTTGTAGTATGCCAGTAGGTTAACAATCTAGAAGTAGAATCACGACCATAGCATGTCCAGATTTCAAGTTATTAACGCTCAAAGTAGCCTCCTAGACATGGACTGGGCTGTTCTTGGTGTTTTTCAAGAACTGAAGAACACCTATAGCGACACTTTTTGTCGCTAAAAGCCTTTAGCGACGGTTTTTAATATAAATAATTATATTAATTAAATAAATAGCAAATAAATAGCAAATAAATATTAAAAATTCATAAAATGGTTTTAAAAATTATTTTAAGTTATAAAAATTAATTTTTAATATTTTGACATAAATTTCATTAATATTTTAATTTATTTAAATATTAATGATATTTAATTTATTTAATAATTATATTAAATAAATTAGATAAAAATGATTTTAATATTTCAAAATCATTTAAAAATGATATTAGTGTTTTAAAAAGTATTTTAAGTTATATTAAATAACTTTTAATATTTTAATAAAAATTTCATTAATATTTAATATTAATGATAATTAATTTTATTTAATATTTATATTAAATAAATTATCTAAAAATGGTTTTAATGTTTTAAAAATCATTTAAAGGCAATAAAAATGTTTTAAAAATATTTTTAAGTTATATTTAATAACTTTAAATATTTGACATGAATTACATTAATATTTTAATATTAATGGTAATATTTTAAAAATGATTTTAATACTTTAAAAATTATTTAAAGGCAATAAAAAATGTTTTAAAAATATTTTTAAGCTATATTTAATAACTTTAAATATTTGACATGAATTACATTAATATTTTAATATTAACGGTAATTATTTAAAAATGATTTTAATACTTTAAAAATCATTTAATAGTGATAATAATGTTTTAAAAATGTTTTTAAGTTATAATAAATAACTTTTAATGTGTTGACATGTAGTTCATTAATATTTTAAATTATTTGAATATTAATGATAATGAAATTATTTATTATTTAAATCATTATAAATGATAATAATGATTGAAAAATTATTATAAATGATTTTAATATTTGGAAAAATGTTTCAATTGATAAACAAATTATCTAATATGATAATTAAGTTCTTGAACAAAGTTTCATTAACAAGAAACTTGTTTATTGTCCGATAATGCAATCAGGACATCGAAATAGTGTCGAACTCAAACCAAATGGACATAGTTTGACCTGATAACTGTTTTTAAATGTTTTAATGACTGTTATGAATATGTGACAATGTGTTAAGTTGTATGATGATTGCAAATAAGCAGTATTATGTGTTAAGTTGTATTATTCTAATTAAAAGAATAATTTTATTGATGATAGGAGTTCGTATTAAAGATAAAAGCTTAAGCTATATTGTGTAGCAGTAAACAGCGAACAAGGCAAGTATCTTACCTTTTCATTTACTTTATGAATTGGATCTGTGTAGGCAAGTATCTAAACCTTACGCACTACTTTTATTTCGTGCAAACAGGTATATGTTATGCTAGTTCCTAACTCAACTTGAGATATTACTTTAAGAAATTTGTTCATGAATAATTATTATCAATTATTCATATCCGTAATGATACCCATGAACCGTTTATGCAATTATTCTGATATTATGGAATTTTATTCAACTCGTTTATTGTTTATTAAAATCTCATTATTGTCTTTCATTATACAAGTGTCCCCACTTATATAAACTATGGTTTTTCACAAGAACTCTTGAACTTAAAATTCTTTGATATAACAAACATGTTACATATTGTTGAACTTCAGTACGTATCTTATGATTTAAAGTCTGTCTAAGCTATTTGACTCGGCTAGACATAGTTCGAAATACATTATTGAATACTAAAGGTTATGTTTAAGTCGTCCAACTGAATTGTTTAGTTAGGACTCCAGACTGAGTATGAACAACCCGTAAAGGGGAATATGTTTTTGTGCCCAAGGCGAATAGAGTGAATGCAATTTGCATTCAAACAGATAGTATTGATCAATACAGGACATAACGGGGCTGATCACCCTACATGTCCGTGAGACCAGAGCGGTTTGCAGATGAATTTCTGTTTAAACTTTTTTGAAAATGAAAAATAACAGTTCATGGTCTATTGACCGCTCAGTATTTATAGTCAATATGTTATTTCAAAAATCTTAAAATGATTTGATATATTGTTATGAATGATTTCAAACGACTTCACCACTATTAATTCGTGGTAGAAGTAGGCCTCAAAGAAAACATTTACTTCTGTAGCGCATTATTATATTTGTTATTACTTGCTGAGCAATTGAATGCTCATTCTTGCTTTGACTTAAATGTTTTCAGCTAAGGGTGATAGACCAGAAGGCTCTGTTAAAGACAAGGACAAAGGAAAGCTCAAAGAATAGAATACCAGGTGTTGTTTGTAATAGTTAAACTTTATTAAGGTGATAATATTTATTATCTTTCATGTAATGAACATGCTTAAAGGTTGCGTTCTTGGGATTAGATAACTCTGATATAAATATTAAGTTTGAAATTATTATACAGCTCAAAGAAATGGTATCGTGATGCACCAAATACGGGTTTCAAGTACCTGAATTTGGGGACGTCACATTCACCTTATTCATAAGCCTTAGTGTATGGTCATATGAAAATCACCCATATACGACACATAGGTATATGTTTATCCTACTTGCCAACAATCTATTCAATTCCATGAATAATCAACAAGACACACACCACATAATCTTAGTCAATCTACCCATCAAACGAATGAACCTCCGTGTAGGGAGTCATTAATTTTGTAATCTCATAATGGTTACACACGACATTTAGATATATCTCTATCCCAAATACTAGCAAGTCATCCATTCTTGAGGACAATGAATAAGACACACGCCATATAATCTTATACACCACCCACAAGAATCTCGAACTTTTCGTTATGTTATTATCAAAAACTAAGTCTCAACACTATAATCCACTTTTCAATTTCATATAGGTGATCAATCAATTATACTTTCAGCATAAATCATGCTAGACATTCAATTCACAATTTATTATGTTAGAATGTTGGTCGAGAACACGAATGTAAATTATGGCCACCTCTTGATGCACCATATTCATATCACACCAAATCCACAATTGATAGAATGAATGTGAACACCCTAGATGACTAACACACTATATCTCTATGTGAATTACAATCAAAGAGGGTTGAAGCATAAGTTCTCAATTGGCCACATATGGTGCTTCGGTATATCTCTATCCTAGGCACGAAACTTAAATTCCATCACATGCAGAATTCATGAACACATGCTAGCATAATCAGATCTTAATCCATATTTCCTTTCTCAATTCCATATAGATTATCACATTAATTGATGATCAAGGTAATTAATACATGAAGCGCAAATTATGATATCCAATTCTAAAATGATAACTAATATCAAAGAGAGATAATTTGATTCAAACTAGGTGTTGGGTTCCATTGAAATCTTAGAATAAAAATCTAGTTCATGGTAGCTACAAATAACATCATATTCAATTTATACATCATGTTGGATTACAAATTAGAAGGGAAATTAGAGATAAAATCATTTTTGATGGATATTCAGATGTTGCTTGTTGGGTTGATGATGATCTCTAGCTTTTCCTCCTTGATTTTGCAATCCTTAATGCTTTAGCTCCTTCGCCTTTACTTGATATACTTTGATTTGTAGCACTTTGACCCTCCTTGGTGATGAATTTGGTACCTCCCCCTCTCTTGAATCTGATTTCTGGGGTCTAGATCTGTCTAAAATGGAGGCTACATATTGTATTTATAGTTCCCCTAGCAAAAACCTAGCTTAGCCCACGAATTTAGACCAAAAATAAGCTGAAATCGCGAAATCAGGCGGATCGGGCGCAGCTGCGCGCAAGGATGCGCTGTATACTGAACTCCCTGGATATCGGGCGCAGCTGCGCTGACTTTGGCTTGCTTCTGGGGGCAGCTGCACTGCCCAAATCCACAGATTCAGCAAGAAGGGCGCAGCTGCGCCAAAATTGTACTAGGAATGGGCGCAGCTGCGCTGCATTTTCCAGCTATGACGTCCTTTGGGAAAATGGCCATAACTTCTTCGTCCAAACTTGGATTAAGGCGATTAAGTAGGATATGGAAAGCTAAGAAAAAGCTCTACAACTTATATAAGTGGAGCTCGTCGAGATAATGGCCGAATCAAGGCTCAAATTGGCCTGGAAGAAGTTGTTGTGTAAAATTCATGCAAAATTCGATGGTAAAATGACCATAACTCTCTCATACGAACTTCAAATTGGATGATTCCGGATGTTCTGAAAATCTAAGATAAAGATCTACAAATTTCTTTCTTTGAGTTTTGAGAGATTCGGATTGCATCATGGGTCAAATTGAGAAACAAGCAGCGGGAATACTAGATTCAAGCCAAAAACGCATCGATCCAAGGGGCCTTTATTTCAATTCCTACAAAACAAAGTAAAAACACATAAAAGCATATAAAAACATATAAAAGTAATACAAAACTACATTACACAATAATAAGATGAAAACACATAAAATCAAACAAATTGACTTAGGATTTATAAATTATCAAGCTCAAAAGTACTTAATTTGTGTGTATAAAACACACTCATCAGTAGCTGGTTGGGTGGGATCTTCTAGTTTCTGCTACAACTGTTGTACGGCTGGTGCCATGGTTGTCTGCCTCGACGTTGCTCTGCTATGTTGCTCGCTACTAGTTTTTGTTATTGTTGTTTTGGTTCTGCTGCAACTACTACTGTTGTTGCTGCTGTTCCAGCTGCTGTTGGGCTTTGTTGCCTATGTTTTGGTGTTGTTGGGATCTATTCCATCATTAGGCATATGCTTGTTCTGGGCATTGTTGCTGCTGGGGTGCTGTTATTTTGCTGTTGGTGCTTGTCTGTGCTGTTGCTGCTGCTGCTATTTCTGCTGTGCTGCTGTGCAGTTGGCTTCTGCTGCTAGGCGTGTAGCTATTGCTGTCTTTTACCTTGCTTGGGGTTGTTTTGGTTGCTTCCTTGTGTTATAATTTTTGGGGAGGTTAGCGTAGCTTATCATGGAAAACTAGCACCAATTAATGGCCAAAAGTCAACACATTAGGAATAATGTTGCTTTTGGAGGTGGAATGACATCCTAAAATAATTAGTTGTAGCATAATCTTATATATATATATATATTTGTGTGTGCGTGTTCACTAAAATATATACTAGATATATTATTAAAAAGAGAAAGTATCTATTATGGAGTACTGAGAAATTAATTTATACTTATTAACAGAACAAAACACATTTGAGGGCAAAGTTATCATTTTTCAATACAGGGTTAATTTCATGTACCAGAATACTATCCTTTTTGAGAAAAATCTCTTTTCAAGCATATTAAGGTCAAAAGATAAAATCCTGCTACCAAAGCAAAAAAATTAGATACCATGTGCTCAGTGATTATAACTTTTTAATTAAAACTTTAATAGACTAATGACAGTTACTTACTTGCAAGAGAACACGGGCAGGCTTGAATGGAATCCCAACTAATTTGGGAGATGTATTTTCCCAGTCAATAATTTTCTCAACATCTTCCTTTTACTTGAAAATTTCACAGTTGCAAATTGCTGATTCAAGAAGGATTCTAATAGAGTATGGTAACTTTTCCGTTATGCATCCATAAAAACCCAAATTAACAAATGGTGATTAAGTTTACAGAAAAATCGACATTTATATATAAATTTCTTGCTTGAGTTTAAGAAAATTACCTATCCTCGGATCATTCAGAGCAGGGAGACTATAAATCCAAACTCCCACCACCGAGTTTGGGAAGATTTGTCAGGATTCCCTTGAAAGCGTGCTCAGAGGTTGAACTCATATAGATACACAGATTAGATTTGCGATCTGGGTAGTAACCTCAAAAATCATTAACCATATTCTGATGATGAATTTTGATAATTTATAACCTTTTCAGATATAGAAACATTACAACTTAGTATATAAAGATGAAACATTTGTTACCAAAAACAAAATGCTAGCTATATATAACTCTACCATATTCTAATGATGAATTTTGTTTATTTATAATCTTTCAGATACAGAAGCATTAGAAATGTAAAAGATATGTAAATCAATATAATATAATATATAATCTCTAGTTTACATGGTATATACTTCAGTTAGATGATGGTAAAGGTCAAGAACAGAAACCTAGAATGGGTACCTTTGTTTTGTTTGATTAAAGACGATGGACACAAGCCAAGAAGCAGGTGTATCATCCTCACTATACCCCTCCTATGTTTCAACTATGATAAGACAAAAGGCATACCTTATTTGATGCTATCATCTTCCTCTACCTCGTCCATACTTCGTTCTTCCTCGCTACGATAATCCACAGGTGTATCATCCTCACTATACCCCTCATCATCGAATTCATCCTCCTCAAAATCATCCTCATCGACATCATTATCTGTGTCTTCATCCAATAAGATATTGTGTTCTATGTTAATTTTGTGAGTTCTTTGTCTTAAGACACTGTTATTTATTGTTTCTGGATCAATGTCAACTCTATCCATTAGCCATATTTTTCGATCCTCAACAACAATGTCGATATCGGGTGAGTCATCATCAAGGTCAACAACATCGTCAGTGGTATATTCTTCAATCTCGTCCATTTCATCCTCCGGAACATCAAATATGTGTCGGTGGTTAAACCTTTGAACAATTTTCCAGTTGCCGCCAAATTTCAAATTATCCACAAAAAAAACTTGTTTTGCTTGAGAAGCTAATATATATGGGTCGTTTCTATATCATGTGCTACTTTCATTTACACTTGTAAAGTGCGTATCCTTCCTAATACCCATTCGCTGATTAGCTAAATCAAACCACTCACAAGAAAATATGAACACAGTATACCTTTTTTCCATACTCTATTTTGGTAATATCATTTAATAAGCCAAAAAAGTCAATACTTTTCCCATCGTGTTCTCCTTTACATGATATTCCACTATTTTGGCTTTGCCTACGATTGTCACGATCTTTGACAAGAAACCTCACTCCATTGACAATGCATCCTTTATATTTCCATACTCGTAAATTTGGACCACATGCTAATGCAAATAGTTGATCACTAATGACATTTGATGTGGTATTCCAAAGATGATGAATCTATTAGAGGAAAAAAAATTTAAATTAATCATTGTATTTCAAATAGCAACAAACAACTTTAAAAGGGCAATAAAACATATTTTACCTTCTTTTTAAACCACTGAGGAAATGTTTTTTCCAATTCGATGTTGTTTTGGTAATCTCGTTTCAATTCCTCCTCACATTCCCTACAAGAATAGTATTAGTAAAAAAACTAGTATGAAGCAATAATTATTTGAATAATATAATGATATAATGTTCAACTTACTCAATATAAGGTTGCACGTCTTCACAATTATTCAAGACATACTTGTTTGGAGGGATCATCATAAATGATTGAAGTGTGTCGTTCATGGTACATAAAATATTCCGCCAGAGCGGCTCCCGTATAAGGAGCGAGGTATTGTAATGTAGCAGGGGAATCCGCCATTTCAGCTACCACAATAGTGTATTCCATCGCCCCCCTTTCAGGACAGCCAATCTACCTTCTTTGGGAGAGAGCACTTGAGCAATTCATTTTCCATTTGTCGAATATTGACTTGTGCTTCCATTTTCAATGAGCCATTTGAATCTCACTGGAATTAGCATAATCAAAAAGAAAACCACCTAATGGTTTAACATTTTGAGAAAAGACAGAAAGAGCATCTTTTCTAACTTTTCCATCAGGATTACGTTCCTTTTTATTGAACTTGCTCTCACACCTCGTGGTAAGTACAAGGAACAAAATGTCAACATTCATCTGCGACATACCCTTCAGTAATTGATCCTTCTGGATGTGCTTTGTTCCTTACGTACTTTTTTAGAGTGCATAGATACCTTCAACAAAAAATTACGCACTTAAGTATGAAACAACTATAGAGTTCATAGATAACCAGAAAGATATAGTTACGTACCTTTCAATTGGATACATCCACGAATAGCATACAGGGCCTATAAGCATTGCTTCTTGTGGTAGATGAACAGCCAAGTGAACACAAATATCAATGAAGGTCGGTGGATAAATCCTCTCAATCTTTCATAAGATAATTACAATATCCTTCTCCATTTTTTTAAGTCATCCACTTTGACTATCCTATAACATAGATTCTTGAAGAATGAACTCAACTCAGTTAATGTTGTTGCCACATCATCATTAAGATTCCCTCGCATTTCAGCAAGGATTAATTGTTGTAAAAGAACATGGCAGTCATGCGTCTTGTAGCCCGACATGCTACTATCACTTGTATCGACACATCTAGCAATATTTGATGCATATCCATCTAGGAATTTGACAGACCGTATAAAGGACAAGAATTTGTCTCTCTCTTTCTTGGAAAAAGAAAAGGCTGGTTGTGGCTTGTCAAACTTATCTCCCCGTGGTCTTAAGTGCAGCTCTTTACGTATATTCATATCCTCTAAATCTTGTCGAGCCTTGTACGTATCCTTATTTTTACCTTCAATCTTTAGTAATGTCCCAAGTATGTTATCACAAATATTCTTCTCGATGTGCATTACATCGAGCTTGTGCCTCACCTTCAAATCTTTCCAATATGGTAGCTTGAAAAAAATACTTTTCTTTGTCCAATTAGAGTTGAACGGAGTTGCTGTCCTCTTTCGCGTTCTTTCTCTATTCCTACTTACATTATTCGGATGCTTGCCAAAATCCCCAAAATTTATTGATTCTACATGATGTAAAATTCCTGATCCACTTAAGATCTTACATGATGTAATATGGAATGCATACCGCAACACACGATCCTTACAAAGAGAATTAAATCTTGATCATGTCTAGTAATTCTAACTGCAATAATGATTTATTTATTTCTTTAGGCTTGCTTCGATATCGACCTTTCTCAGCCACATGTGAAACGTGTTGCACTTGGAATAATAAAGGATAGAAATAGAGGGGAGAGGTGTAAGTTTTACAAGTACTTCAAAACTTTTCCATCAACCGAAGATGCTAGGAAAAAGCCTCCAAACAACATTGATATTACCAAGTGGAATGAGATGTGTGCTTATTGGACATCGCCAAAATTTATTGTATGGTTATTCTAACTTTAGTTTATTTTATATGCATATTATTTTCAGTTATGAAAAAATATTAGAGTTATATTATTTGTTCAATGATTCTTTTTTTCCAGCATCACTCAGAAGTAAACAAGAAAAATCGAGGCAATAATGCCATTCACAGTGGAGGGTCAAAACCATTTGTTGTTCATCATTCAGAGAAGGTATGTACGTATATATGTTTCAATTTGGTTAAATTTGTTGAGGATTGTGATCTTGTGTGAAGCAGCCTAAGATTTTCAGCAACTAGGATCTTTTAATTTACTGGCATGACATTAGAAACTAATATAGTTTAACTATTCCAACATGTATATGTATATGTAGCACTTTATGGTAACCAAAATTCAAAACAAAATTGAAACTAATATGTATGCTATATTATATATACATATATATGTACGCTATATTAGTTTGACGGTAAAACAAGATTATGGAGGTATTTTCTTCTTCTTCTTTTTTTGTTGGTGAAGAGACTATGGAGGGACTGGTATTTGAATTGTTCCAGTGACAATTGTTGTCACTCAAATTCTAAGTATCTAACTCAAAAGAATGATTTCAGATTTGGCATATTACTTGAACCCATTCCAATTTGCAACCTTCATCTGTCAACGTCTAAAATACGTCTACATCAAGTTATTTAGGAGACATGCACGTTATGTATGACTGAACATGAATTTCTTCTTTTTCCTATGATGTCCTGAACTTATAGTCCTAATTCTTCCTCCCTTGCTAAACTGCTTCTTGCAGTTATATGTCTCTGTAAGTTAGTAATTTATCTGGACCTGTGTGTCTTATAAGATGTAAATACACATGAAATATTGATAAAGGTCCAAAAAACAAGCGGCATTTCCTACTGTTTTGCTATAAGCATGAAACCTCTCAAACTATTCTCTCTTCCCCTCTCCCTCTCCCTCTCCCTCTCTCCCTCACACACTCACTCACAAGTGCACATACAACACACATTTACACACTCTCCGTCTTCAACTTCTACTCTGTGAGAACCATCCAGGCTTGCTGAAAAGTTTTCATGCTTCATGCAGTATTTATTAGTTTTTAGTTTGGAGGATTCTTTATAGAATGTTTGGAAGATTATATTAGAGGCCTCTATTTAGTGTTGTCAAGAGAAACTAGTTTTTTTTCTTTCTTTCTTTGCCCAGTTATCATTATGGAAATAGGTGCATGAGTGCATCAGGTGATTTTAAATTATTCATTATAGGTATTTTATGGTTGATTACCCAACTCTGTTTTAAAATATATTATTACTATGTAAGCATGCATATGCATGCAACACGAGTCGGATTGATTCACCTGTTGGAATCTCAAAGTTTAGGAATGGTAATCCGTAAAAGTCCATCCCTGCAACACCCAATATATATTTACGAATATTAGTACAAAATTGTGCAAATCAACTGCAAATGACTTGGAATAACATAATAATCTCAACTGCCTTTTTTCCTATCTTAAATCGGCCCATCCTTTTTTTCCATTCCTGCTCTGTCCAATTTCTCGATTTCTGTTTGGGGCTAGTCCCGGCAACACCAAGCGTGAATTAGCTCGAAAACTCCTTCCCAATCTATTGTGGTATAGTCCGGTGGCATATAGATCTAATTTTTCATTGCTTTTTGTGAGTAGAGAAGATTTCAGACTTAGCACTGTTGTTTAGGATTGAAGTTTGGATCTGATTGGAGGATGTTGGGGATCTAGTTTGTGGTGATTTTGGTTGATGGTTTTTAGGCTTGGCCACTCCTCCGCCTCCTTCTTTCTACTGTCTTCTCTCCAATCTTGCTCTCGTCTTACCCCCTCCTTCTTGCGGCCCACCCATGCTCTCTATTTTGAGAGCTTGGATTCGATCTGGTTGGTGTTTGGGTGGGATGGGGCTGTTTCATGGTGATTTGACCATTGAGAGTTGGATTTTAGTATATGTAAAATTCTAAATTTCGTCCTACACTAAAATTTCCAATTTAGTTCAGTACAATAATTTTATTAGTCACTGTAAAAAATCTTCTGAGGCAACAGTTTTGACTTGAGGTTGTGAAGTTACTAAAAACCATAAAGTACAACACAAAACCAAAGTATTATTCTGATAGAGCTCTCAACTCACAATGCAGATCTCTCTTTCACAAAATTCTATAAACTGGGGGATTTCTCCAGTTTCTGAATTTGGTTTAGGAATATCCATGACATGATGGTCTCTGATGGGTGCTATTGTGTTTTTGGGTTGGGTGTCTTCACGGCTGCCTTAGCGCGTGGCTTGGATTCCTTCTATTGCACATGACCTGATCCCACGTGGGTCTGTTTTGTGTAGTCAAGCTTGGATTTTGTCAATGTTTGGGCTCTCGGATTTGGACAGTTGGTGTATGCCAGCCATATTCTTAGCTTTGTGGCCCAAGTTGATTGCAACTTTTTATCTCATTAGCTTTGTTATTGTTTTATTTAAGTTCTCCTTTTACCTAGCCTCGGGTTGTGAGGTCTAATGCAATTAGGTTAGGTAATTGGTTTCCTAGTTTTATCGAGGTGCTCTAGTCCCCTCGGGAGATGGAATTATGTTATGAGTTGTATTGTAATATCCGTTTTTTTGCAATTTTATACAAAAAAATTTAGCAAAAAATAAAATAAAATAATGCTCTCGTTATTAATTATTCTAATTTGATTTTCAGGGAGATCCAATTGAAGGTTACAAAATCACGCATCAGAAAACGCGAACAAACGAGTGGGTACAACCTGAAAATGAATCTGCATACGTAAGTTATACAAACCTTATCTTGTTTTTAAATTTGGGATTATCTTTGAATTATTTGCATTTGTTGTTAATTTCACAGAATTAAATGAAATCACTTGAGGCTGAATGCATCTTTGAGATGGAAGCAAAATCTAGAAATGTTGATAGTAATGACAAAAGGGAGATTATGACTCGAGTGTTGGGCAAGAAAGCAGGGAGATTGCTTGGTTTTGGATTTGGTCCTCGAGCAGAGAAGTCTTCATCTAGCGAAAAAGAAAGAGCATTGGCAGCAGAGTTAGAAGCGTCTCGTTCTAAGAATGAAGAGCTTCAATTAACCATCTGGGCACAAGACAAACGGATTGACAATCTTGAGAATATAATAAACAAGTTAGCTGATAATCCAGAATTTCTACGGTTGATTCAAGGCAGCACCAACTCAGGGACAGAAAGCGTTGAAAACAACTCTTGATCATTATTTATGGACATTCAAAACTGTTGAATTTTTGTTGCGGACACTACAAAAACTTGGATATTAATGTTGAACTTTATGTTAGACTTGGTAAAACAATACTGTAAAGTACAATGGATGATATTTGGATTCTGATTTTTCTATTGTTATAGTCGGTGTTTTGTTATTGTTACAGTCCTTAACTTGTTTTAGGCCAAATATTAGTTGGGCAAATAACTCTTTTAATATAATGTTTGACAATGAATCAGGTATGTTGGATACATTAAAGAAGCTCTTTCAGCTTTATTTCAAGTAGTAATATAGTTTTCTCAGTTTAAAAAGTTTTCATAGCATCACAGAGCGCATTTAATGTCTGTTTGAAAATATCTCATTGATTAGATCACAATACAATATAGCTATAATTTCAAGCCTAATTTTTGCTGCAACTTATTGACTAACGTGATTCATTGAGGTTCCTTCTGTTTCTGACATTAAATTTCTAGGTACAATATCAGGATACAACTTGTGCAAATCCTTCATCGTCACTATCACCAACTGCAAGAATATTTCTTTCTTGACCATGAGCGTCGCCGTCAATTAGGATTAGGAATTGGTGCAATGGATTAGTTAGCTTACCATTCTTTCTATCCATCGGCTCTATAAGAGGATGTGTCCTTTTTATTGTTGTTGGTTTTATATGTTAATCTATTTCTTTCAGATAAAACTGAATTTCATGTTTTAATGAAAAATACTGGCAAAATATCTTTATCATTGGTTCTTTCTTTATGGTCAGACAAAGTAATTAGTATTTGTTTATAGAATTTTTTTTTACTGGTTGAATAAACCTTAAATTATTTACTCGTTATCATGTGAATAAATTACTAACACTTCAAATTGGTTATTGTGTTGACCATGAGCAAATCCTTCATCGTCACTATCATTGTATCTTAATTGTTTAAAAGGAGGATATAAGCCTATAAGGTCAAAAAAGAGAAAATAAAGAACATCATATTTCTGCATTTCTTCATTAAAGTTGGATACTACCTTGAGTATGGATGTGGAGCCAGTGCATAGAGGTAAGTCGAGTAAGTCTCTGAAGGTTAGGATCTTTTTTTGAACCTCTGTAATTGTTTCGATATTTCCAAGTAATTCCTGCCTGACCTTCGTGACATCAACCCTTTTGTTGGTCTATGATTTTTCGATACATTGGAACTTTGATTTATCTTTAGGAGTTCTTTTCCCAGTCAAGTTTTTTAGCCGAAAGAAAAATGAGCTTATCTTATATCTTTGTCCTTCCAAATTAGCATGATGTTGATTGTATGCTGGTATCCATTTTGTACCAGATATTTTTCAGGGTTTATTTAAGAATGTTGTCAATATCTTTTTAAACAGAAAAGTAAAAGATATTTTTTATGATATAGGCATATGGTGACTGGAATTTTGAGAGCCAGTTCAATGCAACTAAGATCATATATTCATATTCATATTGTAAATACATGGCAACATAAATGTCTTTATTAGAAATAATGGAACCCTGTTTGAATTATATATGAATAAATAACCTTGTAGATTATAATCCTCAAAAGTAGCATGGCACATGTTTTGGAACAAAATAAAAGAAAATTCTAATTAAAAACTTGATCATCAATACAAAAATGTGAAAAAAAGAGGCAGAAACGTGCTTATTGAGTTTATCTTAATTTTGGACAACAATTTACTAGTCGTTGCAAAAAATGTATAAAATACACAACGAAAAAAAATTGTTGACAATGAATGTGGCCCATATTAGGCAACAAAATATAGCATCAAATAAGTTTTCGTTGCCGACGATGAGGAGAAATCTCATCAGCAACAAAAAAGTAAATAGGCGGGTTTTTTTTTTCTTTCCAGCCAACGATTTGACAACGAAATTTTGCAATGACCTATGAATTTTGTTACAAAAAATGAAAGCCTTTCACAAACTGCAATGAATGACAAATTTTGTTGCTAAACATGCATTTTTGGCAACGGCTTTATAAGTCGTTGCCTAAAAAATCGTTGCCAAATGTCCATTTTTTTGTAGTGCTTACAGCTCTTATACTATCTACAGGAAAACAAGCACAACGTAATACCACAAATATTTATGAGGCTTATAAATACAATCGTATATGGTTAGAGGTTAATTTAGTGACCCAAACCTATGTATTATGTGATTTCATGGTATAACGATGAATTATATCTAAAAATATTTTTTGGGGAAAACGTCAAGCTTAAAAATAAAAACGTCAAGCTTAAAATATTTTTCACCGATGAGCTTAAGGATATATCTGTAATAACAAGCTACTTTGTCGTGCTTACGGTGACAAGCTGCATTGTCGAGCTTAGAAGATATTTTTAGTTGCAAGCTGCATTGTCGAGCTTGGTAGATATTTTTATTGACGAGCTTGAAAGATATTTTCATTGACGAGCTTGGAAGATATTTTGAGGGAATATGCCAAGAATATTATAAGAATATGCTTTAGATATTTTAAGGCCTAAAAGACTATTTTACGCCGACTTTGCAAGGCCTATAAATAGCAACCTCCATCCTTCATTATATGCATTAGTTTCAAGCAATTCAAGAGTAAAAGTACTCTATACTTATATTCTGAGAAATATTATGAGATAAAAATTACTTTCGAAACATCGAAGCACTACGCGATTGGAAGTAAAGCTGCAACTACAAGAGGTATACTCTAGTGGTTAATTTTCATTTTTATGTATGTATTAGTAAAAATATACTTTTATAAGCAGTTACTATGTCTGATTTTCTTCAAGTAGTTAGTAAGAATATTCATTTATAAGCAGTTATAATGCTGAATTATCTCAAATATAATAACCGAATATTCATTTTATAAACAGTTATAATGCCCGATTTATTTCAAACATAGTAGACGAATATTCATTTTACAAGCAGTTATAATACTCAATTTATTTTAAATATAGTTGATGAATATTTATTTTATAAGAAATTATAATACTGAAATTATTTCATGTATAGTAGAAGGAGTCTTATTTATAAGCGGTTATAATACTCGAAATAAAACCTGAAAGATTTAATCGTTAAATGCTTAATTAGTCTACATGAACTTATAATCATGTAGGATTTACGACGAACGTTTAGACCGTTATATTTATCTATAAAAGATATACGATGCAAGTTTTTTATTCCCTATCTTGTGCAAATCCTCTTACTTGTTGCAAGTTTTCTAACTTCATTTAAGTTTCATATTGAATGCAAATTCTTTCCGTACTCTCTGCAACATAGTGCTTTTAACTGTTGAATTTCATTTGATTTATGAAATTCATTATATTATGCAAGTTTCTAACTCTCATCCGAATTACGTTCTTATGCACGTCTTCTAATCCTTGTACATCTGTTGTATGCACTCTTTTAAATATTTTGTTCATGTTATCTATTATTGGGAAGTTATTGGTCTTTATTCAAGCATAACTTAACGAAATGAACTATTATTTGTGTGAATTTGATTTGATATTATATCAAAGCATAACTGAATAGAAACCAATAATCTTTGGTGTAGCGCCCCCAAACCCGGGTCCCTTGAATCTCAGACCTGGTGCGTCATGGTACATCCTCTTCTTACACAATATACAATTAACATACATTATTTATTTCAAATGATTCTACAACATTTACCAATCTACAACCTTAACTTAATACATACCTTCAATAACTAAAAAGGTTTACAATATCATTTGCATATGATAACAAAATAGTTTAATGTTCATATGGAACTATTCTCCAACTTTGCCTGACTTTATCCTTCTTCGAACACTCGGTTTAACTGAAATATTATCATGATATAGCAAGGGTGAGCAACTGCTTTGCTCAGCAAGTTTAAACACAATAAAGATATATCATGATTGAAAAGGAATAAGCTTTCGAATTTTCAACAATATATACTGATTGTGAAAAAGCATAAATCAAAATTTCAATACATGAGTGATTGAATCAATAACGTTGAGTGGCCAACAATGACCATGAACAATACGAATGTTTATCTGTAATTTAACTTGACCTTTGGTAATCAAGGTGATCAGCCTTTCATACCCGTTGAACATATGAATCTTGCACTAAGTGCGAATAACAATAATTATCATTGATGTGAAATAATTGTCAATAATTAAACCACTAACATGCTTGAAAGAAATAACTCAAGTTAGAGTTAAGGAAACTTGCCTTGATTGGAGATTACCGCTATAATCTAACTTAACCTCTCTCCACAAATCCTACACAATTGTATTTATATGCACATACATATTAGCTAATTAAATATGTCGTGAAACATGCATGTATATTCATTATCAATTAAATATTAGTTTATAAAAACTAATATTATTTATACTTAATTCAAACCCAATCTTGGTTCCTTTAGAAACTTTATTCATTTAAATCCTTAATATAAATAATAAAGTCTCACACATTTTAAGATGTAAATATTTTACATCTTGAAGCCTAAACTATTATATTCCATTTCAGAAATATGTTTTACCTTTACTCGTAAATTCGAGATTTAAATAGCTAATATATAGCTTTTATAGTAAAATTCAATTTACTATATTATTTCTTTAATTTAAATAATTTATATAATTTTATCTGTTCTTGAGTCAACACAGACTGTTGCCTCATATATAAATATTTTATTCTGTTAGCTTCATTTTTCGTTTTGCGAATAACTCGTATTTTTGCTTTGTATATATATATATATAATATATATTATATAATATATATATATACACACACACGCCCTTATATAAATCTTAGCTCAAAAACTCTGTTTTAAACTCCGAAAACCTTCATTACATCACTTTTATGATTGTAATACTTTTTAACGGTTCCATGCTTTTCGTTTCGCTATAAAACTATTTTACATGTTATTTTCGGCTTACTTTTGCTTAAATATACAAATACATATTTATATTATAGTTTTGTTGCATTATTAATGCCTGAAAGGAAGTTTCGTGGCATAAATTATCTCATAATATCAAAGCTTATCTCTTGGGACTTTATTAGACTTAACATTACTTAACATCTAGCCCGAATGTGATTCGGACTGACGAATGTTAAAATTGCTCGGCGCGCCGACGCTCGGCGTCCCTCAAATTTTAGTTCAGACATGCCTTTTTGCCTATTTTTAATTCTCAAACCATAAATCGAATAATAGCGAAATTTTGGTATGTTATAGACTTCATGTCATAGTATTTTTAAAAACTTTCTAATCACAAAAAGGAACCACGGAAGCCAATCAAAACAGCGAGCAAAAAGCATGCCAGGCAGCTGCCCAGCAGCGCAGCACGACGCGCGCGGCTGGCGCTGCGCCCAGCTGCTGCTGCACTCTACTGTGGCTGCTGTTGCTGTCCCTTTTTGTGATTTTCTCATGCCTTGCTCGTTTATCGGATTGATCGAATTTTTTGATATGTTATACATGGCATACCAAAGTATTTTTAAAAAATATAACCTCTCTATTCCGGATTCGTTACGCTGCCTAAACAATGTACCGAAAAACGCTGCAGAGGCTAATTTTCAGACTTGGCGTTCACACGCTAAAACTCGCTGTGGTTCGTTCCAACTCATTTTACTTCACAACTAAGTCTTGTTTAACATATTAAGACGCGTCTAAAGTCTCATCTTCGTAAAATTCCAAGTTTTTCATCATTTTTACTCTTTATGGTCACTAATTTTTAATCTTCACGTTTAGAGGTCAAAACTCGCCTCGACGTGTTCCAACCCAATTTGCTTCACAAATAAGTCTTATTTAACATAATAAGACTCGTCTAAAGTATCGACTTCATTAAATTCTATGTTTTTATCCGATTTTATTCTTTATGGACATTATACAAACATAACGCGTGTGTTATGATTTTCATTCGTTTTTTTAGCGTTTTGGTTGCGGGTATTCCGTAATTTCCTTCCTTATAACTCCGCACAACAACAACTATACGACAAGGCTCTAATTCCACTCTTCAACATCATTACATAAGCATAAACATGCAATATTTAACCCTATAGCATACTAACAAAACTCATATTTTGATCTTTTGATTCAAAATCAATTCTAACTACATATTATATATACATAGACCAAAACTTGATTCATTACAAGGAAACTTCATTTAAATTTCCATTACAACTAACTAAATTTAAAAAATTGAAGTTTAGCTTAAGAATTTCATAATTTCATGAATTTTCTTTAGAACTCAAAATTAAAAGTAATTTCATACCTTTTGATACATGAATTCAAGATTCAAAGACTTTGCAAGCTTCAATTTTGCTTTAGGCTTGAGTCCAATTGGGATTGTCAATTTATGGAACTCACGGCTACTTGTTTTTGGAAGAACAAAATTTACATATTGTGAAACAGAGAATATTCATAGTTCCTTCTTTCTCTACTTCCTTTTTCCTCTCTTCTCTTATCCTTCTCTTCCCATTGCTGCCCTTTCTCTCTTCTTTTCCTTCTTTGGTCAGGTGTGTGGGTGTGGGAGAGAAAGAAGAGAAGTGTTTCTTTTCTTTTCTCTTTCCTTAGCTAACTTAGGAGATTAAAGAGAGAGAGAGAGAGGGAGTAGTTAGGATTAGGTGAGAGTTGGTGAGAGTAGGTGGGAGTTGGTGGGGAGTTGGTGAGCTGCCCCATGTGCTGAAATTTCCAGCATATTTTGGTCAAATGGGTCCACTTTTATTTTCTCGTTTTGCGTGCTTAATTCCGTCTTTGACTTATTGATCTGAAACTCAAATTTTCAAGGTTATAGTCAATTCCTACTAAATTCGATGCTCCCAACGTCATGAGCATATCTGTTTCTTCAAATTCATCTCTGAATTTTAAGTTTGACTTTTCTTCGAAAAAGTCAACCGTTGACTTTGACCAAAAAGTCAATCCCGACACATTTTGTATTTAGAGTTTATTCTTACTAATTTTCACGTTCCGGACTCAACCGAGCAGTCCACGTTACCAAATTCTATTCCAAACTCAAATTTGAGTTTTGACTTAGCTCTCTCAATATCAAGCCATTTTTCTTAATTGTTTAGGCTATCCAACACTTTGATTGGACCATGTCTCATAAGTGTTTAGGCTCGTTAAATTCAATTCATACATATAGCTTGCTATATTATATCATTGAACTTGCTTAATTACATACTTAAGCTAGTTCATTAGTCACTAATTCAATTATTCTTTTAATACCTTTATTGAATACATGAATTACCCAATAGTTAGTAACTAGGTTTTAAACTCTCAAGTTACTAATCCACCTAGATTAAAATATTTTACCTCTTAGAACATATAAAATATATAACCCATCCTTGATATATAAATTATATAATCCCAAAATAAAACACAACATAACATAATAAGCTTTCACTGCATATTTATTTATAAATGACAAATAAATATGCAAAACATAATATCTCATGTAAATTTAATTATTTACTTATTTAAGATATTATAATAAATATAATATCCTTGCTTTATTAAAACAAATTCATTTAACAAGTTATTTTAATGCTCTTGGGTAAAGTATATATAACTATTATATACTTAAACTGTTTCTTTCCCTTCGTTACGCAAATTGTTCTCAACAATTCTATTTCCTCGCGTAATAAATATATGTGCATATATAATATATATTTATTATCTCACAGCAAAGCATCACACCACACATGTGCACATATTACTAATAGAAAATAAATAATGAATTTATCCTCTCACAATGCATATTCCATATAAATGAAAAATTTTCAATAAATAAGATATTACAATTAAAAATAATATTCTCTCTTTATTAAAATAATTCAATGCTGGAATTTATTTTAATATACTTTATTTAAAGTATACAATATTTCTGTATACTTAAACTAATTATTTCACTTCGTAATATAAATTGTTTCATAACAATTTATTCATGTGCAATAAATATACTTACTTATATTTATCACATATAATAAAATAAAATTTATTTACTAAATTCTTATTCTTCTATCATTCACATTTAATTTCTCTATATTCTTTCAAATATCAAACCGTATAGGTTCTTCTAAAAAAAATTTAATCAGTCCTTTATTTCCAATATAGGTTTTATTCTTTAACCTTAACTTAATCATTCAAGATTTTATTAATAAATCTTATAAATTTTTGGGTTGTCACATTTGGTACGACTTATATATACTGAACTATTTACCTCTTTATATAAGAGTGATGACCAGGCAGATATATATACTGACCGGGGTTTACAAGCAGTACTAAATTGACCTTTGTGTGTCTGGAACACTGTTGTTAGGATGATATGCATACTCCTAGGATATAAATAGGTTGATCCCCTATTAAACATCCGAACTAATGATTCCTAGGTCTATATGACCTCTGGGAATGATTATCATGTCTAGTTGAATAGAACAACCTATGAATTCTAAGTCTTTATGACTGACAGAATCTAAAAAATGTGGGGGTTTGACAGACAAACCTCAGTATATATATGTGGAAAATCTTGGAACTATATGTTCATTCAATTCAAACATAGTGTGAGTATAAATTGTAAATGTTTAAAACTTGTTGAGCCTTTTGTATGCTCATTCTTGCAAATATTCTTTCATTTACAGCTAAGAGAGAAATACTAGAAGATTCTGGAAGGAAAGTTAAAGAAGAGTAGTTAAGTCAAGAGGTATATTATTATTGTCTTATAGGGTGATGTAAAGTTGTAATAACTTTAGAAAACAAAATTAAGAACTTGGGCATTGTAATATTCTTGTATCAATGATATTGAAAAAGTTTTTATAGAAATGTATTATGTACTTTATATTTTCATAAATGTTGAAGTTATTTAACTATGCTAGATTAACATTAATTATTGGCAATGTCTAGAAAGTTCTGTCGATGAAAGGGGTTAGGTCATCTAATTGCGCACCGTTTTAACGGAAAGCCCCCATTTTTCCTGGGAACTGACTGGTTGCTAATATTGAAAGTCTAAGATAGATAAATGGTGTTGAAGTTAGGAATAAGGGTTTAGTATTGGATTGGAGTCTATGGAATACTCAGAAGGATGTAGTGTTGGAAGAGTTGCATAATTAATGCATAAGACTAAGTCATAGTTAATATGACTTTGGAATGTAACAGTAAATTGTAAAACATACGATTCTGGAATAAAAATGATGTTGTAAAGTTTTTTTTAATAAACAAGTTTTTACCAAGTATATTGTTGGTGGATGTTAAGAAAGATGATGGGAAGTCAGCACCGGATCTGGGGGCGTGACAGGATGGTATCAGAGTTGTTGATTATAGCTCTAGGGTAGGAGTGCCTTAGGATATAGTCTTTAAAGAAGTAATGTTTAGACGTACTCATAAAAGAGTTCTTAAAACAAGTAACAATATAAAAATAATCCTTAACAATTATATATATATATATATATATATATTGTGTAAAATTGCTGCATTATAATACTAAGCAAAGTAAAAATCTTTTGTAGAATGCCTAGAGACGATAAGCTTGAATAATACAAGGATTAAAAGAAGAACTAAAGGTGAAGAAGAAGAAGTTAGAGAAAATACGGAAGGGATGTACTAGTATGAAGGTAGTACTTTTATAGTGTCTTGTAAATATAGGCAAGTTAAGTTGGATATCATCATATATATTTGAGAGCCATATATAGTAGGTTGTTATATGGTTGAATAATTGTATACAAATTGTTAATATGAAAGAAATGTCCATTATACATAAACCTATAAATCTAAGTGAGGGTATTTGACACGTTGAAAGTTCTAGCCCTCAGATCTGGGAACAATCTCTAATGCTGGTACTGTGAATCTTGGATAGATAGAGGTTATAAATGATGGAACATTTATAGAATTTATAATTATATATGATTTTCCAAAACTCATATGTGGTAAGTTCATGACCCATAGTATATGGCAAGTTCATTAAACCATAGAATATGGTATGTTCATTTGTGGAACTCATATCAATGTGGCGAACTCATTCTCAATGTGGCGAATTACTAAACTTCTATTATATGATAACAGTTACGTACTAGGTTCGGGCGCTGAGTGCACGGATTCGAGGATGTGGCTTATTGTAAATTAAGTGTGATGTGATTATGCTTATGTGATTTATATGTATAAATTACATAAAACATGATATAGAAAGACATACACTTATAAAGAACTAATGTAATATCCTGAATATTTATAGAACATATAAATATGTTGTTGAATAACTAAAGTTATTTGTAAAGTTAATTTCGAGGACAAAATTCTTATAAGTAGGTGTGAATGTAATACCCTGAATATTTATGAGGCTTATAAATACGATCGTATATGGTTAGAAGTTAATTTAGAGACCTAAAACTGTGTATTATGTGATTTCATGGTATAACGATGAATTATATCTAAAAATATTTTTTTGGAAAAAACGTCGAGCTTAAAAATAAAAACGTCAAGCTTAAAAGATTTTTCGCCGACGAGCTTGGGGATATATTTGTAATGACAAGCTGATTTGTCGTGCTTACGGTGATAAGCTGCATTGTCGAGTATAGAAGATATTTTCAGTTACAAGCTGTATTGTCGAGCTTGGTAGATATTTTCATTGACGAGCTTGAAAGATATTTTCATTGACGAGCTTGAAAGATATTTTGAGGGAATATGCCAAGAATATTCTAAGAATATGCTTTAGATATTTTAAGGCCTAAAAGATTATTTTACCCCGACTTTGCAAGGCCTATAAATAACAACCTCCATCCTTCATTATTTGCATTAGTTTTCAAGCAATTCAAGACCAAAAGTGCTCTATATTTATATTCTGAGATAAAAATTATTTTCAAAGCATCGAAGCACTACGCGATTGGAAGTAAAGCTAGCAACTACAAGATGTATACTCTAATGGTTATAATTTTCATTTTTATGTATGTATTAGTAAAAATATACTTTTATAAGCAGTTACTATGTCCGATTTTCTTCAAGTAGTTTGTAAGAATATTCATTTTATAAGCAGTTATAATGCTGAAATTATCTCAAATATAATAGCCGAATATTCATTTTATAAATAGTTATAATGCACGATTTATTTCAAACATAGTGGACGAATATTCATTTTACAAGCATTTATAATGCTCAATATATTTTAAATATAGCTGATGAATATTCATTTTATAAGCAGTTATAATGCTTCAATTATTTCATGTATAGTAGAAGGAGTCTTATTTATAAGCGGTTATAACACCCGAAATAAAACTTAAAAGCTTTAATGTGACGCTCCCAAATCCGGGTTTACCTTCAAACCTGAATTTGGTGTTCCACGGTACAACTCATTCCATACATCTATCTATGTATGAGTGTAAATACTCTATTATTACAACATAACTCATCTAATTCGAGGTTCTAAGACCTTAACAACATCAATACATACCACAATGAATATTACATCATTGAATAATACAAATGGAACACATTATGTTCACCTAAATAATTAAATCTTCATCTTTAACGAAGCTCTTTCACTTAACATCATTTGGTCATTCGAGATCTTCTACTTTGGCTGCAAAAGTTTTAGAGTTTGCAAGAGTGAGCATTTAATTGCTCAACAAGTCATAGCAGTTGAATAAATAACAAAATTAGGAATAATATCATCTTTCTTCATCAACTGAACAATAGTTGTGAAGTATCTCAAATAAATAGGAATAATAATTTCCTTCGCCTTTAAACATTTATAACATCCATACCTATATCTCACCAATAAACATCTACTTGCGTACTATAAGGATTCAGCCTGATGTACTCTACCTCTTATACGACTACCTTTGTTTTGGGTTAACACCAACCTATAACTAACTATTGTTTTGACACCAACCTGTGTCTATGTTTTAACTTACATCACAATGTGTCAAGTGACACTAGGGTCGACACTAACTCATCAACATTTGGATTAACTCTACTTATCATTACTAAACTTTTAACATCTCAATTTCATTCATTCATCATCTGTCAAGTTGAAACAACTGACATAGACATAATCTTAACAACATTCAAGATATAATAGAATCTTTAGAACATCAACAGTTCAATATTGGAACAAGCCTCGATAGCACAATAAGTGCGAACAAGTTATATAGCATCATGCAACAATAGATACTATCATCTCTGAAAAACTTACTCAACATCAGGATACTTGCACATTAAAATAACCTGTACAAGTAAGAAACTTGCATTCAATACATAAATCGAATGATGTTAGGAAACTTGCCTGAAGCGCTGTTTAAAAGCTAAGCTAATTGCTCTTCAAATATCCTACACATCATCCACTACAAAAAAATAGGCATTCGGCAACGATTTTTGGAGCAACGACTTATAAAGTCGTTGCTAAAAATGCATGTTTAGCAACGAAATTTGTCATTCGTTGCTGTTTGTGAAAGACTTTCATTTTTCGTAACGAAATTCATAGTTCGTTGCAAATTTTCGTTGCCAATTAGTTGGCGGAAAAAAAAAAACCCCCGCTTATTTACTTTTTTGTTGCCGATGTGGTTTCTGCTCATCGTGGGCAACGAAAAGTTTTTTGTTGCTATATTTTGTTGCCTAATATGGGTCACATTCATTGTCAACAAATTTTTTTCGTTGCGTATTTTCTAAATTTTTTTGCAACGACTAGTAAATTATTGCCTAAAATTAAGATAAACCGAATAAACACATTTCGACCTCTCTTTTTTTCCCCAAAACGCATCATTTTGCATTTTAAAATTTTTATTATTTGGACATAATTTTATACAATCAAATATTTCACTCCAAGGAAGAATTTTCAATCAATACAATATATTACAAACATCAGAAAGGAATAATTAATACTACTAAGATAAGAGTGAATGTTTTCAATAGCTCTTGTTTTATATTAGACAATAACTTTTTGAACTGATAAAACTATATTACTACTTGAAATAAAGCTGAAGGAGCTTCTTCAATGTATCCAACTAATATTTGGCTTGAAACAAGTAAAGGACTGTAGCAATAACAAAACACCAACTGCAATAATAGATTAACTAAATTTCAACTTTTCATCATATTTAACCAAAATAGGAAAATCAAAATCCAAATATTATCCATTGTACTTTACATTAATGATTTACCAAGTCTAACATGTTTAACAAAATATCCAAGTTTTTGTATTGTCCACAACAAAAGTTCAATAGTTTTGAATGTCCGTAAATAATGATCATGAGTTGTTTTCAGCTCTTTCTATCCCTGAGCTGGTGCTACCTTGAATCAACCATAAGAATTCTGGATTGTCAGCCAACTTGTTCATTATATTCTCAAGATTGTCAATCCGTTTGTCTTGTGCCCAAATAGTTAATTGAAGCTCTTCATTCTTATAACGAGATGCTTCCAATTCTGCTGCCAATGCTTTTTCTTTCTCGTTAGATGAAGACTTCTCTGCTCGAGGACCAAATCCAAAACCAAGCAATCTCCTTGCCTTCTTGCCCAACACTCGAGTCATAATCTCCCTTTCGTCATTACTGTCAACATTTCCATATTTTACTTCCATCTCAGAGATGCATTCAGTCTCAGGTGATTTCATTTCGTTCTGTAAAATTAACAAATGCAAATAATTAAAAGATAATCCTAAATTCATAAGTCACAAGACTTAATCATATGTCTGACTACCTCTATTATCAAAAACAAGGCAAATTCATTTTCAGGTTGTACCCACTCGTTTGTTCGCTTTTTCTGATGTGTGCTTTTGTAACCTTTAATTGGATCTCCCTGAAAATCAAATTAGAATAATTAATAACGAGAGCATTTTAAGTCTGCAAATTGTGGCTGCTGTTGAAGGAGATGATAGCTCCCTTGTTTTGAGATTGTTGGCTTTTCTTCTATTCGAAGTATATTAGTTTGTAAGAACATGAACAAAGTAGATAGAAAATGTAGGGATAATGAAACTATATTAAGTTCTAATGTCATGCCAGTAAATTAAAAGATCCTAGTTGTTGAAAATTTGAGGCTGCTTCACACAAGATCACATCCTCAACAGATTTAACCAAATTAAAACACATATACATACATACTTACCTTCTCTGAATGATGAACAACAAATGATTTTGACCCTCCACTGTGAATGGAATTATTGCCTCGATTTTTCTTGTTTACTTCTGAGCAAGGACCAGGTATGCAAGATGCGTGCTTTTCTGAAACTAAATAATCGGACCAGGTATATATATTAGTAAATAAGACATGTATAAACAAAAAATGGTACGAAATCTACTAGAAAGTAAGACTAAAGCATGTCATACATCACAACACACATCTTTTGGACATCATGTTCTTTTGTATTTTCATCATGACCAACTACTGCTGATGTTGTGGTTCAGTTGCATCAAGCTCCAACTTTTGTAGTTGGACATTATATTCCACAAAATGAGTTCATTTTTAACAATTCAGATTGTTTTTCTTTTCTTCTTTTTTTGTGTGTTGTTTTGGGGGGAGGGTACCAATTTAGTCATGCAGTTGAAGGGGATTATAATAGGACAAAAAAATACTGGACCATTTATCAACTTCTACTCCATGCCTATCATAACAAAAGTTGAACAGTAGCGAAAACTAGCAACTAAATAGCCCCAAACAGAAATGCAAAGTTGCTAATAAACTTTGATTTTAATAATAAAGAAACCAAGAAGAATGTCCTAGAATATGGAAATAAAGAAATCCCCTGGTGATGCATCATCTGCTTTAAATAAAGAACCACAGATATTGTACAGAATTGAGTTATAAGAAAATTAAAGGCTATTTTCCATTATGTATCAAACTGTAGCTGTCAAATACTGAAATACATGCATATCATTTCTATATTTGGACCAGAAAAATCAGGTGCTATAAACCATTTTTAAACCTTAGATCATAAGAGTTATTTTTCTGCAAATGAGGCAACAGAGATCGCAAGTCAATGCAACTCTTCAGAATCCTATAATGGTAATATTATCAATAAGCTATGTTTGACAATATTTTCTATTAATTTTGAGCACATATTATACCATTAGCTATTTTCCATTATGTATCAAACTGTAGCTGTCAAGTACTGAAATACATGCATATCATTTCTATATTTGGACCAGAAAAATCAGTTGCATCAACACACTAAAAAATAAACTCATTTTGTGGAATAAAAGATGTTGACAAATGTGAATTTATTTTTATTTATTTTTTTGGGAACGGATGCAGTAACATGTATACACTCAACTTACCTAGCTGTCACTTTCCTGCATTTTAAACTCTTCATTGTTCAAATCCCTGAAGTTCACCTCTCATAGTCTCATAGACATGCCAACATAATATATACTCAAACATAATCAATATTCAAAGCAGCATGCTGCTTCAGATTCTTCACTCATTACCTCAGAAGAAACTGGTGCTTGTGACCCTTTATCTTCCATATTTAGTCATCTTTACTTGACTATATCTTCTTTCTATTTTTAATTTTACTTACAATAAAACATCATCAAACATGTACTCCCTCTATTTCATTAGGGTCTATTTCTAAATTCAATGACTTTAGTTTATACTTAGCAGTCACCACCTATACTACCCTCTAATAAAAATCTCAAGACTCTGATAAATTGACAGCGATTACCATAGTAGAATATCAACATTCAATAACAAAAAGAAAAGAAAAGAAAAAGTAAAATATATTAACAACTGATTGCAGCAAGAAAAAAAAGCCACAAATGAATATTATTACTACATTATTGCTACTTAGAGTTAACTATTTTTCTGGACTTTCATGCATTGATGTAGTTTCCTTGTTCATAAAATTTCACCTTCTCTCAAAAATATATTAACAAAAACAAGTACAATAGTTCATACAAAAAACAAGTATATTTTATACCAAAAACAATTTGTAGACAACCTAACCATTTTTCTGGGTTCATGACTAGGTTTACTTTAAAAGGGCTGATCCCAAGTAGGCTAATACTCATATCAGTCCAGCTAAACCAAAAGTCACCAAACATAAACCAAAAATCTGCTGAAATTTAATCTTAACACTTACCTAAGCGGTGGTTCCGAATTGTAATTGCTTCGGTAGCTCGTTTCAGGTCGTCTCCGCCCTTACTCTCTCTCTCTCTGGATCTGCAACGTCCCAACAATCAAAAGTCATTTCCTTCCTTCTTTTATCTTATAAATCTCTCGACTCTTCGCAGAGAACTGAATCAACTAAGTAACTGAAATTGGGGATAAAATATTTGGGGATTTGAGTATAGGGCTTTGATTAGAGATAGAAATTGGGGTTTTAAGTTTTAGGGGTTGGGTTTGAAACAGACGATTGAGGTGTAACCCGTGGTGTCAATTATCCGACATATACTTCTTATTAGGGATGAGTATTCAGTTATCACCGAATATCGTATTTTAATTTAAAAACTAAAACGAGAATATTGTATCAGTTAAAAAAATTCAATTCAGTTTAGTAATTTAATTTTACCCGTTTCTTGCTAAGTCATACTTGTTAATATATGTTATGCCCATTTAAAAAAACACATAAAGGTATTACGGACCATTCGACAACAACTTATTTTAAAATGACATAAAGTTAAAATTTAAGTTGAGTTTTAAATTATTTTAAGTTGTGACTTATAAGTAAAAGTGTTCGGCATCAGATTGATTTATAAGTCAAAAATTAAGTTAAAACAAGTTGTAAAGGTATTCGGCTGATAATGACTATAGCTAATTTTTTCATGCATGGTCCACCTGACTTAGGGGATATAGCTCAGTTGGTAGAGCTATGCTGTAGGCTTTTTAATATGGGTTGATGCTTGGCTTACTTTAGTTTCTAGGCTTCCACCCCCTATAGATTAAGGATATCTTCTGCATAGCTTCGAAGCCTTCAATGTTGGTATGAAGACTTTGCTTCCGGTTCGCTTAACAACCCATGTTGCAACACTTAACTATGTTTTAAAGGTCGAACCTCTTCGGCCCGGATTTCATTCATTACACTGCCAAAAAGTCTTGAACAGACCGCAATAAGATTTTAGGTACTTGAGCTTACATAGATCAACTTAGGTTGTGTTTGATAAAAATAATAATTAAGATCTGAATGATTATGATGTCTTAATAAATTAGATCATCTGAATGGTTACGAGGTCTGAATCTAAAAAACTGTTTGATAACTAAAAAGTAAGTTGTCTCTTAATGACACTATTTTACCATTTTAAAGGGTAAAATTTTATTTAATAATTTTAAATATTCAATTTAATAAAAATGAGTGAATAATATTGTTGAATATATTTATATAAAAAAAATTTCATTAAGAAGTACCTCTTAATTATTAAGATTTCATTTTCTGTTTTACCGATTAAGAGGTATTCAGAGGTAACAAAAAAAACAGCACATGTCTCTTAGCGAATAAGAGGCTGTCCATTAAGAGACAATTAGATGTAAACAAACAACACCTTAGTAGCTTAGGAGTAGAGCAATTCAATAACTTTAGTAACTTAAAATAAAATATAAAAATTACTAGAAAAAACATTAATAAAAGGATGCATTAATTTAATATCATATCATAAGAATCATCATTTTTTCATTAAATAAAACACTAAACAAATAAATATATTATACTGTATTATAAATATAATATAATATAAAATAAATATAAATTCATATTAATAATATATTATATTATATGCATATAATATTATATATGCATATATTATATTATGTGTTATAATATTATATAATTATATATATTATATATATATAATATAATATAATAAATATAATGCATATTAATAATATATTATATTATATATGTATATTATATGTTATAATATTATATATTTAATGTTATATTATAATATAATACCAAAACATTCATTGTTTCGCCCGACCAGAACAAACGGAGAACATTTCTGCGTACTGAAGGATTTCTAGGGCTTTGTACTTTGAGAAATAATGGACATGGCTGCTTCGTGTATTCTGGGTCAGGATTTTTTCGTTTACCTCATTAAACTCCTCCTCGTTGGTGGCTTCGGTAATTTTACTTTTCTCTTATTGCAAGAAATCGACGCATCTTGAGTATGATTTTAGATTGGGTTTTCTATATAAAGAATCCCCCAATCTTCTTGTGTGATGAGATGTACTTCTCTTAATATTGTGCTAAGGCCTTCACAATAATTGGTTAACGGTTGGTTTTGTGATTTTTTTTTTTCTGTATTCTAATCAGTCCTTTTATCTTGCAACATGAATGCATACTCTAGTTTTTATTTTGGGTGGAATGAAAAGAAAAATAGAAGTGATAGTACTCTGTTACATTCACTGTTGTTTTTTTGTTTTTGTTTGTGTGCATCTCTATATATATTGCTTAACATCTCTACTTTTTAAATCAAGGGATGGAGTGGAGGAACTGTGATGCCTTTTTTTTAGAAAAGAAAAGAAAGTATTTATCTAAATACTTTATTTACTAATAAAATAAAAGAAAAAAGAAAAGTAAAGAAGCTGTGATGAGATGTTAATGGGGAAACTACCTACTGTTGTGCGTGTGTATTTTTGTGTGTGCGTCTATGAAAGCTCTTAGCAGTATCAAAACACAAAAAAGTTCTTACACTACTATTTTGAGCCTGCAAAGGGTCAGCCTTTGAGTTGTCTGGAAAGACTTTTGTTCTATTGTATTTGTTAAGTTATAAATATGCGAGTGGATTTGAATTGTATCCCCTTGTTGTTATGCTTGTTTGGGGGAGGAAGCTCGAAAAAAAAATTTCTCCAACATTTGCATCAACCCAGAGAAAGTCAATGATTTGTTTATTCGCTACATCATTTTATTTGTAGGAACTCTGGTATTTAGTTTAGCTTGATTAATCGTTTTATGTATTTTCATCAGCAGCAGAACATATCACATCCAAGTACGTGCGAAAGTTTAGTCAAATTGAAAAACTCTCTTATCTGTTGACTGGCTGGTCCGAAATTGTAAGGGACTAAAGCCTGTCCTTGACAACGGGTCTGCAGCTGAAACCAGAAGGAAGACTCAAAATGCCTCACACTATTAACATTAATTAGTATGAAAACAAGAAAAGAAAGAGGGGTATGGCATGCATCTATAATCATTTATCTTATTTCATTGAAGTTTCTGCTATAATTTATTTGGAGTCTAATTATGCCATTAAGTAATTTGTTAACTACAAAGCTACTTCAAAATTTCTAAGGTCTAATACTTTTATTTGCTTTATGTAGCTTGTGTTCTTGTTTCAAGTACTGGTTGAGTTGATGTCATTGAGTTGATGAATCTATTTCAGGCTGAACATAAGGTATGCCTTTTGTCTTATCAAACTTGAAACACTTGAATGATTAATAGCATGAAACATAGGAGGGGTATAGTGAGGATGATACACCTGTTTCTTGGCTTGTGTCTATCATCTTTAATTAAAAGAACAAAGGTACCATTCTAGGTTTTTGTTATTTGGAGTGTGTGCTTGTCCTCATTATGTCTCATATAGGTCAAAGACCATGTATTTGCCCAAATTCTAACGATTCTTTTCTTGTGGCAGCTTTTCCCTGGCTCTAAAACAGGTAGTTGAATTCTCAAAATTATGCTCTATATTAACATTTGTTTGTTGGTCTTGCCACATAAACTTGCGCTACATGGGTAGAATCTTGCTTATGAATTTAATTAAGTTAATTTATCTGCATCTCCATTGATTATTTTGTTAAAGGTCGTTCGAAAAATGATTTTAATGAGATTACTTAATTTAGCCCTATTTATGAATTGGTTACCTTACCCTATACACTGCACAACATAGATCTGAATTAGGTCTTCGTGATTGATATGCAACCAAATTGCCAGCTATGGAAGGTCAAGAAGTAACAACGGCTTTCTTTTTCATGCTAAGCGAAACTGGCCAAGCTAGCATCAGTAATGCGGAATTTCAATAATATGAACGCAGTAAGAAGTTTACATGGAAATTAGTGTAAATTTGAAAATTGTTCTTCTGACAGTAAAGCATTATATGAAGTATGTAAAACCTCCTGATTTAACTTTTTAGTGCTTCCTTAGTATAAGAAATCAATTTGGATCCTTGGGACTGACGACAAACACACGCCAACAGAAGTTACTTCTCTTTAGCACTTGATAAATAAGTAGTCTACTGTGTTCAAGGTCAAAACTGTGCATAGGAAATACGAAGGCTGTCATTTGTCATATCTTATCAATTCCAAATGATTATCAAGGAAGCATTTGTTTTACCATATTGGTTGTTGGAAAAAATAAAGTTCATCAACTACTCTGCATTTTGAAGTATTAGCTGCAGTTGATTGTAATTATTCATGGATAACTCTGTTATTATTCTAAATGTTGGCAGTTTGTATTTCTCTGACATGTCTGTCCCTCAAAGTGATCCACTTTTGCAAGTAGAGACAACATGGGCTCTCTTCTATATGAACTCCAGGTTTCTACTTCTTTTCCGTTTTAACATCTTTCATACCAAACTTATTGTTGAAACTTTCATGTTTGTACCATAACTTGATAACAATCTTAATATATTTGTGGATTGATTGGTTAACCATCAGATAATATGGGATAAACTGATTTGAAATTCTCTAGTTTATAAATCAACCAATAAGAGTACATCTGCTCTTCTTCATGGCGATTTTAGTTGTTCTAGTCTGTAACTGCTGAAATCCTTAATGATTCTCCCTTCAAAATAAAGATGTTCTAGTCAAAGTATTTTTTTAATATTGTTTTTATTTGTGAAATTCATTTTATCTTGTCAATTTGTATTCTGCCTATTGGCTAGATAGGACATTAGGACTAGTATGTATGGATCAGTTCTTGTATTAGTGGTATTGTTTTCTTTGGTCTTAAAAATATCAACACAGTGCTTCTTGTTATCTCCTTTTCACGTGTTTTTGTTTTTTAATTTATGAAGTGATTTTTTTTTGAAATTCTGAAATTCAAAATTGATGGATTTTAGATAATAGAATTGTAATTATTGTGGACTATGGAGATATCTATATAGTACAACTATTTACAAAATTTTGTTGAATCACGCAAACATTAATTTTGAATATCAGGATTTCGTGATTGATTTCAGATTTTTTTTAAAAAAAATTGAACTAGTTAATTGTTTATTATTCTAAAATATTTTTATTATGATTATTATTACTATTATTATAATTGTATGCCGTAGAATTAAATCAAATAACTCTACTGAATCCTTATGTTGATGTCTCCTCCAGCTAAACGAGTGGAGTAGTCGTTGCGATTGTGTAAGAGTGGTTATTATTAAAGAAAATTGTTACCCTTTTCTGTATCTGTCTATCAATACATATACATGTCGTTGCATGTTATGATCCTATATGTGGAATTCTACTTTATTTCTTTATTTTGTATGGCTTAGGCTATAAAATAAATCAAATAGCACTACTGAATACTTATGTTGATGTCAGAAAACTATCTTAGGAATTGTTTGATAGCCTCATTATGCGATTAAAACTGGAATCATCATAGGTTAGAATTGCGCTCTATAGTATAGCTTCCCCACTGAACCTATGAATGTATATAACTAAGACTTATTATCACAAACAACATTAAAGACGAATTGGTTTGTTTTCCTATCTAAAGGCTCTGTTTTCAGGAGTTGACCACCGTGACTGACTGGTGTATGCTTATAATTTACGGACAACAATAATTGAACTAGTTCACCCTTTTTTCCTTACTAATAATATGATTGAGTACTCCTTGTTTACTCATGTTTTACGTTCTGCTCTCGCTTAATTCCTTACAATTCTAATAACCTGTAGTTCTTATGTTTTCTCAGTCATTGCTTTGTGATCCAAAACCCCCGAAGCAACTCGTATGTTTAGTGAAAACAAGCACGAGTACAACCGAAGAGTGCGTGATTCTAAATAGTATAGAGCAGAGCTGGACAGCTGACTGAATCTTAATTAAGCGCTATGGGTTGAATCTGAAATAGGCTGGAGGTGGTGTTAATGTTGGTACGTACCGATTGCTATTCATGTACTTCATATTATATTTGTCCGTGTGCATTGCCTTTTTTTAGACAAATCTTTTATTAGAATCTGCTTCCAGGCACTTGGGTTTATAACTCTCTTAAATTTCTGACAATTTTACCTATTCTTCTTCCATGAGATCTCATTTATCATTGGAAGTATGTCCATCGTCGTAGCATGTGTATAGGAAGTATTGTTGTAGCTCTGATTACTTGGACTTTGTTTGGCACTGGGTTTTACTCTTTGCCCCTATAGAGGGAACTGGGAAGAGTGTGTTCTATTGTAATATTGTTAATACTTGATAGAATATTTGAAATTAAAATTACTTGGACTCTTGATGATCCCCAGTGTATGAACAATGACTGGACAGACAGTGTGACTTTACTTCAACTCTTTTGTAGTATGAAACCTTTGAGAATTTATAGTTACTCTTTTTGAGAAATTATTGGTATCAATATATTGAGTTTTCCTCCATCCTTACCTTGGATATTAAAATGTTGTCTCGATTGAGTTCTAGTTGATAAATTTCTTGCAGATTTCTCAAATCCCAGAAGCGGACATGATCGACTACCAAAGTAATTTAACAAAGGAACAAATTGCAGCAATTTTTGTTGATGAACTTGGAACAGGTTCAACATCAAATATATGGATTGTTAAGAAGTGTAACTTATTCAGAACTATAGCTCGGCTCCAAAATAAAATGTGAATTGATAGAAATTTGGGGTGGTGGGTTTGCTCTTGGTTGGGGTTGGGATTGGGAGTGCATCAAGACTGACTAACTGGCATTTTCTTTGAAAAGTAGACTGTTTTGTAATGGCTTTCATCCACTACAGCCTGCTAGATGCTGTTTTTGATAGTAACTCACTGATTTGAGTGTAAAGAATGAATCAAATTACTTTGTTTTGGTTTTGCTTTTGCTTCATACGATGTTTTGTTATGAAAATGAATTTGGCAACGATACAATCAAAAGTTATTTCATTACCAAATCAGAATACAGTAAAGGATTTAGCAACGACTTTTTCTAATTTTAGCAACAAGTTTTTGTTGGTAATGACATTAAAATACAATTTATGGGCAACAAAAAGTTAACCTAATTACAACGCGGAGGATATTGTTCCTATAAACAAAAGAAAACAACATTTATGTTGCAAATCATAATAACTTTCGTTGCATAGAAAAAGCATACGACAACGTATAGTGTCGTTGTTAATCAACAATAACTTTCGTTGCTCTCGAAAAACAATCAGCTTCGAACAGTATCGTTGCTAATTGATTATAATTATCCATAACAAAACCAACGACAACGAAAAAATTCGTTGCAAATTAATATATGACCGGTTTATTTTGTATATTTAGCAACGAACATCGTTACCAAAAAGTATACAATTAGCAACGAAAACCTGTTAAGGCAACACTTTTCATATTGTTTAGCAACAACAAACATCGTTGGCAAATGTGTATCAAATGTAACGAATTTCATCTTCGTTGGCAAAAAAAAAAATTCTTTTCGTTGCCAATTGGGTGGATTTTGCAACGAAAGTTGCTTTTCAGTAACAAATTCTTAATAAATTTGTTACAAAATATTTCGTTGCTAAATGATCTATGTTTTTACACGAAAACAAACTTTCGTTGCTAAATATCTCACTTTCTGCAACGAACAAAATAATTTCGTTGCAAGACAATTAGCAACGCTCATTGCGCAACGGATGGTCCAACGACTGAAAAATCGTTGCAAATGACCTTTCGCAACGAAATTCATCACATTTAGCAACGAAAACCGTTTGTTGCTGAATCGCCATTTTTTTGTAGTGATCATTAATAATAGCATATCAATTAGTCACATATAGACTCCACATAAAGGTTTACATCTTTTATTAAAAGTCTCATTTCATGTTGTTCACGTTTTATAATTAATAACGCGATTAAGTCCAAAACATCTCTCGGCGTCGCGTCGTTTGGGAACGTTACGACCCTCATCATCATTCATTCTTATTGGTTTATATTAATCACATTACATATATTACAATATTCGTTTTATTGCTCAAAATTCATTTCAATCCGAGTTATAAAACTCATTTTTGCAGTTTTTCTTTAACAAAACATTGTTCTTGTTTTTATCATAACTCCTTCGTTACTCATCCGTTTTTGTTCATTCTTATATCAAATTAAAGTTTATGCAGTGTACTTTAACAGTAGCTAGGTCCTGGTTCCAGCCCTTCTTCAATAAAAATTGATTCTCACTTTTTCAAACAATGTCAGATTGTTACAAAAAATCTGGCTAGCTTTACCCTTTATCGTTAAAACAGTCATAACTAATTCGTTTCAAAACCTTTTTGAGCGATTCTTATGCCCACGCGAAGGTAACTTCTGGAGCTACAACTTTTATGCTTTAACCATTTTCAAATTTTGAACACACAAGTCCAGTAAATTTGTACAAGAAGCATGTCAGAATCTGTCCATTTCTGCGTTTTAGCTTTACACTGTCTCACTAAAAACGTTATAACTAATTCAATACAAAACCTTTTTGAGTGATTCTTTTTTCTGTGTTTAGCTTACTTTCAGAGCTTCCTTTTAATATAAGGCTAATATCTTAACTCATTACACACAAAAAGTTATAGACTTTACAAGAACATGGATAGAAACTCGTTTCCTGAAAATTTCAGATTTTGCAATTTTTCGCACCTACTTTGCACATTCATAACTTCTTCGTTTTAAGTCGGAATTAGACCATTCCAGAGGCTATGAAAAGCTTATAACATGCTCTCCAAAACCCCCATGAATTCATATATTTACAGAATTATTAACAGACCAAAATATTTGGCCCGAATCAGCCTACACAAAACAGTTTCATACTTAGAAAAAATTTCAGATTGCTGGGTTTTCCAGAAACTTTGTTATTTTCATAGCAGTTTCTAAAATTCATAACTTATTCATTATAGCTTCAATGATGCTCAAATTTGGTCTGCATGGATTTCATGCTACATAGTATTTTAGAAAAATATAACATACACATTACGAATTCACGAAGGCATGATTACAGAGGCTCCAAATACCCTGTTCATCATAATTTTTCTACAAAATTCAATTTGGTAAAAACTCTTGATTTCACTTTTAAAATGTGTTTAAACCATCCATATGATTCTAGTCATCTTAGAAATCAAATTTACATACATCATAGCATCAAACTTTACTCAATTTGCACTTTTTAAGCATTTAGTCACCATTGAGGCATTTAATCAAACATCTAGCGTGTGTAGTTTAATTCTTCGACTTTTTGTAGCATTTAGGCATGATTAACCCATAATTTCGTTATAATCAATCCTATAATCATCAGTTATGATTATCACATCAATACGCAACCCAAACAATTCGTTTACATCATTGTTCATGCATTTTTCATCATTTTCTCATGAACACAATAAAAGCTCATACTAACCTCTTTGAATGTGTTCTTCCTCCTTAATTAAAACTTGTTAATGATCATCTTCTTGCTTGCTCATTCACCAGAAATCGTTCTCCATCATTCGAGCTCTTCTAGCTCCCTTCCTCATTTAATTAATTTTATACGGGTATAACAATTTTGCAAAAATTTTGGCCAAAGGCTTAAGTATGGAGTATTTATAGAAGTTGTTAGCAACCTCTTCATATTCCACAAATCATCAGAAATGTTAAGCAACAAGAAGTTGAAAGCTTTGGAATTGGAAAGGTTTTCTTTGAATTTCTTTTTCCTTTTCTTTCTTTTTCTCCTTCTCATCTGTTCATCTTCCTTCTTAGCATAGTTGCTGAATTTCTCTCTTTCTCCTCCAATTTGGTTTAATTATCAGCAGCCTAGGGCCCACTTCAGCTGATGACTCATAATTAATACCCATTTATTCATTTAATGGCCCATTTTACCATTTTGACATCCAAAAATTAATCCTACTAAAATCAACGTTCTCATCGTCATGTGAATATTTATTTCGTCAAATTCATCTCCAAAATTCGTGTTTGACTTTTTATCGAAAAAGTCAACCGATTAACTTTTGACCAAAAAGTCAACCCCGACACATTTTGTGTTTAGGGTCTATCCTTACTAATTTGGACGTGCTACATTCAAATCTGCAGTCCGTTTTTCCAAATTCCATTCCGAACTTAAATTTGAGTTTTAACTACTTAACTTGATTTTTATATAAGTATAGGCTCCCTTAGTTAGCTCAAACAATTAGTTTAAACCAACTATTAATATCCATCTCATCACTTACTCGCGAATAAAAATATAAATTATTCCATTCACATAATCTTTATTCTGCAATATTATACATTAAGCCACATGCTCATCGAGTTTATTACATAGATACTTTTGTACTAAAAATCTCTCTTTATAACTTTACACATATTAAACCATATAAGTTTTCATTAGCACATATATTAAAATATTTAATCATTCTCTACACATCTTTCTTTTTCAACATATAGGTTTTGTTACAAAAATTAACCTTTAATCACATATCATACCTCATTCTTACATAATTAGTTATTCTTATTTAAGGATTATCATACAATATCATCATATAAATCATTTAAGACTATATTTCTAGCCGTACAAATATTCGAGATATCACATTTAATCGTTATATTCTTAATTAGTCTACATGAACTTATAATCATGTAAGATTTACGAGGAACGTTTAAACCGTTATATTTATCTATAAAAGATATATGAGGCAAGTTTTCTATTCCCTATCTTGTGCAAATCCTCTTACTTGTTGCAAGTTTTCTAAATTCATTTAAGTTTCATATTGAATGCAAGTTCTTTCCGCACTCTGTGCAACATCGTGCTTTTAACTGTTGAATTTCATTTGATTTATGAAATTCATTATATTATGCAATTTCTAACTCTCATTCGAATTACGTTCTTATGCAAGTCTTCTAATCCTTGTACATCTGTTGTACGAACTCATTTAAATATTTTGTTCGTGTTATCTATTATTTGTGTGAATTTGATTTGATATTATATCAAAGCATAAACTAAGTAGAAACCAATAATGTTTGGTACAACATATATATACTAAACTATTTACCTCTTTATATAAGAGTGATGACCAGGCAAATATATATACTGACCGGGGTTTACAGGCAGTACTAAACTGACCTTTGTGTGTCTAGGATACTGTTGTTAGGATGATATGCATACTCGCAGGATATAAATAGGCTGATCCCCTATTAAATATCCGAACTAATGATTCCGAAGTCTATATGACCTCTGGGAATAATTATCATGTCTAGTTGAATAGAACAACCTATGAAATTCTAAGTCTTTATGACTAACAAAATCTAAAAAATGTGGGGGTGTGATAGACAAACCTCAGTATATATATGTGAAAAATCTTTGAACTATATGTTCATTCAATTCAAACACAGTGTGGGTATAAATTGTAAATGTTTAAAACTTGTTGAGCCTTTTTGTATGCTCATTGATGTGATAAAAATATATAACTGCAAGTGCACAGTGTCAAATTGAAGAACTGACAAGTACAGGTCGAACCCACAGACACTAGATTAATTTCAAGGTATCCTTAATATCTATTTTAGGCGAATTAGAAATAAAGATTGAGAATCAATTAACTATAATTAAACTAACTAATAATAAGAAAGCAATCTAGGAATCCGAATCCATTAAATAATAAACATAACAAGTAATTCAATCTCTTCTATTTTTATAACTTAATTATGATTTTGATTTCCCTTTCCTTTAATTTAGTAATTTTATAATTAACGTGGGCAAGCATAGACTATGAAAATTTAAGGATTAACTATAACCCATCAAAACTTCTTTGAGCAAGCATGGATTATGAAAAACTCATATCTTAACAATAATCTATCAAAACCTCTTAATTAATTTAAAATCACATAAGAACTATAAAACGAAGGTATTTCAATAATGAAACATGAAGGCGAAATCAATTAAACATAAAAGCATAAATAATAGAAGAGATAAAAAAAATATTATCATGAATAATTATTTAATTTCATCTTCATCCTAGATTAAAGAAATTAACTAGACATTAAAAAAATAAATAAACTAACTAAAATAAAGAAGAAGAAAATTAAAAATAAAAAAACTCCCTTTAATTAACGATCCTCCAACAAGCGTACAATGAAGAAATAATTTAATTTACTCCTACTCCTAACCTCAATTGATAACCCCCTTCTCTCTAAAACAATAGACCTATTTATAGAAAAAATAAATTTGTGCCCTAATTTACATTCATTGAACTTGGCCTCTTTTATTCCCTTTTTTTCCTTCTTGATTTCAACCTCTATATGGTAATCTCTCAAGAGTCATTTTTCATGTAGGTTTCAACTTCTTAGTGGCAATCAACTTCTCAAAGATATCTTCTAGATTGTCTTTCCTTTCTCTCGCTGGATTTGACTTGCACACCAAGATTGTTCCACCTCCTTCCTTTTCCTTGTAGAATTCTTCTTGGATATTTCTTTACATGAATAAGAGCATTAAATATTGCTTGATCACCAAGATTTTGACTTTATCGCAACAAAATATTAAATCCTACAAAATAAAATAAAACATATTAATTAAATAAACTAATATAATAAAAGGACAAAATTAGGGATAATAAAATGTATGAATTATGTGCCTATCAAATACCCCCATACCTAACTTTTGCTCGTCCTCGAGTAAAATAAAAAGAAAATAAAATAAAACAAAAACTATACTACCCCATTTTCGTAGGAAACACGATTGCACTGTGCAACAAGCCTTTAAACCCCAAGGTTACCCCAAGTGGACGAGTTGTGTCTCGTGAGGGTTTGCAGTGAATATACCCACAAAATTCAAAATTCAAAACAAAATATTTTTGGGTTTAACAAATTATGAAATCGAAAAAAAACTTCTAAGTATACATGGGCAATATACATAGGCAAGATTAAATTCAAAATCACACTTTCACCTTATCAAAAATACTCAATCTTCATTCTAAACACCATCCTTCATAAAATTAATTCATGTGATGCATGCATGTGTATGTGATGTAACTCTTAGTAGGGATTATTACCATGAAAATCAAGCAAATTCATTTTTCTTTTTTTTCCCTCTTTTTTTTCATTTTTTTTCATTCCTTTTTTTTCCTTTTTTTTTTAAATTTTTGAATTTTTTTTTCTTGACTTGTGCAATGTCTCGTTTTCTTAGGCTTTTCAAAGTTACCCATGTAGCGAGCGTTGGACCAATGACTCCCAAACCAATTGGCTTTAGCGCACTAGGTGTAGAGACACCCCTAATGGCTTACTAACTCGAGTAACAAAGGCCACAAAACTAGACTAGTCAAGCTGCTTATATCCATCACACTTTTCAGCGTGAATATCGATGCTTTCCGAGGCTTGGATACCCAGTTATTTCGTTCAATGGACATTGAAGTAATTATTTATTTCTTTTCAACTTTTTTTTCCAACTTCTTTTGTTTCTTTTTTCTTCAAATTTTTTCCTTTTTTTTTCTTGAAATTGCTCAAATCATAGTTTATACCCCACAACTAAGAGTTAATGCGAACGTGAAGTGCAAAAATGCTTAGAAACTTTATTTTACTCAAGATGGTATTTCGAACTAAGATTTTGTATCTAATCAAAGATTCAAGAGTTCTAAATCTTTTAATCTTACTCATGAGTTCTGCTCCACAGATACTTATTAGAATTAATCCAACTCACAAAAAGTCAAACAAAATTTTTTATTTTTTATTTTTTTTAAAAAAAAAAAATCTTAAAATTTTTTCCTAAAAAGAAAAAAAAAATATATCTAAAAAAAAAAATTCCTATTTTTTACTAAATTCCTAAAAAGAAAAAAAAAATCTAATACTATAATACAAACTCCCCCATACCTAAATCATGCATTGTCCTCAATGTATGTAAATGAAAAATAGAGAACAAAGAAATGAAAGAATTGTACCTTGTATGTGGGGCCGTCGTGCTACAATAAATGCGGTGAAAAAGAAAACAAATGTACATACCTACGAATTTCATATATCCTAAAAAGTATGTGATTATAAATAAATGATACAAATGGGCAAGCGAATGTGAACTTTTCATGATTTTCAGGAGGTCTAGGAAAATGAAAATAGTCAGAATTTTCAACAGGATTGTGCTTAAAGTCTACCTCGGGAAAATATTTACGAATATGCTCAAAGTGTGGACGAATTGGTTCAAATGTAGGTTCCAATTTGGGTGACTTATGTGTAGTGGATCTCAACATCTCATTGACCTTATCTAAATATTCCGATTCATTCCAATTTTGGTCAAGATGAGTTAAGAAAAAATCAATTGGATTATCTTCAATCATGAGTCTATTTGTAATTATTTCTTGGGTCATGGAAAACTCTTGGATCATGTTTACTTTAATGGGTTGGTCCACAAAATCACTCGGTTGTTTTCTAGGAGTAAGTCTTTCAGGATATGGAACTTTAGGCTTATAAACTTTTCCAACCGACTCATTAAATGTGACATGATCAATTTTAGGCATAGACTCATAATTTTTAGACTCCTCAAATTGGCTTGATTCAAAGCGTGTAGAATTAAATCCAAAATTTTCATTTTCCTCATCATTTCCACAATCATCATGATTTTCAAAATTAACCTCAGAGTCATTAGAAAATTCATCCACCTCTTGTTCATTTATTATGCTGGCTAACCGACACATTTGAATTTCTAGACGAGATATAACCTGATTCGTGTTTTCCATGAAATTAAAATGAGTTTCCATTAAAGCTTCCATAGTTTTCTCTAAGGTGTTCAATCTTTCCTCTTCCTCTTTTGAAAATTCTTGTGGATATTGAGGCTCTGGATCCGAATATGGATATGGATATGGATATGAACTTAGATAAGGATTTTCATAAGTTGGAAAAAATTGATTTACTTGGTGTGCATTAAAATTTTCATAGGGTTCGTGATTCCAAGCAAAATTATTATTCCAACTATAATAGGAGTCCATCTTTCCACAAATCACAAGATAAATAAACAACTAGCCACGAAAGTCACAAGAAAGGAAAAAAAATTAAAAATAAATAAATATCTTAATTCTACGGTTAACCTAAATAAAATCTAGACAGCTCCTAACTGTTCCAAGTTACACCTTAAGGTCCACAAAATTCAAAATTAATCAAGCCACTAGCCAAATAAGTGTAAGAACGGTGGGAGTCTCTCCGTGGGTACGGTGACTAATTAAATAATCATACGTTCTTTAGGCGTTTGCCTTTTGAACCACTTGCCTAGACACCAATAGTTTGATTAATTAAAAATTCAGCCTCCTCTTGGAGTTTCTTGTCCTAATTGAGCTCGAGAGTCCTAGGGCCAACGTCTACTTGATTTTATTAGGCCAAGGTCATGAAAAATGCAGGTTGGGTTATTTGTGGGCCAAGGAAGGGTGATGAAATCCCCACCTTATCTTGTTATGGGATATGCCCTTAAATTAAATTACAAATAAGAATGCACAAATAAAAAAAACTGTAAACAAATAAAGTGTCCTAAAACTATGTGAATTACGAATGAAGGAGAAATTTGGCGTATCCTCCAGCAATCACCACAGTTTATAATTGACAAAAATAAAAATAAAAGTAAAAACCTAAATAGGATGTGCTCTACGTGAATGAATGCATGTATGTGACAATTAGTTTTCTAACTAAAACATAAAAAATAAAAAAATAAAACTAAGCTACTATTTTTTTTGAGTTAAGATACAAAATACCAGGAATAGCGCAACAATAAAATCTTTATCTTTTCGCTCCTTCGATCCGCTTCGATAATCCTGGAAAGAAAAAAAAATAAAAAAAAATTAGAGTTGAAAAACTAATTCGAATAAATAAATATTAAGGGATAAAAAATTAATTCTAGTCCCCGGCAACGGCGCCAAAAACTTGATGTGATAAAAATATGTAACTGCAAGTGCACAGTGTCAAATTGAAGAACTGGCAAGTACAGGTCGAACCCACAGAGACTAGATTAATTTCAAGGTATCCTTAATATCTATTTTAGGCGAATTAGAAACAAAGATTGAGAATCAATTAACTATAATTAAACTAACTAATAATAAGAAAGCAATCTAGGAATCCGAATCCATTAAATAATAAACATAACAAGTAATTCAATCTCTTCTATTTTTATAACTTAATTATGATTTTGATCTCCCTTTCCTTTAATTTAGTAATTTTATAATTAACGTGGGCAAGCATAGACTATGAAAATTTAAGGATTAACTATAACCCATCAAAACTTCTTTGAGCAAGCATGGATTATGAAAAACTCATATCTTAACAATAATCTATCAAAACCTCTTAATTAATTTAAAATCACATAAGAACTATAAAACGAAGGTATTTCAATAATGAAACATGAAGGCGAAATCAATTAAACATAAAAGCATAAATAATTGAAGAGATAAAAAAAATATTATCATGAATAATTATTTAATTTCATCTTCATCCTAGATTAAAGAAATTAACTAGACATTAAAAAAATAAATAAACTAACTAAAATAAAGAAGAAGAAAATTAAAAATAAAAAAACTCCCTTTAATTAACGATCCTCCAACAAGCGTACAATGAAGAAATAATTTAATTTACTCCTACTCCTAACCTCAATTGATACCCCCCTTCTCTCTAAAACAATAGACCTATTTATAGGGAAAATAAATTTTGCCCTAATTTACATTCATTGAACTTGGCCTCTTTTATTCCCTTTTTTTCCTTCTTGATTTCAACCTCTATATGGTAATCTCTCAAGAGTCCTTTTTCATGTAGGTTTCAACTTCTTAGTGGCAATCAACTTCTCAAAGATATCTTCTAGATTGTCTTTCCTTTCTCTCGTTGGATTTGACTTGCACACCAAGATTGTTCCACCTCCTTCCTTTTCCTTGTAGAATTCTTCTTGAATATTTCTTTACATGAATAAGAGCATTAAATATTGCTTGATCACCAAGATTTTGACTTTATCGCAACAAAATATTAAATCCTACAAAATAAAATAAAACATATTAATTAAAAAAACTAATATAATAAAAGGACAAAATTAGGGATAATAAAATGTATGAATTATGTGCCTATCACTCATTCTTGCAAATATTCTTTCATTTACAACTAATAGAGAAATACTAGACGATTCTGGAAGGAAAGTTAAAGTAGAGTACTTTGGTCAAGAGGCATATTATTATTGTCTTATAGGATGATGTAAAGTTGTAATAACTTTAGGAAACAAAATTAAGAACTTGGGCATTATAATATTCTTGTATCAATGATATTGAAGAAGTTTTTATAGAAATGTATTGTGTACTTTACATTTTCGTAGATGTTGAAGTCATTTAACTATGCTAGATTAACATTATTGGCAACGTCTAGAAAGTTCTGTTAAGGAAAGGGGTTAGGTCATTTAATTGCGCGCCGTTTTAACGGAAAGCCCCCTCTTTCCTGGGAACTGACTGGTTGCTAATATTGAAAGTCTAGGATAGATAAATAGTGTTGAAGTTAAGAAGAATGGTTTAGTATTAGATTCGAGTCTATGGAATACTCAGAAGGATGTAGTGTTCGAAGAGTTGCATAATTAATGCATAAGACTAAGTCAAATTTAATATGACTCTGGAATGTAATAGTAAATTGTAAAACATACGATTCTGGAATAAAGATGATGTTGTAAAGTTTTTTTAATAAACAAGTTTTTACCAAGTATATTATTGGTGGATGTTAAGAAAGATTATGGAAAGTCAGCATCGGATCCGTTGTGAAGAGCAGGCGGATTTGGGTGTGTGACACACAACGTCTCACTCGTGTTGACATTCCCTCCTCCAGAAATGAATTCTTTGATCCTCCTAATGAGGTCATCCTTAGCTTAGAAGCCCATGACGAAACCCAAGCGGATCCATTGCATATACCACTTGGACCCATTACGAGAACTCGGGCTAAACGCCTCAAAGGACTTAACGGGATGATTCATGAATTATGGAACAAGGTTGGAACAAGTCTGGAGATTGTAGAGATGAGATACAAGTACGCGAAGATTATAAACACATTGATAGCAAGTGTACCCAAAGCACCGCAATAGACTTCGCTGTTGCTGAAAACTGACTTTTTTAGATTGCGGGATTCCTTCCCCAAAACAGGGTTCCATGTTTTAGGTAATGGTGTTTTCCACTAATTGTTTCCTTCCCTAAAACAGGGTTCCATGTTTTAAGTAATGGTGTTTTTTACCAATTATTTCCTTCCCTAAAACAAGGTTCCATGTTTTAAGTAATGGTATTTTCCACCAATTGTTTCCTTCCCTAAAATAGGGTTCCATGTTTTAGGTCATGGTGTTTTCCACCAATTGTTTCCTTTCCCAAAACAGGTTTCCTTGTTTTATGTAATGGTGTTTTCCAGTAATTGCTAGGGTTTGTTTGATTCTAGATTGTTCTCAAGCTTAGTATAAATAGGTTTCATGATGTAATGGTTTAAACAACCAATTTTTAGATTATCAATATTATTGTGTGTTTGTTTCTCTACTTGTGGTTCTTTGAAGAATTCCTAAGTGTTCCTTAGTTCTCTTTGGAGATTCATAATTGACTTATCATACAACGATTCATAGTTGTGTGTGGCGTCTTCTACCACATCAATCGTCGATTGTACCGAGATTACCGCTTCAATATAAGCGAGGGGTCGAAGTGTCGTTGGTGTCCATCCTACGCAGATTTCATTAGCAAGCAATTGTACCAAGATTACCGTCTACATATAGGTGAGGGGTTAAGGTATTGCAAGCTATCCATCCTATCAACTTGTTGGAAACGATCTGGGCGACGACCACATCACGCAAGCGTGTCGTGGAGTCTATCACCTCCATTAGTAATTACTATTCTCTTTCGGAGTGATAAGTGTGAGTCAGAAAATATCTTAGGACGGATCATGGAGCATGTCTCATCTCTTCCTACCAAAGATAAAATAGTTGATCTAATAGCTGGTGTCACTGAAGACATTCTTAAAGAATTAGAAAGCATTTCAGTTGATCTTCACCAGAAAATGAACAAAATAACTGAAGCAACTGCTGATGTACCTGGAGAGATGGGTAGAGTATTCAATAAGCAGATGAAGTCTTTGTTCAAAGTCATGTCCAACAATCTTCGTCAAAGGGATCTGGTCTTCTTGAAATCCATTGATGATCACAAGAAGGTTGTTCTAGAATTGAAAAAGTAAAATGAGAGCTCAATTAAATAATTGGCAGACAAAGTCTTCGAGCTCAGTTCAACCCTCTCTGAATTTAAGCATGCAATGACAGAACGAACTGACAATTTTTTGGCTCTAGTACATCAATAGAATGATCAAGCTGCAGCTCGTCAAAGAGTAATTAGAGATGATATTGCCATAACCTCCTCCCAACTCTAAGAGCTGGTTGAAATAGTCAGACATCTCTCCGACATTAATGATGATAAACAAGGGGAGAATACAAGGGATAGAGGAGTAGAGGGAGGCAAACATCGAGAAGAGCACCTCCAAGGAGATCGAGAGAACCCCAAACATCAATTCAACCTCCTCCAGGCTCTGGTACTCCTCCATCTGCTCTACCTATTGATCGTGGCCACTCTTCTAGACATCAAGAATCAGGATCGTTGAGTGCAGCAGTGACTTACACTGGCATCAATGTTCCATCTGGAGATCTTTCCTTCTTGAATAGAAACCATCAAGGGACTCACCTGATAGGGGAAGAGAGAATATTCATGCCTGATCTTGGTCCACGAGATTCCATTGAAGAAATTTAAAGAAGATTTGCTGAAGAAAAAGAAGCCTACAGTCGTAGAGTAGAATCTGAAAAATATTGGCATGCAAAGGAGAAAGAGAAGAGGGGAAGAAAAAAGTGAGTAGAGGTATATTGTTATTTCTGTATCTGTTATAAATTATAAAATCTTTCATACATTGTACAATTTTTTTATTATCAATAAAATTAATTTTTTTCGATGTAGAGTTACAGTTTCTTACTGTATGTTAAGACATGTTTATTATTTATGTTCTTTGCATCGTAGAATTGATGTATATTTTGAAATTATGGGTTTTGTCATCATCAAATGGGGGGAGATTGTTAGGATTTACATATATTAATTTGATGATGTGATTATAATGTATAATTGTTCAAGTAGTTTTTGTAATTTCCTTAAAAGAGATATATTTGTACAAGGACTTAGAATAGAGCGATCAAACTTGTTAGGTTGATCCTTTGAGTTGATATCATGTATAATTGATAGGATCAAAAAGATTCGTATAGTCTTGTTAAACGATCGTAGAGTTACTCTATGTGTTCGTAGTGTAAATGTTGTTAGCAGATTATTCTAGATTCATAAAGCATCAGTAGGTTGATCGCAGAGTAACAAAGTTATCTCAGAACTGAAGTCGGAATCGCAAGCTCTACTACCAAAATCGTAGAGCTGCCTTCGAAATCGTAAAGTGCAAAATGAGATCGCAGTAGAAAAGAAGTTCATAGAATCTGCTCCAGCATCGTAGAGAGCCATTCGTAGAGCAGATCGTAGAGTATTTCTCCAGTTCGTAGAATGACCTCGTAAAGTTCAAAAATGTTGAGTGTCCAAAGTCAAGACTCTACGTTCTTCATCAAACTCTACGATCAGTCAAGCTTGAAGAGAATGTTGGAACTGTCACATGACTGACAAATGTAGAGCAAAGCAGAGCAAAGATCTCAAAACCGTTTCTCACCATTTTCAAATTCAAATGAGAAGATCAAATAAGTTGTATTTCTAAACCGTTATGCTAGAGATCTATCACATCTCACATGTGGTAGGTGAGACTGCAGTCTGATAGGACTTGTTGGAGCCAAAAGAAGTTACCTACCTACTTTAAAGTCATTATTAGAGAATATCTTGGATCAAATCATTAAATGCACCAACAGGAATTCTCCAACGGGACATTTTCTGAAGGTCTATAAAAGCATACGAGGATTCAAATCCAAGTACGAATCACCCAAGTACAAAGCTAAATCTCTGTCAAAAAGATATCAAACTCTACTCTATGAAATTAATAGTACTTGTTCAAAGCTGCTAAGTATCAGACAAAGTGAAGCCTCCTCATTGTAAAGCTTAGCAGCACCTTAACAATCAACATTCAATAGTGATTCAACTTGGTCTTAGCGACCATTATACTGAGACTAAGTGACTCGAAGAGTTCTAAGTGAACTGGACTAAGTGTCCTGGTCTGAGTGACTATTATCGAGACTGAGTGACTCGAATGAATCTAAGTGATAACGAAGGTCTTAGGTTGCGCTGAATTGGATCCATTAGTTCATCGCTATGATATTATGACGGTTTTCAGTTTACTAGATTATACTTTTGATTTAGTTGCTGAGATTTTTTAGCTTATTTTAAACTTGTTACATTGATTTGTTTTGGTAGATTTGTTACATTTGCATGCGTTGTTGAACTGGTAGACTTGCTAGAAATATGATTGAGCTCTAATCTAGAAGTACTCATCTCATGCCCTAACAATTAGGTGGTATACAAGGACACAAGGGATTCAGTTCTTATAGCGTCAAATTAAGTTCTATGTCCTTTCACCCAACTTGAGAGTACAAAATTATATATATATCTTCTTACGATCCATCCTCAGTCCTCACTCTATCAACTTCATACGATATTTCTTTTATATCATAAATTTATTCACCATAAAGGATTTTCAGCTCTTGTTTCTCGATTTGTGTTATTATTTTCTATGTTCCATTTCCCTTTTTAGGATATTTCCAAGCGTAATAACCTTCTTTATTACAAATAAAACATTTAAACTTTCTTTTAACCTCTTTTTAAGTTCCCTTCTTCTTTCAGGACATCGTATCTATTGCAATATTTTATCACCACAACGTGGTCCTTGTCTTGTTTTACTAATTAATTTGATTTTTTTTACTTATTTTCAGCCTTTACTACTAAACAATGATTTGCTATTAGTCGTAGCATATAGTTTTCCTTGAATCCTAAATTATTTATTCTATCGATAACCCTTCCCATATTGGCATATGAGAATATGAATTTGGAAATAGGCATCTCATGCCCATACCCACGATTCCATGTTTGGAGTCATTTTTATAAAAGCTATCTATTTCGTAGGCCTGACAACGAAACGATTATCTAGAAGACCATTGATGAAGTTAGAATTTCTATCCGGTGGGATTAAAATATTGTGAGGCTATAAATAATTTGTCGCTGCCTCCGAGTCAATATTTTTGAATAATTATATACTTTTTGGTTGTATATATAAAACATGTGTTTGGTTATAATGTTAATGCAATAAATAGTAACATTATATATATTTATTTACACCCTATTGACCCTTAATAAGTTTTTCTAATGACAAATTTGTTCATAAATAAATAACTTATTAATTGTTTTAAGAAATAATATAAATTAAATTATTATTTATTTTAAGAAGATTAGAAGAAGATGCATATATAAAGGAGTATGAGTGATATGGGATTGACAAAGTTATAAAATTTTCATTTTGACAGGTACATTAAAAATTTATAATTTTAGTAGAGTTAATTTATGTATTACACTTTATTTTTTTCTTAATTTATTATATATTATAACGTAATTTTTTTTCAATGGGTTCAATTGATCCTACTAACCGTAATGTGGCTCCATCCGGATCCGCCTGCGGGAACTGGACCCTTCCCCATTTCTGTCTCGTTAATGTATTTTTCTCCCACATGCCCAACCCGCTCCCGAAATAAATACCCTATACCTATCCCACCTTGTTTCACCCGAATTCTCCCCTATTTCACAAATTAAATTCCTTAAAATTCTTTTATATTATTTTGTTGCAACTATTTTTAATTCAAAATATAATAGCATGTGTTAGTACTTGCATTGCATTTTTGGTTACCTCTATTTGATTTGATGATGACATTAATGTATATTTGTAAAAGACAGCTTTCGTACAATCCTTAACAAGATTGAAATTTATGTACAATAACTTAGGAATCTAAATTGTTAGGTAGATCCATGATAGTAGAGCTATGTATAGGAGTTCGCAGAGTTGTACCTCAGAATAATTTAGCTAAGACTTCGTCAAAATCGTTTTGTTACAAGTTGCATAAGGGAACTCTGAGATGCCGCAAAGTATAGAGGATCCTTTAGCTGGAAGGTTGACTAAGGAACTAGAAGATTGTAATGTTGAACGCCAAACGTAGAGTAAGGGCACTTTACGAAAGTAGTCTCTTAGTAAAGCCACTGAAGGATCGTAAAGCTAAAATCGTTTTGTGAAAGACACTAAATGATACGAAGATCAATACTACAATTACAAGCTCATGATCATTTAGCTCAAATCATAGAGTCTATAGGTCTGACAAGTACTGGCAGAGATCACTTGACCTTAACTCACAATCCCAAGCTTGATCCTATCCGCTGGAGACAAAGGGGACAATAAAGCCTTTGAAATAGCTAGCTACTTAGCGCCTAGGACACGCGTCACCTTCTGTACTAAATAGTACACCGATAAATAGTGAGATCTCATTGTACAGTAGACAAGATTTGAAGTCAAATGAAACAGTGGATGCCAAGTTTCCTAAGATGAATTGAGGAATGATAAAAATCCAATGGGCAAAATTTCAAGTCTTGCTACACAAGGATTGTTACTACAACTTTGGATAACTACTGAACAATTGAAATCAAGCGCTCTTAAAGAACAAGCTCCAACACTCTACTTTACGATCTTAGAAACAGTTTTCTACTACTAAGTCTAAATAGTTTCAGCTCACATAGATAACTTAGCAGCTCCTCAAAATCACTCATATTCTTAATGTTTAGTATTGATCTTAGTGATTAAACTTGTACTAAGTCTTAGTGACTCATAGATTATTAGTGAATTAACTGTTGTCAAGTTCTTATTGAACTTAATTTTTGTAACCAACCTCGTCCTTAGTGGATCAATCCCTACTCATGGAGTAGAAAAGAGGACTAAGAGACTTTTGTTCTCCAGACCTCTTAAAATCTCAATGTTCTTTTATTTTTATTGCCTTTACTTTCTGTAGTTTCTTTTAAGTGGTTTACACTACGTTTTTCACTTAACTCTTAGCCAAAAAAAATTCACAATCTATTAGGATTTGCATATGTTAATTTGATGATGTGATTATAATTTATAATTGTTCAAGTAGTTTTTATAAAGTCCTTAAAAGAGATATATTTGTACAAGGACTTAGAATAGAGCGATTAAACTTGTTAGGTTGATCCTTTGAATTGATTTCATGTATAATTGATAGGATAATAAAGAATCTTATAGTCTTGTTAAACGATCGTAGAGTTCCTCTACATGTCCGTAATGTAAATGTTGTTAGCAAAGTATTCCAGATTCGTAAAACATCAGTAGGTTGATGGCAGAGCAACAAAGTTATCTCAGAACTAAAGTCGGAATCGCAAGCTCTACTACCAGAATCGTAGAGCTGCCTTTGAAATCGTAAAGTGAAAACTGAGATCGCAGTGTAGAAAAGAAGTTCGTAGAATCTGCTCCAGCATCGTAGAGAGCCATTCGTAGAGCAGATCGTAGAGCATTTCTCCAGTTCATAGAATGACCTCGTAGAGTTCAAAAACATTGAGTGTCCTAAGTCAAGACTCTACGTTCTTCATCAAACTCTACGATCAATCAAGCTTGAAGAGAATGTTAGAACTGTCATATGACTGATAAATGTAGAGCAGGGCAGAGCAAAGATCTCAAAGCCGTTTCTCACCATCTTTAAATTCAAATGAGAAGATCAAATAAGTTGTATGTCTAAACCACTATGTTAGAGATATATCATATCTCACATGTGGTAGGTGAGACTGCAGTCTGATGGGACTTGTTGGAGCCAAAAGAAGCTACCTACCTACTCTAAAGTTATCATCAGAAAATATCTTTGATCAGAGCATTAAATGCACCAAGGGAACTCTTCAATGGAACAATTTTTGAAGGTCTATAAAAGCATACGAGGATTCAAATCCAAGTATGAATCACCCAAGTACAAAGCTGAACCTCTGTCAAAAAGATAGCAAGCTCAACTCTACGAAATCATCAATACTTGTTCAAAGCTTCTAAGTATCAAACGAAGTGAAGCCTCATTATAAAGCTTAGCAGTACCTCAACAATTAACATTTAACAGTAATTTAACTTGGTCTTAGTGACCATTATATCGAGACAAAGTGACTCGAAGAGTTCTAAGTGAATTGGACTATGTGTCCTGGTCTGAGTGACCATTGCTGATACTGAGTGACTCGAAGGAATCTAAGAGATTCAGTTGTAATAGATCTTAGTGATCTGGTCTAAGTGACCCATCCTTAATAAATATCCTACTTGTTAAAGTAGAAGAGTGAACTATGAGATATTTGTTCTCCAAACAACTTCAACATCTTATGTCATTTACTTTATGTATTTATATTCTGTTATATAACAGTTACATCGTAGAGTGAAAAATCTTCACAAGCACTAAAGTTAGAACTGAGATTTCATTATATCTTTAAGGGGTTTTAAACTAATATTCTGATGTGCTATATTAATTTAACTAATTAATTATCTGGTAATTGATCTTTAAATAAGTGAAAAAGTTTTTAAGGATCTATTCAACCCCCTTGTAGATCTCTATTGTGCCTCTGGAATAAAACATAATCTTTAAGGGTTTTTCATAAAACATATTCCACTTTAGATACTAATTAATCTAATTGAAGTAATTATTTGGTAAACTTTAAAAAGAATTTTTAAGGAATTTATTCAACCATACTTCAAGATCTCTTTTTTCCTTTTAGACCTAACAAGTGGTATCAGAACTGTGTTCACTTTGACCAGCTTTACAGCTTGAGTTGGTCTTATGGCACACACAAAAATTGGTTTTGAGTTTGGTGGTGGAAATAAAACACCTTTATACAATAAAGACAAATTTGCTTATTGGAAAGTTCGAATATAAGCCTATATGGATGTTATTGATGACGAGTTATTTGACACAATGCTTAATGGACCTTACGTTCCAACAAAGCTGGCACCTACTATTGAAGATCCTAGCAAAGTATGTGTCAAATAGAGAATATAATGGACAGAGAATGAGAAGAAACTAGTGGAGCTTGCCATGAGAGCCAAAAATATCCTGTTCATGGCTATAGAAGATGAATTATTTGAGAAATATGGTCAAATGCACCACAGGCAAGGAAGTGTGGGAGGCTCTCCTAGTTATGCATGAGAGCACAAAAGAAGTTAGGAAGAACAAGAAATCTTTGCTCACTAAATAATATTATTGGCCCAGCGTATGGCTAACCAAGAAGGGGGGTGAATTGGTTGTTTCAAAACTTTTTTAACTTTTTCAACAATATGCAGCTGAATAATAAAAGCACTCCCACTCTAAACTGTTTGACTCTATTCTAAGTTTGTGACTGACTTTCAGTATGAATGTGACTCTGTTTACTGGTGAACTTGACTGACTCACAATGAGTTCAATATATAAATAGAACACAAGCTAAAGTAAAAATACGCAAACAATTACATAGGAGATTTTTATGTGGTTCAACACAATTTGTGCCTAATCCACGGGACACTAGTCCAATACCTTATTGCACTCTATTACAGCTTCCACAGTTTCTTAAGCTCACCGGGCAACCTTAGCATCTCCTATGCTACCAATGTACTCTAGTGCATAACCCATGTGTTTTCGCAGGTTCATAGATAAACCTATTCATTTCTCCTTCTATTTCTAGTATTCATAGAAAACCACATCTATCTAAAAGAAAAATAGTGTTGCTTAAGGAAAAACAACAAACCTCACATGTTGTTTAAGGATGCACAACTAACCACATAGCCTATGATCTCTACAAAGATCTGATATCACAATATAAGCTCGATATCTAGATCATCGATCAACCTTATAACCAATCTAACATTGATACTATAAAAGGTAATGAACTAGTGTAGGAATGTTTCTGGACCTGTCTGACTCTTAGGATGAATGTGACTCTCGTTTGGACTTGAAGCTCTCCTTTTCTTGTACACTCCTTATTTTTCTCTGATGAACATTTCTCTAATGAACACGAACTCTTTTATAGTTGTTCAATCTAGTAGTTAGCCGTTTGAGACATTCAGACTTGATTGGAGGGATATTGAATTTTTCACCAATAGTTATAATCTTCTAATCTTGATCCGTTGGATATGTTTGTATTTGATTTATATTTTGAATTTCTAATGGCCTGGACTGAGTTGGTCAGACTGCAGAGTCCACTTTCACGCAGAAGGAAAAACTCAGCTTTATCAAAGATTATAGAGAAATGAAACTTTCCTTTTTGGTGAAACTTTCTAGCGATTGACTCTGATGTAGACATATTTATCTTCTAGTGTATGTCTTATTCAATTGCTTGAATCTTTGTTTTCCTTGGTCAAAACAAAGCTTCTTGTGTACTCTTCATCAGCTGAATGTATATTATATCAAACATCATTGGAAATACCACAAAAATAGTCATTGGGCATACTAAGTGGTAGTGCCTCTATTTTTGTGCATACGTGTGACTCTCGATCAACTGACTCTACTTTATAAACATGACTCTATTAAGTTATGAGCTCAATAAATAACTTAACTAGTCTTTTTTCCTACACACTTAGTAAACTTGTTAATCACACTTTAATATATTTTGTCAATCATCAAAACCTAGGTGAGTGTAACAGTCTCTCCCATTTTGATGATGACAAAACCTTATACAATTTTAGATAAATAATTAACAATTAAATCAGTTCATAATAATCATAAAAGCAATTCACATAAAAATTATTCAAATAGACGTTCAGTTATAAACATCCATAATAACATCCTAAATTATCTTCTCAAATCAATGCCTTTCAAAAACAAACATAGGGCCCCAAATACGATAATAAAAAATAGTCTTAAATAATACAGTCTTAAAGTAAAATATGCATGTAGATGAGTGAGTATGTGTTTGAGTCAGAATCTCTCTAGGCGTCCTTCTTCTTTGAATAGAAATCCTTAGCATTGATCGTGAACACTTCCTCTCCATTTGACTCTACGCCTTCTTCAGCTGCCTTAGATTTGTCTGACTCATCCTCTTTCTCAACTGGCTCTGTCTTGACCATCACAGGAATTGCCTCTGTCTGCTCAACAGTTTTCTAATCTCAAGTATTATCTTCTAAAAAAATTTTTGTTATATGCTCGGTATTAGCCATAGTCATATCCCATTTATTGATCAAGTCAATCTGCCTCTAAACCATTCCATCAAACTATTTATCTCTGGCCGTCTGAACCTTTAGTTATTTTTGCATCAGTTCATCCATCTCATTTATTTTTGCATTAGCATGCTCATGCTCCCCCTTAATCTCAGCCTTTTACTCCTTATTTTTTGTACCCCTCTCTTTAAACATCTCCCCTTTTTATCATAAGCAAAAAGATTATATTTGGAAGAACTAGTGGCCATCTGATTTTTTAACCGAATCACATCAACTTCAAGTTGTGCGATGCGTGACAGTGCTTAATCAAACATTTCTATTGGCACAAAAGGTTGAGCAGAATTATCGGCCATATCCCTTGTAGTAGTTACAACCACTAATTCTATATTTGGAATTTGATGGTTGGCTAGGAGTTGGGCTTCTGATCTCTGTGGGTTAGAGGAATAGAATTGTAACTCAGAGATAGATGGAAGAGTTGGCAAAGTTTTCAAGTTCAGGATAGGAGTTGGGAATGTTGTAACTAGCATAGGATTTTCTTCAGGAATTTGTTCAGGTTGTGTTAGTACAAGAGTTAGTGCCATAGTTTTTAGATCAAAGATTTACTCGGGTAGTGGTAAAGGACTTAACATTGCGGATTGTTTTCTCTGTTTGGGCTTGTATGGGTGACTGTATAAGTTTAGTTGATGACGTAGAGTGTACTAGGCTTAAATTACTTGTGGGTGAATTTGGTGGTACAACAATTGGTTGAATATCTAGCATTTCAGTATCAAGAGAAGTAACTTCAACATATATATTTTCAGTAGAATCAGGGGGTATAATGGAAATAGTACCTAGTGTGCTAAATAATGTATCAATCACAACGTCCTTTGCAGTTTTTTGTTCAAGTTCAATGAGTGCCTCAGCAGCCATGGTTGCACTAAGGGTGATTAATTCTTCCTGCTCATGACTTACATGTAGTCCACCTTCCAGTTTTTGCCTCACAGTGCCCTTCTTTACATTCAACTTATGCACCTTGCTTTTGGATTGTGGTGTCTGATCTTCCACAATTACAATCACTTCAGCTTTATTCTTTCTTTTTCCTTGTGTCTACCCTGCCTTGATTGTTGAACTCATCATCTTTTATTGAACAACTATTCTTTGACTCCTCCTTAGTGGTTGCGCAATCTTGTTCACTGGAGTATCTTCTGAACTCTCCTCAGATGACTCAAATGTAGCCATCTTTTATTTTCCTTTTTCTTCAGACTTTGCAACAATCTCCTTACCTTCATCTTTTTCATCATCATCCACATTGTCATCCTCAGATTCTCCAAACTCTTCTTCAGACTCACTATTTTATGTTGTTTGCGTTTTATAATTTAAGAAACGCAACAATCTTTCAAAATTGTCTCATAACGACCTCTTATGATGGTCTTTATTTATTTATTTATTTATTTATTTATGTATTATTATTATTATTATTATTAGAGTAATACTAGAGACACAAACTGTTAGTTTTCAGAGGCACAAAAGATATCTAGAAGGGGGATTGAATAGATTCTTTAAAACTTTTGAAGTTTCTTTCTTCTTTTATACAAAAGATGACTGAATGGTTTAGTTAATATATAGAGTAACTAAGCACAGCGGAAAATGACTTGTAAGAACCCCTTGTAGAAATAGACCAGTAGTAGAGAATACAATATAGCAGTGATAAAGCAGTTATAGCAGTTATGGCAATTAAGAAATGCAAAGAGATAGAGACAAGGCTTTAAGTGGTTCGGAGCACACAAGACTCCTACTCCACTGTCCTACTCCTCGAGTAGCAAATTCACTAAGGATATTGTTACAACTGAATCACAAAGATTCCTTCAATACCCGTAGTCTTGGAACACCAGTACTCAACGTACTCTTCAAAGCCAGCAGCCTTGGAACTCTATAAGCTAAGACCAACAGCCTTAGAATCTTTGGTACCCTTTGGTACTTAGCAAGTCCAGCAAACTTGACTTAGATTGGTCACCTGTTGACCCTTTCACTTGATAGAGAGTGCTTTGTTTTGTTGCTACTGAGTTGTTTGAAGCATATGGTTTGATAAACTCAGTAGCGAAGCAAGATGTTTCCCTTTGGAATGTAGAATGATGGTGTTTCAGATATTATCTTCTTTTCATTGTTCTTGCTTAATTTGAAACTTCAATCCTTCTGTCTTATGTAGATGCTCTTAAGAATCTTTACGTTGAAATGTAGCTGTTGTATCTGATTCTCCCATTGAGATATGTTGTTGAGCTTAGGAATAGTTTATTCCTTGTTGACTGCAGTAGTGGGATGAGTCAGCTTCCATTAGTCTGATATTAAGAAAATGGTAGGGATAGTGCTCTGACCGTCTGCAGACTGTAGCTGTTTGCTCCCCACTTATTTGTTTAATATTTAGCAACTATCTTGAGCAGGTCATTCTACTGTCTGTTTGTTATTGGAAACTTAGAATATTCATTTTTAGATCTGAGTTTCTCGTCTGACGTCTGACTCCACGTTCTTGCTTAGCCGTAGTGTCGTCAGTGTGTTTACAGTCGTTTGATACTTGCAGATATTCAGTGTGATCTTCATATTTCATTTTGATCATTCTGAAATAGCATCAATGCCTTGCCTTTAAGTTGTTCATAAGAGGTGTTGATTTAGTCTGTGAGTACTGGCATAGACTACTCTACGATTTATGAGAGTTCGTCTAGAGATGCAGGGACAACCCTACATTCTGTCGAGAAGGCCCTACATCCTGATGAGGAAGCTCTACGTCTTGTCGAGGAAGCTCTGTGTCCTGCCGACAAAGCTCTACGTCCTGACGAGGAAGCTCTACGATAAGGAAGCTCTGCGTCCTGCCGAGAAAGCTCTGCGTCCTGCCGAGGAAGCTCTACGTCCTGCCGAGGAAGCTCTGCGTCCTGCCGAGGAAGCTCTACGTCCTTTTACTTAGAGTATGGCAGTACTCTACGATCCGCACACAAGATCAACCTAACAACTTTGATCTTTTCTATTCTAAGTCCTTTGTACATCACCTTCAATAAAGGACTTTTCAATTTGCTTTGATATGACAGATATTCAATACAGCTTAGATCATCCCAACATATTTGATCTTCTCTTTCCTAAGTCCTTATACATATGTCTTTCATTAAGGACTTTACAATCTTAGCTACTGATACATATATTCATTAACAACACAGCATCAAATTTAAACCATGATTCCTAACAATCTCCCCCTATTTGATGTTGACATAACCAGTAGTTGAATCATATCATCAGTTCTAATGCAGATGCTTAAAGAAATAAACATGTCTTATAGTATAGTGAGCAACTGTATTTCTAAATGAAATCATGAATTTTATTGATGATAAAATGAATATTACATTGTATGGCAGTTTCATCAATACAGGGAAAGAGAAGATTTACAAAAGATTTCAAACCTTAGCTTCTCCTTCCTCGTGCTCCTCTCTTGGCCCTTGGGAGATTGGCTCTTTCATATGCAGTTCTTCTTCTGAAGATTTCCCTACCTTCTTCGGTCATCTGCTAGAATTCTTCAATCTGCTCTTGACTGAGACTAGAAGAGGGTACATGACTTTCTTTTTCACCATATGGGTGAGTTCCATGCAAGTGTCTGTTTAACACTACAGGATTTCCTAACGGTATGCGAACTCCCGTTGGGGTTACATCAGGCATTCTTCTGTAGGATCCAGGAACTTCACTTCTTATGGGAATTGCATTGATGGGCTCCTCTTCTCCTGATATTAATGATTTGGGCTGCCTGGTCTGTCTTGGCCTTGGTTGCTCTCTTCCCCTGCTGCTGCTTGATTCCCCTCTTTCTTTGCCTTTTGATTTCTCCCCCTTTATGTCAGCATCTAACCTTCGAACCTCTTGGGAAAGTTTCTCAACACCTCGCACCAGTTCTTGCATTTGAGATCGAGATTGAGTGTTGTCAGCTCTCTGCTCTACGAATTGAGCTTCAGTCCTTTCTCGTTGCTGGTGCATAAGGACGAAAGCATTGTCAGTCCTTTCCATCTGTTGGAGAGATATGCGCTGGAAGTTGTTGATGGAGGTGCTCAGATCAAAGAGTTTCTCAGTCACGAGTTTGCTTTGAGCGGTCTGGGTCTATTGAAGGGAGATAACTGCTGATTTGTGTGCAGCAATTTCTTTTGGTCAATGTCGTTCATTAATTCTTGGATGTTTTCCCTCAATCTTTTGGTTAATTCAGTACCAAGATTATTGGTGTGAGCATTGGCAGCATCAATAAGGTCATTGAACCTTTTATGGAGTGCGAGAGAATTTGCTTCAAGATTTTCTTCCATATCTTTAGTCATTCCGACAGTGAGGTCAGTCAATTCAACCGTTGTAGGAATGAGTTTGACACGCTCAAGTATTTACTGGATCTCATTTGGAGATTCTCCCTTGTTGCTATCTTGGAGATGTGCCAAAGCAATGGCCAAGTCAAAGTAATCATGATGGGAGGAGGATGGTATGTCAGTAGGAATATTTTGGGCAGTTGTTTGAAGTATGGGAGAGGAAGTAGTTTGATTGACGTTCATAGGGTTAGCACATGCTACAATCGTAGAGTTGATCGTAGAGTGGGTTGACTCTACGTTTTGTGTATGGAGGGTGAGCTCCGCATTTGTCATAGGGTTTAGAGACTCTACGACTGGAGATGGTTGAGCATCTAGTTCATCAGAGACAGAGTTTTGAGACCATGTAACTGGAAGTAGACTTGTTGGGTCAAGGATGACCTCATTCCATCTTGGAATCTCATCAAAGCGATAGTAATAGGGCAATGGAGAGTGTTTTAACTTAAATGATGAGGGAATGAAGTATACCTTTTGCCCGTTAACCTGAAAGGGATGGTTTGTCAATAACTTCTGAGCGAAAGAGCCAGTGCTGGGGAATTCTTGAGCAAGCACTGTAATGGTTGGATAGGTTTTGAAGGCCCAGAACATGTGATCCCAAGAATTGACCATTAGTGCTTGATGAAATGGCATTCTTGGCAAGTTGTTAAATAGGCAGTTGTAGATGAAATGTCTCTCTCCACCTCTGCCTTTAGCAATGATTTCTAGGCTTTCATCCTCCTCTTCATCTTTAGATTCATCACTGATCTCTATAGCCCCATCATGTTCAGGCATTGTCTCTTTCTCTCCTTCTTCCCTTTTATCTCTAAACTCCATATTCTCTTAATCTATCTCATCACGAGTATTAGGCTCTTCAGGGATGGGAGAACCTTCATTATAGCCTTCAGATTGCTCCCCCTCAATCTGAGCAGTGACAGGTGCAGGAGCATTAGGTGTCTCCCCCTCAATATGAGCACCTCTTTGTTCATGAGCTTCTTGTTGCTCCCCCTCAGTTGGAGCGACAGTTTGATTGGCCATTCTGATTTCTTCTTCTTTGATTCTTAGCATTACTTCATTGAGCTCTTTTTGAGCCAAGGTCATCAACCTCTTCTTTGTTTTCTTTGGATCGGGTTCAGCAATCTTCCCAGCCAGTTGTTCAGCATTGGTGGATATTGGGTCAGGCTGACCAACTTCTTCTGCATCTGCTTCTGTTCTTGACTCTACGAACGTAGAGTAAGGATTCTCAGTGATCGTTGGAAGGCTTTGCTTAGAGCTGTGTTTTCCTTTCTTATGATACACCTTTAAAGTTGGTTGTGTTTCTCCAGAAGCTTCTTCCATTTGCTTCTTCTTCTTCTTCTTCTCTGCTTTAGAGGATAGGGAAGGCCTAGTTTGAATAGCAGACGATGTAGGTCCTTCATTTGATGACCCGTGAGGTTCTTCTTCAGTTTGGGATACTGCCTTCTTTTTCCCTTTGCTTTTCCTGGTTAGTGCTGGCACCTCCTGATCCACCTCTTCAGTTTCTACAACTACAGACATATTTTTCATAGAAGGCTTTCTTACTTCACTCTGAGTCTTCTCGCTGTCTTCTGTCTGAGCTGATTTCAACTTCCCAGCTGGATTCTTTTTTCAGTTCACGAATAACTTTTGAGTTATTCTTTTGTGGAAATTTATAGCCTCTCCTTCATCATCCCCAATGCGGTCTCCTAGTGCTTTTTGAATAATAATACTGATGAACCTGCCATAAAATATTTTCCTTGCCCCTTGGGTCTTTCCATCATTTGATACCCAGTTTCCAATCCATTCTAAGAGAAGAGCACCATAGTTTAGTTGGATCTTCTTCACAATAGCAGTCATGATTCTGAGCTGAGTGTCATTGACAGAATCATTAGCTGAATCTTTGCATAGAATGCATTTACCAACAATATCAGCAAGGAATTCATATTTTTGAGGGAATTCCTTTTTCTTTAATCCCCTCAGCCTTGGGTTGTTCTCATGATGCATTCGCTTCAGCCCTTCTTCGGTGTTGATGAACTGGAGAGTTGTGAGCCTGTCATTTTTGAAGCCTAGGGCTACATTGATTTCTGAGGCACATAGTTGAAGTGAGATCCCTTTGACCTTTGTGGACAAGATTCCGTCCCCAATAATTCCATTTGAATAGAATTCCCTCACCAATGTTGGATATACTAGAGTATTAGTGTCAAGAGCTTCGTAGAGTCCTGATCGTCGTAGTAGAGAGATGATTCTCTTGTACTTCATTTCAGCTGAAGCAAAATCTTCAAAGTCGAGGGAGTTGCCTGAGATTACTGGTGAGAGTGCCATTTGAGAATTTCTTTGATTTTGCTGCACAAGGACGAACTTTGCTCAGAGTTTGATTGAGGTGGAGAGCTAGGGTTTTAGCGAAGATAGAGAGGACGAGTTTTCAGAAGAAATAATTTGAAATGAGTTAGTGAAAACTTCCCTCTTTTTCTGCTGAGTGGGCTAAGAGTCACGTGTTGGATGTGTGCTCGTTTTAAGCCGAAGGGAAAAGACTGTTTTGCCCTTAGCTCCTTTTGAGCTCTACATTTCATTTTTGAGCCCTTTCTACTCTACGATCTCCATCTTACTCAATGATCATAGAGTACGTCTCGGCGATCGTAGAGCCCTTTCTATTCTACGATCTCCATCTTACTCGACGATCGTAGAGTACGTCTCGGCAGCTTGATTTCCTTTGAGCTATATGTTTTTCCAGTTTTCGGTACTCTACGAACTTTCTTTCTGCAGAGTTAGTATATTTCAAAACATAATATTATGGATGTAAATTTAGCATTCCAAGTTCACTTATCAGCATGTTGAATCTAAATTCATCTAGGGTTTTGTAAATACATCAACAAGCTGATTTTCAGTAGGAATGTAATGTAATGCTATATTTCCACTTTGCACATGATCTCTAATGAAATGATATCTTATATCTATGTGCTTGGTTCTTGAATGCATGACAGGATTATGAGTTATAGCAATTGCACTAATATTGTCACAATGAACTGGGATAGATTTAAACACAAAACCATAATCAGCTAACTGATTTTTCATCCATAGGATTTGTGCACAGCAACTGCCTGCAGCAATATACTCAGCTTATGTAGTAGAGGTTGAAACTGAGTTTTGTTGTTTGCTAAAGCAGGAGACGAGTCTATTTCCAAGAAATTGACATGTACCACTTGTGCATTTTCTGTCTATCTTGCATCTTGCATAGTCAGCATCTGAATATCCCATTAACTCAAAGGGTGACTCCTTGGGATACCAGAGTCCCAAATTTGGTGTTCCTTTAAGGTACGTAAAGATCCTCTTTACAGCTAATAAATGAGATTCCTTAGGATTAGCTTGAAATCTAGCACAAATACAAGTGGCAAACATGATATCTGGTCTACTGGCAGTTAGGTATAGGAGAGATCCAATCATACCTCTGTATTGAGTAATGTCAATACTTTTACCTTCCTCATCTTCGTCAAGCTTGGTTGCAGGTGCCATGGGGGTTTTCATGATGGAAGCTGACTCCATGCCATATTTCTTTAATAGGTCTTTAATGTATTTGTCTTGGTTGATGAATATACCTTCATCAGTTTGCTTCACTTGAAGTCCAAGGAAGAAATTCAGTTCTCCCATCATGCTCATTTCGAACTTACTCTGCATTAGCTTGGCAAACCTTTCACAAAGTTTTTCATCAGTTGAACCAAATATAATATCATTCGCATAGATTTGAACTAGAAGTGATTTATCCTTGTGTTTTCTTAGGAATAAAGTGGTATCTACTCTACCTCTAGTGAATCCTTTTTCTGTGAGAAAGTTGGTGAGTGTTTCATACCATGCTCTAGGTGCTTGTTTTAATCCATACAATGCTTTGTCTAATCTATAAACATAATTAGAAAAAGTTGGATTGATAAAACCTAGAGGTTGTTCTACATAGACCTCTTCTTGAAGTTCTCCATTGAGGAATGCACTCTTGACGTCCATTTGGAAGACTTTAAATCTCATGTGGGCTGCATGGGCAAGAAAGATTCTGATTGCTTCCAATCTTGCAACTAGAGCAAAGGTTTCATCATAGTCAATCCCTTCTTCTTATGAGTAACCTTTACCTACCAGTCTTGCTTTGTTTCTTGTGATAATACCATCTTCATCCATCTTGTTCCTGAAAACCCATTTGGTGCATATGACTGGATGTTGTGTTGGCCTTTCAACTAGTCTCCAGACTTTGCTTCTTTCAAACTGGTTGAGTTCTTCTTGCATGGCCTCTATCCAGCTTGAATCTTCTAGGGCTTCTTCTACCTTTTTGGGCTCTATTTGAGAAACAAAGCTTAGGTAGATGCATTCATTTTGAGTTGCTGATCTTGTCCTGACTCTTGCACTAGGATCTCCAATTATCAGATCTTCAGTATGATCCTTTGTCCATCTTCTTATTCTTCGAACATCAGTTCTGGTGCCTTCTTGTCTGAGTTCTTCTAGGTTGATTTCTGGTTCAGGTTGTAGAGACTCATTGTCAGGCATAGTGAGCTCTATGTTTGTTTTTTCTTGCTCTGCGCTTTCTGCTTCTGGCTCGATGATCATAGAGCCTGACTCTACGATTTTGGACTCATTGATCGTAGAGTCCTCCTCTGCCAGATCATTGAGTGAGGAGGTTTTCTTCTTTGATTCCGACTCATCAAATGTAATATGAATAGAGACTTCAACACTTAATGATTCCTTGTTGAATACTCTGTAGGCCTTGCTGTCCATAGCATAACCGAGGAAGATTCCTTCATCTGACTTGGGTTAGAATTTGGTTAGGTACTTTTTGCCGTTGTTGAGGATGTAGCATAGACAACCAAAGGCACAAAAGTAACTAATGTTTGGCTTCCTTCCTTTCCATAATTCGTAAGGAGTCTTCTTGAGGAGGGAGTAAATGAGAGACCTGTTTTGAGTGTAGCATGCAGTGCTGACAGCTTCTGCCCAGAAATACTCAGGGAGTTGAGTAGCTGCCAATAATGTTCTCCCAGCTTCAATCCATGTCCTATTCTTCCTTTCAGCTACTCCATTTTGTTGTGGAGTTCTTGGGGCTGAGAAGTTGTGATTGATGTCGTTTTCTTCACAGTAAATTACTACCTTAGTGAAATCAAATTCTTTTCCATGATCACTCCTGATAGCCTTGATCTTCTCCTCTTTCTCATTCATGACAAGTTTGAACAGCTTGATCAAGTGAGAGCTAGTTTCATCCTTAGAGCTCAGAAAGAATACCCATGTGAATCTGGTGTAGTCATCCACTATCACCAGAGAGTATTTCTTTCCACCAAGGCTTGTTGTTGGAATAGGCCTGAAGAGATCCATATGGAGTAACATAAGGGGCTTATCATTTGAGTTGATTGCCTTGCTTTTGAATGAGTTTTTGTTTGCTTTCCAAACTGACATGCTTTTCAAGGTTTTTCTTTGATGAAGTTGAGTTTTGGCAGTCCTGCAACTAAGTCATTTGAGGCAAGTCTCAACATGCTTTTGAAATTTAAGTGAGACAACCTCCTATGCCATAGCCAACACTGATCTTCAGAAGCTTTGGCAAGAAAACATACAGCTTCATCAGGTCTTAACTCAGCAAGGTTGAGAGTATAGACATTTCCTTCTCTGGTTCCTATCAGCTTCAATGAGTTGGTCTTCATGTCCCTGACTTGACACTGATTGTTGAGAAAGGTGACTTGATGATTTTTATCACATAGTTGGTTGATGCTGAGAAGATTGTGTTTAAGTCCTTCAACATATGCCACTTTGCTGAAAGACACGACACCATTCCCAGCAGAACCATATCCTCTTGTCTTTCCAGAATTGTTATCACCAAAGATGACTACAGGACCATCTTTTTCTTCAAAATTTGACAGAAGAGCTTTGTTACCTGTCATATGCCTAGAGCATCCACTATCAAGGTACCAGGTTGATTCAGTAGAGCTTTGTACCTGCAGGAAGGATCAGCTTTCATTTTAGTACCCAATATTGCTTGGGTCCATACTCATTAGTAACCTTGGGAACCCAAATCTGTTTGATTTTGGGTCTGTGCAGTATAGGATAAAAAAAGTTGAAATGACATTCAGCAGCTTTATGACCATGTTTCTGGCAGGTGTAACATTGAATATAATGCATATTTGTGTGTGAGTATGGATTCCTTTTTGTCTTAGAAATATGTGGATGATAGTACTTCACACCTTTTGGCTTGACTCCCTTCTGCTTTCTTTCACTTCTATGATTCATAATTTTCGTAGAGTCGAAGTTATCTCTACGATTCTTGTCAGGTTGGTTCGTAGAGAGAGTCTTGACATGTTCTACGACCCTTCGTGACTTGAATGCAGAATTTGACTTACTCTTTAATTTCTTGAATCCTAGAGTGGTGTGGGAGACAATACTTTGATTTGCAGAATTTGAATAAGAAGTATTAATATCCTGTAGGGATTTCACAAATATAATTTTCTTATTAAATTTAGGAGAGCTATTATCATTAGCTTCCACAGGCTCAGCCATTGAGATTTCTGAAGGAGAATTGCAGAAACCCAGTCCTGATCGGTTAGCCACTGATCTTTGACTAGAGATTATGGTATCCATAGTCATAGAGGACTTGTTCCATGATGAGATAGTCTTTTCTAGTTCCTGGATCTTGGAGACTAGAATTAACTCTCTCTGAGTGTTAAGCTCATTTACAAGTCTTAGGTTAGCATTCTCAGCCTCAAGATTGGTACATGAGTTAGCCGTTCGTAGAGCAGTTTCCAACTCTACGACTGCTTTCTCTTTTTCCTCTTGAAGGAGAGAATGATCCTTTGATAGAATTCTAAACAATTTCATATATTTATGCAGTTCTATCATAGAGTCATGCATTCCATCTCTAAGGTCATCAATAGTTAAATCAGGAAAATAAAAGTCAAATACCTCATCCACATTGAATTTTTTCTTGCTTTTTCCTTCTTTGGCCATCAAGCATAGGTTGGCTTTTTGAGTTTCTTCATCTTCACCTAATTCAGCACTTGAGTCGTTGTCTGAATCACTCCATGAACTTTCAGCGACGAACCCTCTTTCCTTTTTCTTGGCTTTGTAGTGGCTTTTGAATTCTAATTTTTTCTTGTCCTTCTTTGGATCATTTCTTGGAGGCTTGGGACAGTTTGCAATGAAATGACCTGGTTGTTTACAATTGTAGCATAAGTCATTTACTTGTTCTTTAGAGCTGCTGCTGAACTTCCTTTGTCTGTTGTTTCTGCTTATAAACTTTTTGAAGTGTCTGACCAGCATAGCAACTCCTTCATCATTGAGTTCATCATCTTCATCATCATCTGAGTCAAATATTTTTGAAGTAGATTCCTTTAGAGCAATTCCTCTTTCTTTCTTCTTTCCTTCTGACAGAGTTTCTGCTCGTTGGGTCAGCTCCAGTTCATAAGTGAGAAGATTGCCATATAACATTTGAACAGTCATTTCATGAAGATTTTTTGATTCTCTAATGGCAGTGGTTTTGGCATCCCATTTACTTAGCAGTGCTCTCATGAACTTGATGATGAGATCTTTATTTGGATAGGTCTTGCCATACGCTCGAAGAAAGTTGAGTAGTACGTTGAATCTTTCATATGTGGAAGTGATGTTTTCCCCTGAGATGTGGGTGAACATTTCATACTGCTGAGTGAGCAAGGACTGCTTGTTTTCTCTAACTTCTTCCGTTCCTTCATTCATGATCAGCAGTGCATCCCATACTTCCTTAGCTGTTGTACAGTTGACCACGTTTTCAAATAGTTCATCTTCTAGAGCCATGAACAAAATGTTTTTGGCTCTTTTGTCTAACTGAACTATTTTTTTCTCTGCATCAGTCCAATCTTTCTTTAGTTTGAGACTTTATTTGGATCTTCAGCAGTTGGCGTCAGCTTGGTTGGTACATACGGCCCATTGATGACAGTATCAAATAGATCCTCGTCAATGGCATCCATGTATACCTATATGCGAACTTTCCAGTTGGCAAATTTGTCCTTGTTGCACATGGGCGGTTTGTTTCCTCCGCCTTGCTCAGATCCATTTCTACTTTGTGCCATTGATCTACTCAAGCGCGTTAAGCTTTAGATAAAAGAACCAGAGGCAAAAAAGATATCTAGAAGGGGGGTTGAATAGATTCTTTAAAACTTTTGAAGTTTCTTTCTTCTTTTATACAAAAGATGACTGAATGGTTTAGTTAATATATAGAGTAACTAAGCACAGTGAAAAATGACTTGTAAGAACCCCTTGTAGAAATAGACCAGTAGTAGAGAATACAATACAGCAGTGATAAAGAAGTTATAGCAGTTATGGCAATTAAGAAATACAAAGAGATAGAGACAAGGCTTTAAGTGGTTCGGAGCACACAAGACTCCTACTCCACTATCCTATTCCTCGAGTAGCAAATCCATTAAGGATATCGTTACAACTGAATCACAAAGATTCCTTCAAGACCCGCAGTCTTGGAACACCAGTACTCAACGTACTCTTCAAAGCCAGCAGCCTTGGAACTCTGTAAGCTAAGACCAGCAGCCTTAGAATCTTTGGTACCCTTTGGTACTCAGCAAGTCCAGCAGACTTGACTTAGGTTGGTCACCTGTTGACCCTTTCACTTGATAGAGAGTGATTTGTTTTGTTGCTACTGAGTTGCTTGAAGCATATGGTTTGATAAACTCAGTAGCGAAGCAAGATGTTTCCATTTGGAATGTAGAATGATGGTGTTTCAGATATTATCTTCTTTTCGTTGTTCTTGCTTAATTTGAAACTTCAATCCATTTGTCTTATGTAGATGCTCTTGAGAATCTTTCCGTTGAAATGTGGCCGTTGTATCTGATTCTCTTGTTGAGATGTGTTGCTGAGCTTAGGAATAGTTTATTCCTTGTTGACTGCAGTAGTGGGGTGAATCAGCTTCCATTAGTCTGATATTAAGACAATGGTACGGATAGTGCTCTGACCGTCTGCAGACTGTAGCTGTTTGCTCCCCACTTATTTGTTTAATATTCAGCAACTATCTTGAGCAGGTCATTCTACTGTCTGTTTGTTATTGACAACTTAGAAAATTCATTTTTAGATCTGAGTTTCTCGTCTGACGTCTGACTCCACGTTCTTCCTTAGCCGTAGTGTCGTCAGTGTGTTTACAGTCGTTTGATACTTGCAGATATTCACTGTGATCTTCATATTTCATTTTGATCATTCTGAAATAGCATTAATGCCTTGCCTTTAAGTTCTTCATAAGAGGTGCTGATTTAGTCTGTGAGTACTGGCATAGACTACTCTACGATTTATGAGAGTTCGTCTTGAGATGCAAGGACAACCATACGTTCTATCGAGAAGGCCCTACGTCCTGCTGAGGAAGCTCTACGTCTTATCGAGGAAGCTCTATGTCTTGCCGACAAAGCTCTACGTCCTGACGAGGAAGCTCTACGTCCTGCCGTGAAAGCTCTGCGTCCTGCCGAGGAAGCTCTACGTCCTTTTACTTGGAGTAGGGCAGTACTCTACGATCAGCACACAAGATCAACCTAACAACTTTGATCTTTTCTATTCTAAGTCCTTTGTACATCACCTTCAATAAAGGACTTTTCAATTTGCTTGGATATGACAGATATTCAATACAGCTTAGATCATCCCAACATATTTGATCTTCTCTATCCTAAGTCCTTGTACATATGTCTTTCATTAAGGACTTTATAATCTAAGCTACTGATACACATATTCATTAACAGCACAACATCAAATTTAAACCATGATTCCTAACACAAACTATTTTACAAATATTTTACAAACTGGCTGATGTGGCAGTATTGTATTGTTTTTTTTTATAAAAAACATCTCCCCAATATAACACTGTCACCAATACAACCCTGCCACATCAGCCAGTTTGTAAAATATTTGTAAAATAGTTTGTGTCTTTAGTATTACTCTTATTATTATTATATAAGTTGAAATATTTTAGAACTATGTCAAAAATATTGCATGTCATTGCGAAACGACATGGCAACATGCATGTGGCACGCCCGACATGCACGATGCGCGTGCCACATGCATGTCATCGCTCGGCATCACCCAACACTTCCCGACGTGTAACACATCGCTCAGTGTCGCATAGCATCCGAAAACAGCACGCTCGTGCACAACTGTCCTGACCCTCTTCTTTTCGAACCTCATAACTTGTTCATTTTAAGTCAGAATACATCCGTTCTTATATCATTTTCTTCCTTGTAACATCCTCTACAAATCCCCCAGGGTGAAATTTTTTTCCAAGTTCATTTTCAGGCCAAAACAGTGGCGCAAAAGACCCTACCTGAACCATTTTTCTGCTTTGGCAGATTTGACTACCCTTTTTTCGAATGCCATAACTTCCTCATCCGAAGTCAGAATGGGTTCGTTCTTACGCCTACGGCTTCCTTATTCAACAAACTATAAGATCCTTAGAAAATTCAAATTTTTCAAGAACTACAACAACTCAGAAAAATAGCCCAAAAGTCACGGGTCATTAAGGTTTTTTAACATTTTTAACTAGTTTTACAAAAAAAATCGTCATGACTTCGTTACAAATGCTTTTGCCTCCGTTCCAATTGGTGATGTTCTTAACTCCCAGGAGCATGATACAATACCTTAGAACTTAATTTTTACATTTCGAACACCACACAAAAAGTGCTCCAAAACAGTCCACTAAATTTATTTTCCATCCATTAAGCATAGGTTTTGTGTTTTCATTATTTTGTTCCACTTTTCATGCATTTACCGGGTAGATTGCAAGCATATATATATATATCACCTTATATCTTTAAGATCCTCCCTGATCTTCCAACAAACAACAACCACCAACAAAGTAAGTTTATATAACTTAAAAAAATAAAAAATGAAAACTAGGGTTTTGCTCTTACCTTTCTTGATATTCTTATTCCTATTCTTCTTCTTAACCTTGACTCAAGCTAGCACTTGATCCTCTTCTTTCTCTCTATATAATCCGCCCATTTCCCTTTCTTTTCTCTCTCAAGCTCTTGTTTTTTTACTTAGGAAAATTTATGAAATGAAACAAGAAAAAATGCAAGTATACTTGCATTCCTTATTTATAAGCAAACTAAGGTTGGAGTAGATTAGTCATTTAGAACCCTAAACCACGCTCTAGTTAACTAATCTAACTTCAATTAAATTAACTAAAGCTTGATAAAATAATGACTTAAGGACTTGTTTGGCTTGATTAATTGATGGGAGGAAACAAGGCATTAAAAGCTTGCTTCATTTGGATAAAAACTTACTATAAATGGTAAGTGACTCACCACTTTGTCCCCCATCTCATCCATACCCGGCCACTCCCTTTCTCTCTCACCTTTTTCACATTCATTTCACCTCATGCTTAAAATTCTAGCAAGTGACACATGGCCATCAATTTACCTATCAAGTGACACATGTAACAACCAAGACTTTGGCTCCAAGTACTTATGTTTTAACCCTAAGCTTAAGCCAAAGCTCTAACCCAAGCCAAGCCATTTTAAACCTTAGGCTCAAATTGGCTCGGTTAGGCGAAAATAATTCGGTTAGTCATTTTCTTTCTAGTTAGGTTTTCCTAACTAGTTCGGTTAGTCAAACCGTAAAATTTTTCTTACAGAAATTTTTTATTAGAGATTACATCTCACATTCCCGAATAAACGTTATGCCGTAATCTGAAAATTTGAAAACACGAAAAATAGTTTTTAGTGTGAATAGTGTTTTTACGTCTTTTCTTGATAAAAATAATTTTATTGGAGATTACGCCTCCCTTTCTTAAATAAATGCTATGACATAATTTGAAATGTCGAAAAATGAAAAGAGCGTTTGCTGTGTTTTATGAATAGTGATTTAGCGTTTTTCTTGAAAAAATTTTATTTCGTCAACAAAATCGCAACACGTATACATAATCACATATCACATACTTTAGGTCAAAATCGACCTTTACACACATAACACATAAGCATTTTCGTCAAAATATTCATTTTATTTAATAAATATTTAGTAACCCTAATTGCAAGGATAAGCTACATTCTCGATTGTTACATACTTAGACTAAATAAATCATATGGTCAATTTCGTGTACCTAGAGACCGATGAGAGATGTTGTCGAAATTTCTTTAGAATAATATATACATGTGTTTAAGTCATTGACATTAGTGGGGCGTCGCATATGAGAATAGGATAAAATAATGATCGGTGTAATAAGGGGAAGATATACTAACATAGGAATCATGTATTCTACCACGCGAAGAAACAGCATATTGATATAATTTATCTCAAAACAGGTACAATTATACCGTCGATTTTTATTCAAACTATAGTTGGATGAGTTGGCGAAAGGAATCTGGCCAGATAGGTGCTACAATTGAATTTTAGAACTAGTTGTGAAGTGTTTCTCGACTTCACTTATAGCCACAAGGAATGTGTTAATGCTCAGAACAATATAAGATGTCCTTGTTTGAAGTGTAAGAATGTAAATTACGTGACCAAAGACATGGTTAGATATCATTTGTTTGTTAAGGGGTTTATGCCTAATTATGAAGAATGTTGGTGGACACATGGACAGAAAAGGGATAGTTACAGTGGTCGAGTACAGAATTTAGACCGTAGTACGAATCATATGAATGTCATGGTTCAAGATATTGCAGGGCCAAATTTTGATTGGGAACAGTACATAGATCAATCTATGAATTTTAAGGCCAAAGCGTTCTTCGAGTTATTAGAAGAGCATAACAAGCAATTGTGGTCTGGTTGCACGAAGCAATCTACTTTGTCTGTAGCGGGGACGTTACTTAACATCAAGACTGATCACAACATGAGCCATGAATGTTTTGAGTCTCTTTTGAAGGCTATTAAGAGTATGTTGCCTGATGGTGAAACATTGTCCAAAAACCTTTACTTTTGGGGAGGCCGAACCCTAGGGTGCCGAACCCTAGGGTGCCCGAACCCTAGGTTACCTGAACCCTAGGGTGGCAAACCTTAGGTTTGTGCCTCATTCAGTCCTCTTCATTTGTCTTGGTTTTTCTTGATCACTTTTCATCATTTTCTCCCGATTCTTGGCCCTGTGAGAAGCTTCTCTTGTCATGGAGGATTCCAGGAAAATCATTTCTAAACTCTCATAAATTTTCTTGCTTCTTTTTATGGTTCAAGCTCGTTACTCCATCATTGCACTGCTCAAAGCTTGTTCAACACAACTTTCGAGAATATAAAATGGTGGGCCCCCTAGAAGACCAACCCCTAGGGTGGCCGAACCCTAGGGTGCCTAAGGGAGGCACATCAGCTTCTTGTTCTTTCTCCATTTGTTTTTCTTATTTTGTCCTTGTTTCGTTTCGATAGTTGAAATCAAGCTCAATCAGGAAAGTTGTTGTCAGAATTTATCTCGAAGTGGAACCACCTAGGGGTGACTGAACCCTAGGGTGGCCAAACCCTGGGGGCCAAAACCTAGGTGTTCCCCCTTTTGGTCATTTATTTCTTGTATCGTTCATTTATTTCTAACTTTTTCATCTTTCATTCAATTCTTTAGGTCACATGTGAACCCTAATTTATACTTAGGCCCGCATTCTAAAATCTTTTAAAATTGTTGAACAAATTTGTGGCTCACCTTTGCATTTTATTTAAATTTTCAGATAAGGCAGAAGGATTGAAAAGATTTAGAGTTAAAGATAAAGAGAAGATAATAGTAAAGTCTGAGGATAGATAATACTAATATAACAATTTTACTATATTATACAATTTTTTGTAATATTGTAAGATACGTTAATAATGAAATCAACTATTAAATTGTGTAAGGAGTATAGAGGTAGAAATATGTAATTTCATTTGTGTAAAATTTTTGTAACGAGCCTAATATATATTATAGTCAGGTGTTGGGAATGTTAGGTTCGAGACATGGAAAAGAATGAATGGATGTATTTATTACTTTTGGTGAGACATGTATTAAATATATAAATGATTTATGCTTGAATATTAAGCATGTATGATGGATGTATGTGGATCGTGATGTACTAAATGAACTGTAGAAAGTACAGGGATTTGGGGGCATTACAGGATGGTATCAGAGCTGTAGCTAGGTTATAACTCTTAGGTAGGAAGACCTTAGGACATTACCTGGTAGAGGTTAATGAAGATGATGATATTTGAGTTCAAATAGAGCTCCTACGTAATTTAATTTAATAAGTGATAGACTGAGAAATTTATTATGTGTATGATGAGATGGTTGTATATATGAGGTTATATATCTAATGGTGGGGATTAACTGAATTATGATTTTTGGATAAGAATAATGGTAAGTGATGATAGAATTGGAAATCCTAATAATAGATTTGTAAGAGGAATTTGAGGAAGATCTTAAGAGGATGAGGACTAGGTGAGAAATCCAAAAGAAGATTAAGTAATCCCAGGTTAAAGATTGCATATAGAATTAGAAGTAGAAAATGTATAGATTTTGAAAAGGTGAATATAAATAGTAGAAGAAAGATAAGTGGCGGGAAGAAAAAGAATGGAGATTTAGGTAAACAATAATGAGATATTGCGATAGAATAAGAAGTTTGTGAAATTGCAGGTTATTGTTGGAGGTTATTTAAGATTATATTATAAAGGTTCAATATGATAAAGAAATTGATGAAGTATGTGTAGATAGAGGAATGTGAATAAAAATTATATAGTTAAAGATATGTTAATAAGAATCAAGAAAGATTATTGATGTGAAAGATTCCGAAAAAGTTATGAAGGAAGTTTAGAAAATCAAACATTGAAGTAAAGTATTTAGGTGACTCGATAGAGGAATAATCTATAATAGAATGTAAACTATTGTTATTGGACAAAGTTAAGGAATTATAAAAGCAGGGATTAGAAAATGTAAAAGAATATGGGAATAGGAAGTGAAGAAAGGGAACGAAAAGTTTAAATGAATAAGGATGAAGTTTTATGATTTGAGGAAAGAATGTAAATATATTCGGTGGTAGAATTGGAAGAAGAATTTTTGCAGAAAGTGCATAGTTTGAAATAAATGATTTATTCTAAAAGTACAAAGAGGTATTAAGACCTCGTCAGTATATTCGTGATTCAACGTAACTAAAGAAATTATGGAATAGATGAATTTAACCATCTTGTCGGTTAAAAAGCTCTATTGGACATTGAAATTAAAAGGTTTGACATTTTTTTGAAGTTTTAGAATAGAAATGAAAGTAAAATACGATAAATTTTGTAGATTTAGTGAAATAAAATTCATGGATGATCTTACAACTAATTGTCTGTAGCAAGTTTAATTTACGTATTATAGCAGCTATTAAGCTAAAACAAGAATGTTAGGGTATGAAGGTTTTGTACATGAGAAAAATAGGAGTACCCTTAAATTGGGATAAAAGTTGAGAATGATAGTTACTCGTATATGTATGTATGTATGTATGTATGTATGTGTGTGTGTATATATATATATATATATATATATATATATATATATAGTGAGGATCAAGAACATAACTCTTTAAAGAGCATAACTCCTTAAAGAGCATAACTCCCCTTTAGCGATGGACCGGGCGAACGGTTTGGTCCGTCGCCATAGATCCGTCCGCCGCTATATCTTTTGTCCGTCGCTATATGTTGTCCGGTCGCTGAAATTGTCCGTCGCTAAAACCTATGGCGACGGACCAAACCGTCGCCCAGTCCGTCATTAAAAGTGTTATGCTTGTTATGTCTTTTAAGATTTATTCTCTTGAAATGTTCACTATATATATATATATATATATATATATATATATATATATATATATATATATATATATTATTGTTCAAACTGACTTTTTTAGAGATAAAGAGATTAAAGACGGCTGCATTTGAAATAAATTAGGCCCAAGGAATCAATTGCGTAGGAAATCTTGTTTAGGATATAACTTATGATCCATTTAAAATAATGGGCCCATAAGCACAAATTTCGAAACTCTTACTAAGATATAAGAGAATCATCAACTTTGTCGAGTGATACATGTTGTTTTAAACCCAAAAACGTATGGGAAAAAAGACTTTGGGCCTTCGGTAGTTTTTCAAAAAAATTTAAACTTATTTGGTTTTTCAGTAATTTTGCCGCATCTTTCGCGATTAGGGTTTACTTGATACTGTAGGGTATTTAAGGAAACGTAGGATCATTTTGAGGTAGATCGGCTCTATCATTATTGAATTTTCAGAGTACAGCTTCTTGTCGATTTTTCCCTTATTTGATCTTTGTGTATTCAAGATGTTGAGATTGAATTCATTGATATTCTTCCGTTAATATCACTTCACTTTGTGTTTGTGCTAGAGAGAGATGGAGAATAAGGAAATATAATGACGCTACAAGGTTCAAAAAGGTAGTACATTATAGATCTTAATGAAATCCCTTTATTCTATATTGATATTCATGTTTATTACCGTATGATTGTTGAAAAAGGTATTGAATTATGAATGCTATAGATCCTAGAAGTTTTAAGTACATTGGGTGTAATTCAGGGGCGAATCTAAGAATTCTATCGAAGGATTAAATTTTTTATGTAATATAGAATAGCAAATAAAGTTAATACATATGAGTTTAATTAGTTTTGATAAAATTGAAAATTAATTAGTTGTAAATTAGTCAAATGAAATCATATTCACATTTTGTACATTAAAGAAGGATGATTTATTGCGAGATTATCATACTCTTTGAATTCCTAATTATTTACAAATAAAAGTGTAGATATTTTTATACAAGTTTAAACTTTGATTTCATTTTTATTTTTTATAGTACCTATAATAAATTATCTTCTCTCCATGTATTATTCATTTTTAGCATATTGATTTAGGAGATTAATATTTTTACAAGAGTAATACTACAGACACAAACTATTCTACAAACATTTTACAAACTATTGATGTGGTATACACTCATATGATAGAACTTTATATGACGTGGTATTTTAGTTTTTAAAAATGTCATATGGGAGTATACCACATCAGCAGTTTGTAAAATGTTTGTAGAATAGTTTGTATCTGTAGTATTATTCATTTTTACAATGTCACTTCACATGATGAATAGTAAATGAGTCAAACACTTGTATACGAGAAGATTAACTTGTACATATAGGTGATCCCATCCTCAATTTGCTTTTGATAATTTTGATTGTTTATTGATATATAAATTTTTTTTTTATAGATAAAGATACTATATATTTGCAATCCTTATTTTTGCATTTTAAAAAATTTTGTATGTTTTTTCCTTATCATCTCACTTTAATAGTTAAATCACACTCCACTAACCTAAATATTATAAATTAAGTTCAAAATAAATATCAAAATCATTAGTTTCTCCAATAATTCCTCCATCCCCATTTCAATAATTCATATTTGAATTGTTTTCCTTATTGTTACCCCTCAAATTACTCTCAATCTTTCGTAAAATTAATCTCAATCTTTTTCACAATTAGTATTGTTATCCTAAATTACTCTTAATGTTTTCAAAAAGTTTTAGGGATAGAGATGAAGGCTGAAACTATTAACAAATTCGTTACATTATGCCTTTTAAGATTCTTTTTTCTTTTAAGCCGTTGTACTTTACACACAAATCAAAACTACTCTGATAAATTTTATTTTTCAAAAATCCACCGTATGCAGTTGCCTACACTTACAGTACACTAGATCCACCCTGGTATAATTTTAGTAGCTATGCTTGAGTGAATATACTAAATGAGTTATAAGCTTTTATTTTGACAAAATATGATTTCTTTTAAACTCAAATTCTCAATTCTATTATTGAACCTTGCAATATTTGGTTTGAGGGTTAATATTTACTTTTAGTTATTGCAATATTGGGTTTGACAAAATATGATTTCTTTTAAACTCAAATTCTCAATTCTTTATATTATTCTTATTAGTTATTTTGGATTTATTGTCATATCTGTGGAGGTTAAAATTGAATTTCTATGACTCTCAGATTGGAAACGCTATTGGGGATTAATATTTTTGTAGAACTACAATTTCAAGGACTACATTTAGAGGTAAATGAGTAATTTAAAATTTTACTTTGTTTCTTTTAGGAACCCTTTTTAATTTTATTTATTTATTATAAATTCTTTATATTAGAATTATTATAATTATGGATTATTGGAGTAATTAATGGTTGATTTACATTTCTTTGCCTTCTATATTTGAAGCTACACATTTGATTTAGGCTTCTAGATTTTGAAAATAAACATACTTTTGTTAACTATGTTGAAGGATTTCATGTTTTGGTTTATTTGTTGTTATATTGTTAAATATTTTCTTTGTCTCAAATTTATTATAACACATTTTAATGTTTGTAGCCCGATGTTTAAGATGTGCTAAAAATATATTTAAATATTATATATTTATTTCTTTTGGCATATTCGAATGTTATACGATTAATTATATTACATGTTCTTAAAAAGTATAATATTTAAGTATATTTTTGAGACATTTTAAAAAAATTAAAAGATGTGTTGTAATAAATCTAAGATGAAAGGATTATGCTACATCCGTCCCTGAAAAGTTGACTTAGTTTAATTTTTCTGGTCAAATTAACCAATTTTAGAATTAAAAATGAACATATTTATTTATATTTTCAAAATTATGAAAATTGAAGGTAGTTGTAAATTCTGTATATTTTCTTATGCTTATAGTTTCTCCACTTATATTTATAAAAAAAGTAATATAAATTTTAATTACAAAAAAAATTAATTTAATTAAAAAAGTCAAACTAGATCAATATTTTAGGGACCGAGGGAGTAATAAAAGTCCCGCAACAACTAGGAATTCTCTTGTTTTCACCCTATTGAAAAAGATAGAATTGTTTTTTGTTACCATCTATAAAAATTTAACTATACTATTAAAATTAAGAATAAAAATATCATTAACATATATATCAATATCAATATAATATATAATGGACGCAAGTAATAAGCCTTCATGTTCACTCTCACGAAATCGAGCTCTCACCTAAGCTCTCACAAAATCGTGCATTCTTATAGACTCTAATATTTTAAAATTCCTTCTTTTAATATAAATATATAATAATAAAACATAGCTAAATCTAATAAACTTTTTCCTCTAATCTTATCTTTCCATCTTATGTAGACTTCAAAATTTTTAAAAAATATATCACCTATAAATTAGTACAATATAATATTAATAATTATTAATATTATGAATCTACATCATAATATTTGTTGTTCTCTTCCCTTTAATTTTTTCTTTTATTAAATATGACCGCCTTTCATTATACACTACTACTATGTTTTCCTTTTTTTATTTGAGATCAATTATTGAGTCTTTAATTATCTAAAGAAAGTTTTAGCTAGCATTTTAATTCTGCATAATATTTTGTTTTACAAGTATATAAATATATAAGCATAATATATATATATATATATATATACACACACACACACATTATAAATTTAAAAAGTGCATATTTATACTCATTGTAACATATATTGCTATAGATATAGTGTATATTATATATTAAAAAGTGATATTTGTCATCCATCAATTTCTTATTAATTTTGAAAGAATACTCATACCTCTTTAGTGAATAAAACTTTATAACTTTATATAAAATATTTAAAATAGTAAATTAAAAGTTGAATCTATATCATAAGGTGGTATAAAATAAGAAGGTATTCATAGTTCACATAACTATTTAGAAAAATATTGTAATTAATCCCCCGAATATATATAGATTGAAACAAGTCGTAATTAGTATTTATCAATAACTTTTCAAACACCTATGATATTCTATAGTAAAAATCTTTAATTATATTTTATGCAAAAGTCTATCATTTCATTAATATATATATAGGAAAATTTTCTCCAATAAACCAAAAAAAACAAACCATAAACGAATCGGCTATACTGACAGTTTTGTCCGTCGCTATAGCTGGTTCGTTTTTGGTTCGCTCCCAGCAGTTCGCTGGAGAAAGGCTCCCCATATATATATATATATATATATATATATATATATATATATATATACAGGGTACCAATTCACAGCAAACGATTGCTGGGGCAACTAATTTCTTCCTTGCCGCTACAAGCTGTAGCGGTAGTGGTTGGCTTATGTTTGGCTTATCTGCCGCTACAGGCTGTAGCGGCAGGGAAGAATTTTTTTTTGCGGCAAAAGGCTTATAATACGTATTAGTTTTTTGGTCTCCTTATCCTCCTTATTCTTATGTACTTCCATACCCTTGGTTTCCTTATTCTCCTTATTCTTATGTATTTTCATACCCAACCCAATTGTCATTTATTATCATAAAGTATATTATAAAAACATACAAAATTTTAGTTTCCTCCAATATATTAAAAACTTATAGATATATTTTATTTTTAAGTTAATTTATGAAATACTAAAATATAAAATATTAAAAATTTAAAATTAACAAATATAATAATAAATAGTATATAATTATTAATTAATATGATACTATTTATTATTATATTTGTTAATTTTAAATTTTTAATATTTTATATTTTAGTATTTCATAAATTAACTTAAAAATAAAATATATCTATAAGTTTTTAATATATTGGAGGAAATATAATAATAAATAGTATATAATTATTAATTAATATGATACTATTTATTATTATATTTGTTAATTTTAAATTTTTAATATTTTATATTTTAGTATTTCATAAATTAACATAAAAATAAAATATATGTATAAGTTTTTAATATATTGGTGGAAACTAAAATTTTGTATGTTTTTATAATATACTTTATGATAATAAATGACAATTGGGTTGGGTATGGAAGTATATAAGAATAAGGAGGATAAGGAGACCAAAAAACTAATACGTATTATAAGCCCTTTGCCGCAAAAAAATTCTTCCCTGCCGCTACAGCCTGTAGCGGCAGATAAGCCAAACATAAGCCAACCACTGCCGCTATAGCTTGTAGCGGCAAGGAAGAAATTGGTTGCCCCAGCAACCGTTTGCTGTGGATTGGTACCCATATATATATATATATGTAGCGCAGTAAGAAGTGTGCACAAGTAATTTAAATTTTTAATTTTTAATTTTTTTTTCATAAATTTGACAAAATTTTAAGTAAACATCATTTATAATAATTGGCACGTCGATTAAATATTTTATCCAAAATAGACTAAAAAGTCGTATTGTACGACCACTGTAATTTACTTATCACTATATATTGAAATTAATTTATTTATATTTTTATATAAATATTATGTATTTCAAATCAATTTGAAGGTGTTGCATAAATAATAATTAATGAAATATTATTTTGTTATAAGACATTTAATGTTATTATTATTATTTATTAATATATTTTTTTAATAAAGATGTATATATATATATAAGGTAAGGGATTACGTGTCTTGAACAAATGTTTATGTGTGGCTAGTATAATGTAATTTTGATTGATAAAATGGTAAAATATTAAAATAACCTTTAATAAATATGAGCAAATGCTAAAATTAATTACTAAAATCTCTAAAAATAACAGGACGAACAAAAACTTAACATACCATATTATAATATAAGTCATAACTTAAAAACAAGTCTTTATTATATTATGTTTTGTAGACTTACATGAATAAAATATAATCAGATTATAGCCCAAAGTAGGTGTAATGAAGAAATGGGCCAAATGGCTCAACAGGTGATTATCAGATTATAGATTGCGTTGTAAATATATAATTTTGTGACATTTCTAAGAATGCCCCAAAGCAAGACACATTAAAAATCACGATTCTTACGTTTGGATTGAAAGAAAATTGGTGAAAAATAGAATATATAGAGAAGAAAATGGAATATTGAGTAGAATGATTCATTCCATTCATAGCTGGAATGAGTCATTCCATAACCCTCTAAGAAATAAAATTCACAAATTTGGTAAGAATGAGAATTGTACATTCCATTCCAATAGAACAACCAAATACAATTTTTTCATTCCATAGAAATGAGAGATTTTATTCTCACTTTCATTCCTTCAATCCAAACGTAAAAGCATAATTAGATTAATGATAATCTTTTAGATAAACTGATTAAACATATTTAAATTAGGTTTAAGCCTAAAACCCTAAAACAAACCTTATAGTATCTAGTGGCAAAGTTGCCTTAAGCTATATTTGAAGTTAAAAAATGAAATTGATGAATGAATGGAATAGAGAAGGGAATGATTCATTTAATTCTAGCTAGAATGAGTCATTTCATACTCTCCCCAAAGAATAAAATTTATAAATTTGGCACAAATGGGAATGATTCATTTCATTCCAATGGAACAACCAAACATAACTTTTTTTCATTCAATTCTCACATTCATTCTTTCAATCCAAACGTACTATTAGTACCTTAAGGGCATAATAAGCAGCTGGCTATGCTTAATTTTTTTTTCTTGCTTAATACTATTTTTTAGAGTATAGGGGCGGAAAATAATTTAATAAAATTAAAGGGGTAGACTAACAGAAAGGCTGGTCTTAAAGAGACGATGAATATTTTTAAAAGTACACTTCATAACCAAATGAAAGATAAGTGGTTGAATAATTTTTTAATTTCATCCAAAATGATGTCTTTGGAGTTTGGAACAATTGATAATGAATTAAGTTATCATGGAACATTTTCAATTTATGAGACTTATAAAAATAACATTGTCATTCGTAAACAATGTTATATTTACTTAATACTAATCTATGATCTCATGCAAAATACGAGTTTTGTTATAAAATTATTACATTATTTATACTTTTTTGTATTATTTTATATTAATTATAGTAATAACACACTAGTATTGTGTTTACCGTTTTTAAGTTTATACTTTTTTGGATTTATAATTTTTTAGAGTTTATCGTATTTAAGTTTTATTTATTTTGCAAAATAATTTATTAAAATCTGCACCTGCTGCCGACAAATCTGTGCTCCTTTATAATACTTAAAAGTATAATACGGTATGAGTTAATTTTTACTATTACCGGATATTAGTCAATTTTGATTCTCTCCTGTTGCAACAATTGTTTGTCAGGTTTAACAATTGTCAAATAGCTTCAATTTCATCTGTTTAAGGTCTTTCTTTTAGGGAATTATTATTTTTACAAGATCTCTCTTATAGAAGTGTGGACTCATTTAATTTTCATGCGAGAGAGACTCTGTGGAACTATCATATTTACTTGTGAAAATATCAAGTCACTTCTTTTATTCAAGTATAATTATTAATTTAAAGATTTATACTAAAGCACCTATATATCATATTTGATATTTTATGAGATTCATTTAAGCTAGATATTTTGTTGGAATGAAGTTGGAGGATCAACGGTAAGGATGGAAGGAGAGATGATAGGTATAAAAGTTGTTAAAATACATTTCTTTAAAAGAAAAGGCATTCCCCATAATAAAATAATATACATTGACAATTTGATTTTAATTATAGAGAGTTGTTAAGGATAGAAAATAGATTAAACTATATTTATGATAAAAAAATAAATCAAAAGAAATATTTAAAACGGTTAATATTGTCAAAGTAAAAATAATGTTACTAAGAAATGTCGCTAAACGATTTTAAAAGTGTTATTACATGCAAGGACGGAGATACACATAGGCTAGGGTGGGCTTTAGCCCAGGTGAATTTTTTTTTTTTTTTTATAGGTAAAAGTTAGGGCCAAATATGTAACTTAATAAACTTAAGGGGGCTGATTAATAGAGGAGCTATACTTGGAGGGAGGAAAACAAAAATTTCATAAACTAATTTTAAATCCAAGACAAGTCCGCCCCTCATCCTCAGACATTTCCCCTGTATGGTGCAGAGCTTCTGCTTCAACTTTTCATTCATCTTCTACTTTTAGTTTCTAGATCTCCGCCATTAGACCCACTGCATCCAAAGTTAAGGGAAAATATATAACTTAATAAACTTAAGGGAGCAGATTAATAGAGGAGCTATATTTGGAGAGAGCAAAACAAAAATTTCATAAACCAATTCTAATAGAGGAGTTTTTTTTAATGATTTTTTGTTGTTGTAATTTATTTAATATGTCATATGTAATTTAGATTATTTTTATAACATAAGGAATTTAAATATTTATTAACAAATTTGTGATTAGAAAAGAATATTAGGGGTCAATAAGAAGTGTATACATACATATATAATGTTATTATTTGTAATATTAACAATATTGTAATTAAATACATATTTTACATATGTAACCGGCCGAAAAATATAAAATTATCTAAAAAAAATTGCCTCGGGGGCTCAACCCCCGAAACCCCCCCCCCCCCCCCCGTCAAATTATTTATAAAATCATAAGTTTTTTGACCGCGCAGTAACCCAGGGCGAAAAAAATTCCTGGCTCCGCCCTTGATTACATGTGTATTTGTTCAGCATCGCTTTTACTCGATAATACCAACAACCATATTTAAATGCACAAAAGAAACATAGTAACTTATTTATCTTACTCTTCTAGTCTCTGAATTTGATCAGGACTAAGGGCCTGTTCGGGAATGACTTATTTTTTTTGACTTAAAGTTAAAATTTAAGTAGATTTATAAGTTAAAATTTTAGTAGATTTATAAGTAAAAGTGTTCGGCATCATTTTTACTTATAAGTCAGAAATTATAAGTAATAGTTGTGGATGTGTTCGGCTAATAATGACTTATAAGTTAAAATAAAATGTAAAGATTACTAAAATGTTCTTCAATAAGAAGAACATAAGAAAAATAAAAGAGGGCATTTATGTCATTTCATAGCCTTTGACCAACTTAAAAAAAATGACTGATAAGTCATTTTTTTTAAGTAACTAAAACTTACTTATTCTTTTTGACTTATATTTTAACTTATAAGTAGAATTATAAGTAGCAAACGAACGGCTTTTTTGGCTTAACTACTTATAAGTTGGGTTGACCAACTTATAAGTAGCAAACGAACAGGCCCTAAGCGTTAGTACTGAATAATAAGAACTGTTACTGCTAGACCTTTTTAAAGATTTATTCTTTTCAACCTCTCAAATGTAGTTTCTATATATAGGGCTATATGTAGCTACACAGTAGATTATAGCGATGGTTTTCCAGGGCTATAGCGACAGTTTGTCTGTCGTCATAGATATTATGTCTATAGCGACGGACAAACCGTCACTATAGCCTATTGTGCACTACACAGTTGTGTACCTACATTTTTCATATATATATTTGTACATAGAATAGTTTATTGCAGTGTTAACTTTTTTGGATCTTGATTTTAGAAAGTTGAACAAATCTCATTAGTATTATGTATTGATAAGTTAAGATATTGGACCATTGGTAGTTGATTTGGTTAGCAATTTAGCATCAATTTTTTATTCATAAAAATTGAAAATTTAAAATTTAAAATTGAACTCTCGTTTAGCACGAATGGATGGAGTATCACTTTGTCAAAAAATTCTCACTTTAAAAAGGTATTCTTTTGGTTGTAGAAGTAGTTAAAATATAGTTAATGAAAAATAAATGTTGAAAGTTGATTTCCTGATAGAAAATTGTTAATCATATAGAATGTATGTTTAATTACACTGTGTTTGGACAATTTCAAAATCCAAACGTAATTGAAAATCTTGTTCGTCTAGTAACAACTTATTTAATTAACAAAAATAGTGTTTAAGTCTCAAATACAACACACAAAAAACAATACGGTGCGTTTAAAATGCTACAAATACTAATAACCGAACAAATCCGGAGTAAATTGAACCAAGTATATGACAAGATCGAATAATCAGAAGGATTAATCAAATGCAGTGTGTGCATATATAAGCTGGTTTTTTTACATCTAGATGAAGTGCTCATGTGCATCTTTGTGTTTATATATATATATATATATATATATATATATATATGTATATATACACACATATTTGTATAGAATGATTTATTGCGGTGTTAATTTTTTTGGATCTTGATTTTAGAAAATTTAAAATGAACAGTCTATTTGAACAGTTTATAAAAATAAGTTACACATATATATAGCAGATAGTTACAATTGTATAATATTTATATAACAAAGATTATATGAAATACAGTTATTAGCTAAATCAACGTAACTTGTTTTCATAAACTTTCACTTTGAACTGCCTAGTATCAAAATCCTATACTTTTATGGAGCACATGTGAACGGATTCACTAATTTAGTAAAGATGCGACATTTGCTGGACAAATTAATACATTTTGAAATTAATATATTAAATTTCCAAAAACTTAAATGATGATGTTAAACAGGGGCGGATTTAAGAATTGTGTTTAGCTGTGACAATTTATTTTCTAAAGAATATCTTCAGAAAAACATTAAGACTAAGGTTGTACAAAAATTGATAAATTAAAAAATGCTATAAGCCTATATCCACCAAGTTCTCCTTGAAAGAAAGAGTATATCAAGTAAAAATATTATATTTTACTTGTGAAAATAGTCCTAATTTTCTACCAATATGACTTCTAAGATTATTGATGACATACTTAACAAAAATATAATACTCCGTCCCAGGTTAAAAGTGTTGGTTGACTTTTTGCGCATATTAAAAAAGAAGATAAAATGACAAAATTATCCATATTTAAATTCTCATTTAATTGCATAGTTTTTTACACATGACTAGTGATGCTCCATAAATATGCATAGAGAATAGAAATACGACAATTAATACTAAGAGTATTATGAGCAAATTATTGTAAAAAATAGATTATTTAAGGTAAGTAGACATTTAACTTGGGACTACCTAAAATATTAATAAAGACTTTTATCCTGAGACAGAAGGAGTAATATTATAAAAAGTGATGAGTAGTAAGTGAGAGTTGTTGTCAAAACTGAAAAACAAAAGTACCAGTAGTGTAAAAATGATAATGTTTTAATAATACATTATAGAAATAAAAATTGAAAATTTGAAAAAATAATTTTATCTAAACAAATTTAATACTGTGTCAGAAAATCAAAGAGAGATTCTAATTTTTGGATTAAGGAGTATAATCAAATTGGAGACATAATTGACTAGTATTAATAAATAAATAAATACATGGTAAAAAAAAAAACACCTAGTGTCAAATAGAATCCTACTTCAATCTTGTATATCTCTGTTCTCTCTCTCTAATACATATCCATATTTGATTAAACCATCTACATCAGTGTAATTCAAAAATGTCTCTATAAGATCTATTTGACCCTTTGTAAAAGACACATAAGCCCAAAAATATAAATACCAACTGCAATATTAGTTACTGCACATGATATACCTATTAAAAGACTAATTGCTCAATTAATTAATTAAAACTTAACATCTTTACGATGATCAGATTATGAAAACTAGAATATTGGTAATCAGATTATTTAAAAAGGAATTGTTATTTTCACAAGTAAAAATTTATATTTTCACAAGATCTCTCTTACACAAGTATAGGACCCGCTTACTATTCATGTGAGAGGAATATTATGAAACTATTACTTTTATTTGTGAAAATATCAATTTCCGATCGAAAAATATAATTATAATAAATATGCTTAAACTAATTTAGAGAATTGTTGTTTTGCAATATTATTAAGATAATAATAACACTATCTGTAGTGTTCTAATCGATCTTTAGCAACTTGTGGCCTTGTGGGTAGAACCTAAATGAAGTTATAATTTGATTCCAATGTAACTTTTGAACGAAAAAGAAAAGAACAGAAAAAACTTAAATGTATAATAGAAAAGAAAAGAAAAGAAAAGAACACTTGTATATATTTTTTCATACTGTTATTGAGGTTATAAAAAAAACTTACGATTATTAATTTACCCTTATAATAATTTTAAAGGAGTATTATTTTCACATGCATATTTGATATTTTCATATGATCACCTCTCACATGAGAATGGAGTGGATCTCACCTTCATGTGAGAGGAGCACGTGAGAAAATATCAAATATGCATGTAAAAATATCACTTTCCTAATTTTATTGTGTTTATACCTAGTATAGAAGGTATGATATGATTATAAAAGATTTAGTTACTTATTTTTTTTCCTCTAAATTTGTCTATTTTTGGGTGGAAAGCTATGGCAGAAAAAGTGTTTAAGTTTTTTGTCTATTTCTTTTTTGTTCACTAAAAAACCGTAACAAATAATTAATTGAGCAGAAAACTTAAATTTTCGTCCATTTTATTTCCGTCAAGTATAACGCTCTAATACTGAGCTTTAAAATGAAAGGAAAAGAAAAAAAAAATGGATGAAAAACTTTTTGTCCAATTTTTTTTACTGAGTTTTTTAATGAGCAAAAAAAAATGAGCGAAAAACTTGATCACTTCTTTTTGTCAAAGTTTTCCGTCCAAAAATGAACCGATTTGACAAAAAAAAAACTAAATAATATAAACAAATTTTATAACCTCTATCATAACCTCTGCATTATAAACTCAATAAAATTAATATATAGGTAAACTAGTAATCTAAGTGTAAAATTTAATATTTCAACTCTTTTATTTTTTAAAAATTTAGTAACAACATGAAAAAAATATATATAAAACTTTTCTATATTTTTTTTTCTTATAAATTAACCCAGAAACATAGTGCAAGGCAAATGACTTAAAAAAAGAGCTGATTGATAAGGCTGGCCCGATACATATTCTCTAAATACCGTCGTTACTTTTTCTCCCGAGAAAAAAGTTCACAACCTGTGGGCGTATTGAAAACTTGGTCTCTTATTTATTTTGTTGTGGGCCAATTTTATGGCCAATTTTATTTTCACTCTGAAATGTAATATCTTAACAATGAGAAGCATTAATGGTTTAATAACATCATTAAGTCCTAAAAAAAATCTAATATATTATAGTCAAAGGATATTAATTTCGCCAGCAAAGATTTAATCTTTTCCCTTAATTAGTGAATCCATTGGTCCCTATAAAAGCTAATACTGTAGTAAAAAAAACCAGCTATATGCACACACAGACACACTGCATTTTGATATTAGAAACTTTATTTTTGAGAAATTCAAGAAGATGAATGCTGAAGGCTCTAGCAGTAACACTAGATCCTCGTCAACTAATAGGTCACTTGGAAATACTCCGTACCAGCGCTTCAGTCATGCTCAGACTCACAGATTAGAGGAGTAAGATTAATACTTAATTAAAGTATCTTTTTTTTTTGGTCCATTTGATTAATCCTTCTGATTATTCGATCTTGTCATATATCTGATTCAATCTACTCTGGTTTTGTTTTGTTATTACTGTTTGCAACGTTTGAAACGCACCGTATTATTTTTGGTGTGTTGTATTTGAAACTCAAATACTGCGTTTGTTAGTTAAATAAGCTAATACTAAAAATTTCAAGTGCGTTTGGACTTTGAAATTGTCCAATACCGTGTAATCAAACATACACTCTAATGGTTAACAATTTCTTATCAGGAAATTAGATTTCAATCTTTATTTTTCATTAAAAATAAGGCTAGTTCTTTTTCGATCTTTATTTTTCATAACAAATATTTGCTATGACACTATTTGTACAAATTCATCTCTAGTTGTTCATAGGAGAAACAGACGCGCCACATTTAATTTTTTTAACCCTTATGCCAATATTAGTGGCAAATAAAATTTTCTTTTTTAAATTTGTATCGTACATTTCTTCATGGAGATCGGAGCTGAGTTTGCCCAAATAATATTACAACAAATATGTGTCTTGTTAAATATGACGATAAATTTATGTCAATAGTAAATATTCATGTATATGAATACATGAGACAGATGGAATTAAAAAGGGTCTCACACTCATTTATTCTATCTTATCGTTTAGCCTTCCATGTTCGTCTATCCGATAATATGTGAATATATGTGCTAACGGATTATTTTTCTTATGCATATATACACAGGTTTTTCAAGGACAGCCGCCACCCAGACCATGAGCAGCAATGTCGACTAGGCGAGGAATTGGGCATAGAGCGTGAAAAAGTTAAGTTTTGGTTTCAGAATAGAAGGACACAACTAAAGGTACTCTTGATAATTTTTCTATTCCACAAAGTCAGCCATTTGATAATATTTTTTTCTACAAAAAGTAGTCTTTTTTTGTTATATTAGTATAAAATAATACTCCATCTGTCCCAAATTAATTACTTTTCTAGGATTTTTTTAAGTCAAATTGACTATTTTTAAAATTAATAATTAAGCATATATAAATATATTTCTAAAATTATAAAAATTGAAATTAGTAATAAATTGTATATACTTTCTTTTGGTTATAATATCTTCACCTATATGTTAGCAAAAATAGTAAAAAGATTAGTTTTAAAAATAGTCAATTTGACTTTAAAAAGTCCTAGAAATGCAATTAATTTGGGACGGAGGGAATATAATATACTCATTCCGTTCCAAATTATAAGATTATTATTGATTTTTAAAAATTAATTTAAAACATTATTAAATTCAAAATTGAGATGATTTACTGAAAATTATTGTATAGGCTGAAATTAAAGTAGTCCATGTTAATTTAGAGTTTGAAAATATCTTAAGTTGATTTCATAAAATTAATAATAATCTTATATTTTGAAACGGATAGACTATTTATAGGAGGGAATATTTATTTTCTTTTGATATTACTTAGAGTATTGTTAATAAATTTATATCGATATTAAATATGGACGTAGATGAATACATCATGCATAGGATACATTACACTATTATTCTATTGTTTATGTATAGCTCTCATAAGTGATTTGAATAGTCTTCCTTAATTTAATGTTTCAGGTAGTAAATGAGAGAGCTTCTAAAAATGCTCTTCAGATAGAAAATGATAAGATTCACCAGGAGAATTTTTATCTGAGCAAGGCAATAGAAAATTCACTGTGCAGAAAGTGCTTATTGCCCCCTGATATGGAAGATAACAACCAAACTCGTTTGCGCAAACTAAAGGTTCAAAATGCTAAATTGCATCTAAAGGTTAGTTCTAGTTCAATTTGGCATTCTAAACTTTTGCCTCATTTCTTTTTAATAATATTATTAGCTATATTCAAGAAAAACAAACCCATTTGCAAATTTTACTTAATTTGTTTTATTCCATGTTTCCGTAAATTTGTTGAATGTTTAGTATAGTAGTAATAATATCTATTATTACATATTACTGTATATAATATCCATATTGGTCAATTATATATATATATATATATATATATATATATATATATATATATATATATAAACTCTAAAAACATTATCCAAAAACTTAAGAGGTAATAGAGTTCCATCATCATATACCATACTTATCGTATTAAAAATGCATATCTTCTCCTCCAACAAGATTTTTTTTGTGTGTAGAGTGCATAACATATATACAAGATTTTGTCATTATAAAATTGTGAGTTAATGATAGAGAACTGTTATTTCTACAAGGGAATTTTAATATTTTCACAAGGTCTTAATCACAAGAATGTGGGTTTCATTTAATATTCATGCAAGGGGAGTTTTGTGGAACTATCAACTTTTCTTGTGCAAAAATATCAATTTCCTAATTTTATATACTCATTCTGCTTCAAAAAAAAAAAAAAAACTTAAAAGTCATTTGAACATTTTCAAATTCAAAATTTTAACTAATATAATAACAGGATACTATAAATTCTTAATTACTTTTACATATTATATATGATAATTTTTTATTTAAATAAATAATAAAATAAGAAATATAAAAAAGTTCTTGAACTATGATTGTAAACTTGAACACATTGTGTCATTTAACAACCATCAAAAGGAACAAAACTCTTTCTTTTTTGGATAAAGAAATATGATAAATTAAATTTTTTTTTGTTGAACAGATAATTGCTTCCTCCGCCCCTAAAGAAAATTAAGTACACTTTTCGAGCAAATTAAAAAACGTAAAATAGAGGAGAGTATCAAATAGTTTATATTTTTGCCCATACTGAAACCTCATATAGTACACTAGACAATCTTTTCTCTCTTTAACTTAGCAGGAGAATGTTAATATATGCATACCCTACATTAATAGTACTACACACCTAAAAACGCGATTAAGATAACCTTCATAATGGGAAATCAATTTTCACAATCACTATTTCCCTAATTTGCCCACTAAGTTAAGATTTTTATTATGATCTAGCCTAATGGAAACATCCATCGTTCAATATACTAAGAAATACTAAATTGTAGATAGGATTAAAACTAAAAAAAAAGTCCGTAGAAAACACATTGCAGTGCTGAGTTACATGTTTAACTACTATTATTTATAATTTACTAGTAATTGGTGGCATATGCGTTACGTGTGTAAATTATGTAGGGTAAAATAAAAATTATATAAAATCTAAAGGACTAAATAGAAAGATAAAAAATATTTAATATAAAAAGGACAAAATCAGAATTATATTAAAAATTGAATGGCATTTTAGGAAATGCTGAAAAGTTTCACAAAAAACTTATGTCAGCCGGTCCTCCAGCTTTATATATTAGATAAATATAAACAAGTGTTCTTAAATTTCATGTATTCTTTTTTTAAAGCTTTTGCATAGTTCAATTAGATTTCACTAAAGCAATTTCAAGAATAATAAACGCACGTAAATAGAATTATTCATTCCCATGTTGTCTAAAGGTAAAACAAAACTTTGTCAGACAATGGAGGATCTTTCTGATTCTCAGAGAATGAGGGGGCGAAGGGAGTGGAAATTTTATTTTCTTTTGACAATATTATCTTTAAAAGTGAGGTTTTTATTACTTGATCCTAATAAAAATCTTTACTGAAGGGTAAATAGGGCGAATAATAAATATATGAATTGTTTTTTCATTTATTAAGGGTATATTAGTCACCTTAGTATATTTAGATGTATAACTATCGATATAGGATGTGCATATATCAACATCTTTGGTAAACTCCTAAGTACTTTTGAGAACAAAATTTATATATTTCTTAGAAACCTATATAAATTTTCTCAGAGTTTCGAGTTTCAATTTATTACTAGAAGAGGTATCACCGTGACACTAATGTTTTTGTAATTCAATTCATTTATCAATGATTCCATGTTCTTATTCCAGGGATTTGCTAAAAAAATATATAACCCCCCCCCCCCACGTCTTATATTTATTGAAACACATTCCTTTTTAGGATGTCCCAAAAAAATTACAACACTTCCTTTTTGAGTAATTTTTATAAAGTTAAATAACCAATTTACCCATAATCTTGTCAACTTTATTTTTTAAATATATAGTGGATCCCTCCACTTACTAAAAATTTTGTGGTTCGTATTTTTGAATTATTCTTAACCTAAGCAAATGAGATTTTGAAAGTTTATTAAAATTTATGCAAAAATTTATGTTGCAATAATTGTCTGACAGAGGGAGTAACATTTTTGTGTACTTAAGCAGTTAAACCATTTCTTATGGAACAGTTTTTTTGTACTTGGTCATCTTTTACGGGACAAAGACTTATATGTTAGTCCCAGGGACGAAGTCAGAAATAATTTTCACTGGAGTAATTTTGTAATACTTTTGTACTTTTGAGTCACACACTATGTATATATACTATATTACAATGACAATATAATAAGTAATAATATATGGTATATATACACTATATTGACTCATAATAGACTTTTTTAATCAGATATGTTCATAAGTAATTAATTCATTAATTATTTTTAAAAATAATATAAATTAGATTATTATTTAGTTTAAAATATTATACAGAGATATATACATATATTGAGAGGATATGAGTCATATGATGTCAAAATTTGATTGACAAATTATAAATTTTCAATTTGACCCCGTATAATAGAAATTTTTTAAAATTTTAGTGGGGTCAATTTATATATAATACTTAAAATTTTTAAAATTTACCTTACATTATAAAGCAATTATTTGTTTTCAGTGGGGTCAATTGACCCCACAATCATCTATGTAGCTTCGTCCCTGGTTAGTCCCTCCGTCTTTCAAAAGATGTTCAAAATACATTTTTCATATATATTTAGAAAAAGGGCTAATGACAAAACTGTCCCCTTAAATTTGGACGAAAATCAATTTGATACCCAAAGTTTGAGAATCTTCATTCAATACCTCTAAGTATTTTAAAACAACAAATACGTTCCTTTTTTGTCCAGAATACGGTTTGACTATTTTTTTTTGTACTTTGACCTTCTCAATACATTTAGCTTGTATTTAATAAGTATGTTCTCAAATAATATTATTCTTTACTTTGTTCATTTCTCCCAACATTTAAAATTAAAAATAAAATAAAATCTTAACATTATTTATAAAATCAATGACAATAAATAATAAATTAAATATAAATATAATTTCTCTTTCGAGTGACACATTTATTAATATTAATAAATATAAATATTAATAAATATTTATATTTATAAAATATATATATTTATAAATATTTATGTGAATAAATATAAATATTAATAAATAAATATAAATATAAATATTAAAAAATAAATATAAATATTAATAAATATTTATGAATATAAATAAAAATATAAACAAATAAATATAAATATTTATAAATATAAATATAAATATTAAAAAAATATATATTAATAAATATATTGGTGAACTAGAATTAGTTTAGGATCCCTCACATAATAATTATATGAACAATATTAAGCTTAATATTTTGTCATTTATTTGGTTTGTTAGATTATTTTTTTATATCCACGCAAACTAGGAAGATGGTGTTAGCCGGCTATTCCGTTGGCTAATAAGATCACTTCAAAGACTGTACTCCAAAATATATCTCATTTTTATTATATATATTTTATATATAAAAATATTTATTTATTTATATTAATTTTTATTATTATTTTTTATTTATAAATGTGTCACTCAAAAAGGAAATTATATTTATATTTAATTTATTATTTATTGTCATTGATTTTATAAATAATGTTAAGATTTTATTTTATTTTTAATTTTAAATGTTGGGGGAAATGAACAAAGTAAAGAATAACATTATTTGAGAAAATACTTATTAAATATAAGTCAAATAAAAGCCAAATATATTGAGAAGGTTAAAGTACAAAAAAATAGTCAAATCGTATTCTGGACCAAAAAGGAACGTATTTGTTGTTTTAAAATACTTAGAGGTATTGATTGAATATTCCCAAACTTTGAGTATCGAATTGATTTTCGTCCAAACTTGGGGGAACAGTTTTGTCATTAACCCTTAGAAAAATAAAGTAGAGATAAGAGAGTAGAAAAACTTTCAAATTTATTTTTATTTGCCTCACAAAATTAGATAAAATGATGTGTTTTTTATTTAATCCTTGTGAACTCCACTAAATAGCATATTTGCCCGTTACTTTATATACTTATTACCATATTTTTTATGACAAAAAAAATAAAATAAAATTGTACCTTATGCCATGTTATAGAGGACGGAGGGAGTATTTCATTTTCATGACATTTTTTTTGGCCTACTGTATTGCAGATTTTTCACATGCGAAGACGGCTCTCTGCTCCAGGACCTCTTCCAGTTCCTAATCTTGTGTCCAGAAATTCAGGCCAGACCACATCGCCTAACCAGCTTCAGTATTTTCAAGGCCAGGACAAATCAATAATGCTGGGAATTGCTGCAAATGCCATAGATGAAGCAACCAGGCTCTTGAAATTCAATGAGCCTCTGTGGGTAAAGAACCCTGCAGGGAGATATGTTCTTGACCATGACAGCTACATAAGGATTTTTCCCAAGCCTGGCCTCGAAAATTTCAACGATTCGTTTGAATCGTCGAAAGATGATGGTTTGGTGAGGATGTCTGGGAAACAGTTGGTGGATGTTATTTTGGACGCGGTTAGACTTGATAACCTTTTCGAAGTTGTTATTTCATTTCGTTTTTTAATTGAGATTTGAGGTTATAAATTAATTGATATCTTGCAGGGTAAATGGGCGGAATTCTTTCCTACGATCCTTATCAAAGCAGAGACGATCCAAGAATTCGATAGTGGAACAGCAGAAATAAGGGATGGATGTCTAAAATTGGTACATATTTTATTTTCCTAGAACAAAAATATTAAGAGTAAAAGCTAGGTAACTAGATAGTAGTTGTTTAGTTTAGACTTGAATACACTTAAAACCTTTAAGGTTTAAGTTAAAAAAAATGAAAAACTTAAAGGTTTAAAGTGTATTTAAACCTTTATTTTACGTAAACAAAGCTTTACATGTTATACCAGACAACTCTATAAAGCTTTACAGATTTTACCGACAACCAGTAAAAGTTTGTCTAGGTAAACTAAACAATTTATGTCTAGTTAATTAGCATTTTGCAAATATTAATTAAACAATGAGTTGATGGCTTGCTGTAGATGTATGCAAAAATGCATATTTTGTCCCACCTTGTGGCGGCGCGAGAACTTTTCTTCGTCCGTTATTGTCAACAAATCGATGAGGGTGTTTGGGTGATCGCGGATGTGACACATGACTATTTCTTAAATGCGAATCAGAATCCCTCTGCAAGCTGGTGTTGGAGGCTTCCTTCTGGTTGCATGATTCAAGACATGTCCAATGGCTGGTCCAAGGTGAATACTTTCACGTACATTGTTTTTGAGTTTTAATTTGAGGGGGAATATAAGGAAATGGATGGGAAAGGAATGTTGCTACTTTCCTTCCGAATCACTTATTTATGAGTTTTTTTAAGAGGTGATGGGGAGGAATTTGTAGATAAAGTTGAGGTTACTTTTGTCTCAAAATTTTGCCCATAAAAAGTGGAAGGATGTAGAGGGAAGGGAAAGTAATTTGAATTTATTTTTCATAATAACAAAATATAACTAAAAAAATAGGTGGTTTATATTTTCAAGAAAAAAATGATGTTGTTAAAACAATATATATTGCTTTAAGTGTTATTTGTGAGTTTTTTTAAGAAGGGAAGGGGAGGAATTTGCACATAAAGTTGAGGTTACATTTGTCTCAAAACTTTGACCATAAAAGTGGGAGGTTTGGAGGGATGGGGAAGTCATTTAAATGAATTTCTCATAATAACAAACTTAACTTCAAAAAATAGAAGGTTAATACTGCCAGAATAAAAATAATATTGTCGAAATAATAAGTGTTGCTTAAGTGTTAAGTGTCGCTAGAATAAGTATAAAAGTGTCACTAAATACATAGTTATTTTGAAAATATCATTTTTATTTTTGACAATATCAACGGTATAAAAATAAAGCAACACTTACCTTATATTAAAGGCAGTATTGTACTTTTAACTACTAACCCATTTTCTTTTTTTCACATTAAATAGGTTACTTGGATGGAACATACAAATTTCATGGAAAATGTCACAAGACACCCACTCTATAAAGATTATGTTAATCATGAATCAGCTTATGGCGCTGAAAGATGGCTTGCCACTCTTCAGAGAACTTGCGAAAGAATCGCATACTCAATGATCCAACTCGAACCAAACGAAACGCTTGGAGGTGATATTTTTAGTATCAAAATTTTCCATACTCTCTTTGCTTACTTCTTCTACTTCTTTTTTCCTTTCCTATTTCCATGTTTAATGATTTTAATTAAAAAATAATTTATATCTCGACGAATTTTATGTCTATTATGAATTGTGATTAACGTGAAACTATAAGTGATAAAATATAACATAAATATATAAGTCCTCTTTTACACCCTCCTGATATCTAATATTGACATGAATTAGTCGTCATATATCATCACACATTTTAATTTAACATTGATTTCCCTCAAGCCTGGGAATCACTCATTTTTTTTTCCTTCTCTTTTTTATGCTCAGGGTTAAGCTTTGAAGGTAGGAGATCCATAATGAGCCTCGCACAAAGAATGATTAAAATTTTTTGCGTGTCCTTGGCTATGAATAGTAAAGTTGAATTTCCAGACGTATCTAACTCGAGCGATAGCGGTGTTCAAATTTCTGTTCACAATAGCGTCCAAGGCCAACCTGACGGTATCATTGCCACAGCTACGGAGTCGTTTTGGCTCCCGCAACCATTTCAAACAGTCTTTAATTTCTTGATGGACAAAGAAAGGCGACTTGAGGTAAAAATAAATTTATTGATACTTATTTTTATTTTTAATATTAATATTAACTTTTCATTTTGTATTAATTTTAATATTAACTTTTTCATTTGATATTAATATTGATAACTCTTGTATTTGATATTAATATTAATATAAACATTTCATTCATGTTGAGGGAAATTAGCAAGTGTAGTATTTTACTTCTTTTATGTTTTCTTTTTTGCTAGTGGGATGTGCTCTCTGGTGGAAAAACTTTGCAAGAGACGATGAATATATCATGTGGAACTCACCCTGGAAATTGCATATCAATCCTCCAGGTTATTACTTCACTCTTTTATTTGTAGATAATGTGGACAACTGTAGTTGTTATTCACAAATTTATTTATGAAAAATGTTAGGTTAGTAGACAAAAATTGTCTAGTTTACGTAGGCAATGGATGATGAATTGTGTACAATCTATTACACAATCCATCATGTTTTGTCTAGGTAATGTCTAGGTACACTAGACAAGTTTTGTCTAGTTACCTAACATCATTCTTTATTTATTGAAAAATGAGGTTTAGTGCAGTACTGAGGCTGATCATCAGCCAAAGTTAGAAGCCCACTACTAATCCTTTAAAAGGGTGCAGGGGCGGAGATAAACCTGTTATGTTATTTGAGTCCATTATGTTATTTGAGTCCATTATATTTTTTTTCCTGGTTATCTATGTGTTACTGTAGATGGGATTTCGGTCCTATTATGTGTTATTTTTTTGTCTTTGTTTCTTACCGCCTTAAGAGAGAGAGAACCAATTTAAAGAATGATCAGGTTTTGGGTGTGAGGTTTTCTTCATAGATTGTATTTTTCACATTTTGATACAGTTTTATCTCTCCTGTAATTTTTTAAAATTTAGGTTTTTTACGTAAAAATATTGTGTTCTTGTTTTTAGTTTCGTTCGTTGATTTCCGTACTTGCCAAATAGTAACTTCTTTTTCTTTTGCAGCCTCAGATGCCTGATGAGCCCAATTATGCTATGCTTCAAGAAACCTACATTGGTCCTTTGGGATCCTTACAGGTTTATGCCCCAGTTGACCTAGAAATCCTAAACAGGGAAATAAGCACTGGCCAGGAGCACTCACCTAACATACAAATACTTCCATCAGGCTTCCTAGTCTCTCGAGACGGTTATTTCGGCCCTGCAAGCAGTCACATCAGCACCAGTAATATCATAGGCTCCAACTGTTCACTTACCACAATGGTTTACCAAGTACTAATCGGCGACCACTCAAATCCGATAGACGAGCAGTCAGTTGCAACTATCAAAGCTGTTACCCGAGCCGCTACTCAGATGATAAAAAAGGCTTTAGGTTGCGATGAATTGGATCCATGAGTTCGAGAGGCAAGTTATTCGTAAAGATTGTGAGGATATTAATTTTCTTTGGGATATGAACTTAATAGTTTCCTTCTTGAGCTCATTGCTATCATGTTATGACTGTTTTGATTTAGTTGCTGGGATTTTACAGCTATTTCAAACTTGTTACATGGATTTGTTTTGATAGATTTGTATGTGTTGTTGAACTAGTAGACTTGCTAGCAATATGATTGAGCTCTCTAGCCTAGTCTAGTAGTACTCTCATCCCCTAACAAGGTGGTGTGCAAGGACAGGGTGAGATTAAGTTCTAAGTCCTTTCACCTAACTTGAAGGTAAAACATTATCTCTCTCTCTCTATATATATATATGTGTGTGTGTGTGTTTGTGTGGGGAAGGGGGGCAAAAAGGGAGGTGAGGGACATTGCATATAACAAAAATGACCTGATTTGTATAATTGAATACACTCCTCTCCTATGTTATGTACAAAATGATGTTTTATAATTTTTTTCAAAACATTGTTATTATAAATGACACCTCAAGCAGGAAAGTGAGGTGTCTTTCACCTCCCGTGCCCTCTATATATAAATCTTTTTTTCGGAATCATCCTCGTAATCAACTTCATATGATATTTCTTTTATATCATAAATTCACTCTTCATACAGAATTTCTAACTCTTGTTCCTCGATTTGTTTTATTATTTTCCTTGTTCCATTTTCATTTTTAGGTCACTGCCAAGCGTAATGACCTTCTTCATTACAAATAATACACCTTAACTTTCTTTTTTCTTTTTTGATAGGCAAAATAAAATTTATTAATACCCAAAAAAATACATACACAAATGGCAAATCCAAAAGTTTTGGATAGGGCCACAAACAAGAATTTCATTACACCAAAATCAACAAGAAAAAACCCAAGTTAAGCATAAACACCTGAAAACATAAGTTTTACTAGACCTTGATGAGACCTTCCTAGCAGTTGCAAATATGTTCCTCAATCCAAAAGCAAACATTAGATGGTATTGTCAACGTCCTTGAGCACTAAACCACAAGCATCAGCTACCAAGTCTTAAATTTCAATACATAGCCGTGGCTCATGACTTCATTTATGTTTGTTGATAGTACTCCCCTTTGCATGAATCATACCCCAGTTGAATGCTCTGTACTTCACCTTGTCAACAACTGCTCTCCAGCGCACGACCTCTTTGTTGAATACTCTTTGATTTACAGCTTCCCAAATCGACCATAGTTTAAACAATGTGATTATGTTCCACCATTTTCTCAACTGTTTGTTTTTAAAATATGAGGAATTTTCCAACAATTGTTGCTATAACACCCCCTTTCCGAATTTATAGAAAAAGGAGGTCACGTGCAAAGCACAACAGAAATATAAACTAATGCCAAAATTATAAACCAAAAAAGATTAGTCTGAATAGATATTAACAACCGCCCAACCGGCTCAAAATACATATTGTTTAGTACATCCTAATCTTACTAAAGGTTCAATACAACAGAGACTCAAACATCAAAACAGAACCAAAATATCTAAACCATCTAGGTGAGGAGCTCTCATCACACTTGCCCATGATCCCCTTGAGTACCTGTCGGAAGAAAGACACAGCATGAGCCAAATGCCCAGTACGGATATAGAGAACAGAAATATGAACTGAATTCAACTAAATCAATTAATGAACTGAACTGAAACGAATTAATACAATGAAGTAATAGGCTGAATCAAAGGGCTGAGTGTTATTTCATACCGAGCTCAGAAATATAGCTTGTCACATAGACAAGTCAAATAATGCCACATAGACAAATCACACATTGGACTGCAAATCCAAATGCATGCAAAATCGGAAAGTGTGTTTGGCACAACATCAACAATCCGCAGAACAGAACAGAAAACTAGGGTCGACCCATACGCCTCCCACAACAAATCACCAAATGACCAACTCCCATAGGAGCACAAAACGGAGACGCCGTGAACTGATCACACTGCTACGGAAAGTGTCATGTCTCTCGTGCCAAGACGACATGTCTGTGGTACCCCCACAGGTGGTTATAGCTCAAGTATACCCTACGGTATATTCTAACAAAAATATGATGTCACAACACATGCAACATAATACCAACAAAAATGGGGTTCTAATGTGTATATGTCAAATCAAAACAAATCATCGATACAAGCCTCCAAAATATATTGACATATAAATATCAAAATAATTCTAAACATGATAATCCAACTCAAAGAGTACAAATACGAGTTCTATGTATCAACGCTAAAACAAAAACTATCATATTAATGTCACATGAAACAATTATGTGAATTAATAACGAAATTCAAAATGAGAAACAAAACGAATTAATTAAATTTCAAAAAGAGTTTCGCTGAAGGAGTACGGAATCCGTACCTGGAGTACGTAATGCAATACCCACAATTACAGATGCAATTGGTTAAACTCGCTCAATATAATCTATTCACAAAAATAATACATTTTATTAAATACTACAATATTAGTATTTAATAGTTTTTATGCATATATTGCACCCTCCATATTATTAATTAAATTAATAAATTAAAGAGAACATTTTCTTATAATTGAGATACTTAATATTTATCCAAAATAATGCCAAAATATTAACTAACAACTAACTAAAATATACTAATTAAAATTATAAAATAATAATACAGAAAATTAAATTAATACACAAGAAAGAAAGAAAAAGAACATACCCGAAATTATGAAGTTCGCAGTCTGCCTACGCCCTCAATACTGAAAATTTTTACTAAGGAGGTCCTTACCAAAAAGGACTTCACACAAAAAGGTTTTCTCAAAATAAGAAAAATCCTTATTGTTCATAGTTTAAAACAAAGGTTAATCATATATTTATAGGTAAAAAAAGGGGAGGGGCTTTAATAGTTGGGCAATGTGGGACTTAAACAAGGCATGAGTATTACAGTTGCACTGATTGAGGCAATGCGATTTGAAACTCCCACCAACCAAAGATCTGTGAGCCCATACCTTCCAAGTCCATCTACAATTAACCAAGACATAGTCTGTTGTTTCAGCCATTTCCTCACACCACATGCATCCAATTCTATTTGCATTCTTGACGCAGCGGAATATGGGTTAGTTTAACCTACTAACACAAAAGTAAATAAATTCTTGCGCATAAGGGAAAGATAAAAATTCTCCAAAAGAAAACCAAATATTATTGATAATAATTGTCAAAGGAGTGCGTTCAAAACCCTAAAATAACATATTTATAGTCTAAAACATGTTCCAATTCTAATTACAAATGATAACAACCAAATACTGAAAAATAAAAATAACACTCCAAGTTGACCAAACTTTGACCAACGATAAGACTCCTTTAAACAGTTTTTCTGGGCTTAAACTTGACAATACATCTTTGGCTCCTGCTGAAAATAAACAATGGAGGAAGATTTGTAAGTAAAAACCCCCCTTTATATTTCATCCCAAATTTTTTTTTAAAAATTGCAAATTCACATACCTTGTACTTGCTACAACCAACAAATCTTATACCTGAATCTAGGGTTCCATCTTTCCATACTTCTCACATGGGTGCAACGATTCTACAACTCCAAACGATAGCATTGAATGAGGAGGAGTCGCGCTCAGAATCTGCAGATTTGGTCCCCATTTTCCTTCTATAAGAGCTCTCTACCCCACTTGAGGTACTCATCTTCTCTAAATGCACCTATGTATTGGATTCTTAGTTTCAATTACTTTAAACCAGTCGACTATAGCCCCTTTTGATGTCTGGTACTACGAAGAACCCTAATTTTTGCCCCTTTTAATGTCTGATTTCTTATTTATTATGGATGAAATTCATTGGGTCAGATCGGGTCACCATGTATGTTTGTTTTTGATGGGTGGGCTATAGCGGATGTGTACAAAGCTATTAAAAGTAGCTTCCAACTAGGATTCAGTAATATGTGGCACTTCCACGTCAATATGTTGTTAAAATAATTAACCCCGCTAACGAAAATTCAAATTTTTGTAAAAATAAATAAAGTATAGTTAGTTGACTGTAAGTTGACCTAAAGTAGAGTGATGAAAACACATTTAACTCCAACGGAATATGTGGTTAGTTTAACTTACTAACACAAAAGTAAATAAATCATTGCGCACAAGGGAAAGAAAAGAATTCTCCAAGAGAAAACCAAATATTATTGATAATAATTGTCAAAGGAGTGCTTTCAGAACCCTAAAATAACATATTTATAGTCTAAAACATGTTCCAATTCTAATTATAAAAGATAACAACCAAATACTGAAAAATAAAAATAACACTCCGAGTTTGACCAACGATAAGACCCCTTTAAACAGTTTTTTTGGGCTTAAAACAGTATATATCATGGCCAAAGGGGATGAGACTTGTAAAGCTCGTTGAGAGTTTTGATTTGATATATTATGGATTCCGTAACTTTAAACGGATCAAAAGTTACGTCCGTTTAAAGTTTACCCGACGAAAAATTCATATTCTAACTTAACTTGAAAATCAGCTTCTAATTCCGAATCTTCTTCTAAATCATGTTCTGCATCAATTCTTGATGACATGCCTTCTATACAAAAATTTCTTTGTAGCAATGGCATTTTGAACAGCCAGCCATAGGAACACCTGAATTTTTGATGGGATCTCTGTTTTCCATATCAGTCTTTGCCATGAATAATCTTGTAATCCTTTAGCCTACTCCATTATTTCGGTACATTTTTTTATTTTTTTTAACAGAGTACACCCCTTCTTTTCTATGCTTCCACATTAACTGGTCATACATACCTTCACACAGTCTCACATTCGTAAGTAAATTTTGCAGGTGTCCTAGCTCTTCCTCTTCCCACGTAAATAGCTGCCTTCTCCAGTTAAAATCCCAAACTGGTTCGGTATCCCTTCCTTTGCACATCTGATAAATGGTAGCTTCCTTCATATTAGAAACCATGAATAATCTGGGAAATTTATCATTTTGGTATTAGATTATCACACCAAGCATCTTTCCAGAATCGACATCTTTTCCCGTCCCTTACTTTCCATATCTAGCTCTCCTCGTCAAAAATTTCCTCATATCCTCCACTTCCCAAAAGCATTATATCCCTCATAATCTTTGATATTTTCCAACTTCATTACCATGGTCTTGCATTAGTCTAGTAGTAGCCCATTTATACTTTTCATAAACAGCTTGTTTCCATAGAAATTTATCATCTACATTATATCTCCACCACCATTTTCCGATCATAGCTCTATTTTTTTCCTCCAACGATCCCAAACCTAATCCTCCCTTTTTCTTACAAGCACACGCCTTCTTCCATGCTATTTTATTTTCTATTTACTCCATCCCCTCCCCAAAATAATTCCCTCCGTACTCTCTCCCGTTCCTAATCACTTTTTTCGGCGCCTTGGATACAAACATGTAATTCAGAGGAATTCTTGTAAGAGCTGATTTAATCATTACCATTCTCCCCCTATTGATAAATTCTCGCTCCTCCAAGTAGACAGCCTCACTTTGCATTTGTTAATAATTTGTTCCCACATTTTCATTCTCTGTGGATTACAACCCACCACCATACCCAGATAAGTAAACGACAACTTTCCATATGGGCATCCAACTAACACAGCAATATCAGCCTTCCTTGATTCTGGCATACCCACACCATAGAGGCAGGATTTCTTTAGATTAACTTTTAGTCCAGACATTAGTTGTAAACATGCCAAAACTGATTTGATTTGCAATATTGATTCCTCATTATTTCACAAAACAGTATAATATCATCTGCAAACTGTAAATGGGTCATCCAAACACCATTTTTTCCCAACGAAACACCTTTCCATTTTCCTTTGCTCACTGCTTTTTTAATACAATGATTCAACACTTCCCCAACAAATAGAAAGAGAAATAGGGACAATGGGTCACCCTATCTAATCCCTCTTTCCATTTTGAGTGTAATTTCGTGTATGTGCACACCTAGAAGGGAGGTTGAATAGGTGTTTATATTCAAATCGATTATCAATAACAATTTTAAATTTTTCTGCTACAGGATGAATTCAGACAGGTAGGACTTGTGTGCTTTGGTTTCTGCTTTAGACTAAGTTCAAATTTAGTTATAAATCAGACATGTATGACCAATCTTCTAAGGTGTCTGTATTAGACTAAGTTATACTTTAGATATAGATCCGACAAGTATAACCTTTCGGCTAAGGTGTTTGAGTTAGTATACTCAAGTTTTCAGCAGAACAATATTATGCAGATATATGTTAACTATTCGAATGCATAGTAGAAACTTAAATAGCAGGATTAATCAAACCATATAAATTAGCAAACCATAGACACCAAGATTTTTATGTGGTTCGGCCCTTAACCTCTAAACTAATGGCCTAATCCACGTCCAATACCAATTGGTATTGGAGACTCTTTTTATTAAAATTAATATCCAATCAATTATAAATACTCCTTGTACAAATAAGCCATGTTCTTCAATAGACACGACTGCCTCCTTTGCACGACTGCAACTGTTTTGCACCTCTGCAACTCTTGCACCTCTGTAACCTCTAGAGCTTCCTTTGTACTATCATATCTACTACTAGATCAACCAAGCCAAAGAAGGCTTGAAAGCAGATTGTAATTACTATATACTATGATTTTTCAACCAAAAGAATTAAGAACAATGCACAACTAGTACATGGAAATTTTCTTTGAAGGGTCTTTTACTCTCAGAAGATATATTGCATGTAGTGTTCTCACTTTCTCTTTTGTCAAGAATGATAAGTATATATAAGATATGAACCAACGACTATATAAAAGCTGTTAACTAGACTGCCCAGATCAAGGTTGGAAAAATACATATTTTCAGCATTAAGATATGGTCCAACAGATATTACAGGATTTTTTTCCAAATTAGTTTTTCAAATATTTTGAATTTCAAAATAAATCAGTTTGAAAAAGCTTAATTGACGGAAAGAATATCAACAAAACAAATTTGATAAGAATTAGTTAATAGAGTCCCAATCTAATTAGATGATTGACTTATTTTGTTTCCATAATTTCAGAATTTTAATCCAAGTCAAATTTTAGAGATTTCCAACAACTAAATAATGCATTGCAATTAAAAACTTTGGGCTAGAAAACCTTACAAAGTTTCCTAAGTAACTTTCTTAAGGACCTAGTCCAGTAGCAGTTCTAAGAGACTTTATAACTAAGATGGACCTTCACAAAATTAGCAAATATAACTCCTCTTTCAGCAATACCATATATGATTAAATCAGTCCACGAAGCCCAATCCTGTTCAAACAAAATGACTCCATACAAAATATATCGTCATCATTAAAATCAAACATACATAAATTAACATTGAGTTTCTTTGTGGAAGAGCCATTGATAAGGATTGACACATATGTAAACTCCAAAGTCCAAACATTCTTTGAAACATTTAATGAATTTCTGTCCCATCCCCCATAGTCTCTAAAGTGTTCAATAAGAACTGCCAATCCACCTTATCATATGCCTTTTCAAAATCTCATTTAATAATCACCCATTCCTTCTTCCGCCTTTTAAGATCATCAATAATTTCACTAGTTAACAGAACACCATCCACAATATGTCTATAATGCACAAGTTTTGTTTGGGTTTCATCAATTAGACCGTCAATTACTTTTCTTCTTTTTTTTTTTGCTAAGTGACTGTCAATTACTTTCTTCAGTCTATAAACCTTAGCCAATATCTTATACCCACAATTCAGCAAACTAATGGGTCTGTATTCACTCAAATCAGCAGAACACTCTTTCTTTGGAATGAGCACTATAAATGATTATTAAACCCACGAGCTAAAGGTACATACCTGAAAAACTGTTCAAGTAGGAGCATCATCTCATTTTTCAACACCTTCCAAAACTTCTTAATGAATCGAAAGTTGAAACCATCCGGCCCAGGGGCCTTGTCTCTGCTACAATCCTTCAGTGCCACTATACATATAAAAATTATCCTATTTTTGGAATGATTTTGAAAACTAAAATCCGTTGAATGACTTTTGAGATATAAAAATCTTTTGAATGACTTTGAAATGAGTTTTGAAGATTAAAATCTTTTGAATGACTTTTAAAAACTAAAATCCTTTGAATGACTTTTAAAATCAAACTTAAAATGACTTTTGAAAACTAAAACTTGGAATGACTTTAGAAATCTAAAAATCTTTTGAATGACTTTTGAAAACTAAAAACTTTGAGTGACTTTTTCGGCTTGCTAAAGCCCTTAAGAACTTCATTTCTCAAGTTGAAATGACTTTTACAAAAACCTTAAATGACATTTTGGCTTGCTAAAGCTCTTGAGAATTTCGTTTCTTAAATTGAATGACTTTTTACAAAATTTTGAATGATCTTTTGGCTTGCTAATGCCCTTCAAAACTTCACTTCTCAAGTTGAATGACTATTTATAAAACCTTGAATGCTTTTTTACAAAACCTTGAATGACAAAGCTTTGACTGACTCTTTTACAAACTTCACGAGTCCCTTCCTAGAAAAATTGAACCCTACTAAAATCCCTTCTTAGCAAAATTGAACCCCCACTAGAATAAAAGTAGACTCACTCACAATGCATGACACAATAAAGCACCCACTCACTATGTAATGACACAAATCATCTAAGCATTGAACACCTAGAACACACACAAAATAACTTCTTCAAAACTCAAGAAAAGATTAAAAAAATGGTAACCGTGATTCACGGATGTCAGGAGTGCATGTCTAACACCTTCCCTCGCTTAAACAAACCCTCGAACTCTGATGATCTTGGTTGCGAACTAAGTTAATTTAGTCACATGTTAATGGGTCTTTCATATTTAAAACTCACAAAATTTGGAGGAGTTGATATATTCATTTGAACTTATACCAACTAGTGACTCTGTTTCATTGGCCCAATCTAAAATCAACCTTTAATAAAGTCTAGTAAAAAGTCGTTTTCATAAATAAAATCTCACATAAATGATAAATCACACTTAATTTTCAAAACACTCACTACTTCTGTTCCCTAAAAGATGACTAAAGATACAAATTTTTTTGTCCCTAAAATGATGAGATATAGTACATAAAGTGAAGGGTAACTAATTAAGTCATTTAGCAGGGTACATTAGTTTATTAAAAAAAGTATTCATCACTCTATATAATTGTGTGAGACAATTAAGAATAAATTTGAAACTTTTTTATTCTATTTACTCTACTTTTACTTTTCTTAATATATGTATAAACGGGACTTTGCTCATCTTTTGATAATGGAGGGAGTATAAAAGAGATTTTTTGCAAAAAAATCCCAGCGTAAACAATAACTATTTATTATGGGAATCTGAAATCCACCATGAGGATTGAGGTGTGGTATTCCTACACCTGTTCCCCCCGAATGTGTTAATAACACATAATAATAATCTGTCGCAAAATATTTTATGTCCATCACTCTAAAAAAGATGATATATTTTCTCGCTCTAAAAAATTGTGCTCACATTCTGTCTCTAAATTTTTTTTACTCACTTTCTCTCAATAAATTTTTTATTCATTTTCTTTAAATATTATTTTCCCTTTGTATCTCTAAAATTTTTTACTCACTTTCTCTTTTTAATAATTCTATTAACTTCCTCTCTAAAATTTTAAACAAATCTATCTTTAAGAATAATCTATTCATTTCCTATATCTAAATTTGTTATTCACTTTCTTTTTCTAATTATTTTCTTTCACTCTAATAACTTTTATTTACTTTCTATCTTTAATTTTACTCTCTTTTGATTTGGTTATTACTTTCTTCCTCCATTTTTTTACTCACTTTCTCTCTTTACATTTTGTTATCCACTGTCTCTATAAAATTTGTTATTCATCTTCTCTCTCCATAAATTTTCATTCAGTTATTTCTAGGTTATTTATTCACATTTTTTCTATAAAAAGTTTTACTAAAGATACGAATTATTAATTACATTTACCTATTTGTCATATTTAATCATATTAGAATTTTTATTAATAGTAATTTGTTTACGAATTTATAATCCTCCTTTCTGTTAAATGAGCATACCAAATATTGAAATGATAATAAATAAAGAATTTCAACACATAATCTGTGACAGATCCAAACATTGAAATGAAAATATTCAATTCCTACCATTCCTGGACATCTCATACCCAAATCTCAGTCCATTCCCGAACAAACATTCCTGCGTGCCAAATATGGCCTGCCACAGGCTAGGGAGTTTTTGGTAAAATTGTTCCAACCGATATTTATCTTTAAGTGCTTCTAGAAGATAATAATATTTTCAAATGTTTCTACAAATTTTTCAAGATCACAAATGTTACCAGCTCTAGTTTAGCTAGCACATAATTTGCATAGTCTTGGAGTTATGTTTCTTCAACAAATTCACAAATTTGTTCTTTCATTGACTTTGCAAATTTAGCAAGAATATTTTTAAAAGTATCGAATTTATCTCTTTTTTCTTTTTACGAATTTTCCCCAAGTCTAAGCCATTTCTTTGTAAAATACTGGATATATAATAAATAAATAAACCTTTTTCTTGTCCAACTTTCTTTATAGCATGTTAAAACTATGGACAGGGATTGTACTTAGTCATTTACTCCCTCTATTCTAAAATTAAAAATATAATTTGACTTTTGAGGTCAAATAACGATATATATATTAAACTTCAAATAAATGTAAATTTATTTAATTTTAATTGATACAATTATTATAATTGTATAATATATAACAAAAATTATTAGTCACAAAATTTATTACATTCTAAACTTTTATGAATCATACTAAGACTAAAATTCAATTTGCACCCCAAACTTTTTCCTGAAAATCAATTTTCACTCTAAATTTTTTTTCCGACTAAATGCATTCTAAATTTAATCCCAGACAATTAAATGCACAATTCGCTAATTTTTTCGGCCAAATCTTCACCGCAAGTTTGATGACATCATAGAGTCAGGGGCATTATATATAGTCATATCACCTCAATTTTTGAATGGTTATTTTATTTCCACACGCTTGGGAGCTTCGGATGAGTCGCGCTAAACTTCCTTAGATCGTAGAAACCATAATTTCCAAATCAATCCCTAATTCCCAAATCAGTCGCGCTAAACTTCACTGTGATGAAATTTGAGAGGTAAATCGTGATTGTTCTTACTTCCTTCTTCATTATCACCACAAATTGGTCGCTTTTCATAAGTAAGATGAATCGACCGTGTCAATTTCTAAAAGATGGACCCGATCATGATGCATATGCACCAATGGAACACCCTGATTATGGTAAGTTTGGTAATTTGACAACATTAATCTCTTTTTTTATTGTTAATGAGTTTGAAGTAAACAAATATGAGTTTTTCCTTACGTATCTCTTACTTTGTGTGTTAAATGGAATGTGAGTTTTCTTTTTAGTAGTTTTTATTAATTGGGAATATGGTGATCATGTTTTCCTTTACAATGTGTATGATTGTGTTTATTAAATTTCCATATGCAGTGGATTCTGAGCATTTCACTGTTAAATACTTCCATGGTGGGGTTGAATAGATCTTTAAAACTTTTTCTATTACTTATTTAAAGATTAGTTACCAGATAATTCATCAGTTCAATTAATTTAGCACAACGAAATATTAGTTTAAAAACCCCTTAAAGATTTAATGAAATCTCAATTCTAACTTTAGCACTTGTGGATATTAGTCAATCACAGATATAGCGGTTAATGACAGAATATAAAGACTGAAAGTAAATGACACAAGATGTTTAAGTGGTTCAGAGTACAAACAACTCCTAGTCCACTCTTCTACTTTAACAAGTAGGAAATCCACTAAGGATAGGGTCACAAAGACCAGATCACTAAGATCTCTTACAACTGAACCACTAAGGTTCCTTCAAGTCACTCAGTCTCAGTAAGGTCACTCAGACCAGGACACTTAGTTTAGTTCACTTGGAACTCTTACAACTGAACCACTAAGGTTCCTTCGAGTCACTCAGTCTCAGTAGGGTCACTCAGACTAGGACACTTAGTCCAGTTCACTTAGAACTCTTCAAGTCACTTAGACTTGGTATAATAGTCACTAAGACCAAGTGAATCACAAATAAATGTTGATTGGTTGAGGTGTTGCTAAGCTTGCAACAGGCTTGACTTCTTTGGTACTTAGTAGCTTGAACAAATAAATCAATATCGTAGAGTAGAGCTTTATGTGCTTGAGCAGAGTTTTAACTTGTTTCTCGGTGATTCATACTTGGATTTGAATCCTCGTATGCTTTTATAGGCTTTTGAAAAATAATCCCGTTGGAGAGTTCTCGTTGGTGTATTTAATGCTATGTACCAAAGCATTCTCTGATGTTGACGTTCACGGTAGATAAATAATCTTTCTTTCGATTATAACAGAACATATATGTTTGTAATTTTATCTCCTTGATTCTAGAGATGTCACATCTCTAATATAGTTGTTTAGACACATACTATCTGATCAAAAAAATTTTTGGGATCTGCAGTCTGCATGGCTCTACGTTTCAGACAGGTCGTAGAAGACTTGACTTATTCTACGTACATGACTCTACGAATTGATTATTTTACGAGTAGAGAACTACTCAGCGAAGTGCTCTCTACGATTTGCTCTCTTTTATCTGTTCTACGACAGGCTCTCAATGATGAGCATTCTACGAAGCTTAAGCAGATTCTACCATCTTTTCTTTTACTCTGTGATTTCTTGGCAGCTTTGCGATATTTCTTTTGATGCTCTATGGACAGGCAAAGTAACTCTACGATCGTTTAATAATACTATACAATCGATTTAATCCTATCATTTATACATTATATCAGCTCAGAGGAAAAATCTAACAAACTTGATCATTCTATTCTAAGTCCTTGTACAATATACATTTTTTAAGGACTTTATAACAAACTACTAGTTACAACTTTTATCAAACACACATCATCAAATTTAACCATGCAAATCCTAATAATTTCCCCCTATTTGATGATGACAAAAACCAATAGTTTCAGAACATCCACCAATTCAATGATGCAAAGAACACAAAAGTAAACATGTCCTAATCATACAGTAAGAAACTGTATTTTCTAGATTGAAAGAGTGAATTTTATTGATGTATATATTTAAGTACAATGTGTGATGATTTATAATAGATATTTTTCAACACACGAAAGTATACCTTTTTACTTGCAATCACTCACTCTATTTCTTTGCCTTTTTGAACTTGGGAGGATCTCTTCGTTCTTCTTCTCTCTTTTTGTAGTAATCTTGTCTCCCCTTTGCTTCCCTTGTGTTGATTTTGGATGCATCCCTTGGTCTAACTTCAAAATCTTTCTCTTCTTCTTCTTAAATATGAATATTCCTTACATCTCTTTCTCTTTGTAGAGGCAGAGTTGGAATTGGAGCAGTTGGAGCTTGCTTTCTCTTTCCTCTTCCCTTTGTATTCTCCCTAAGTCATCCACTACAACTAGTGAGTACCTTTTTCCTCTAAGGCTGGCAGTTGGGATAGGCCCAAAAATATCCATATGCAACAGTTATAGGGGTCTATCATTTGAAATGACGGCCTTGTTTTTAAATGAGCTCCTTGTTTGCTTTCCAAGTTGATAGGTTTTGCATGGCCTTTCTTTGACATAACTCAGCTTTGGCAAACCTGTGACTAGATCTTTGGATATGATCTTCTGTGCCACAGCCAACTTACATCTTCTGAGGCTTTGGCAAAGAAGCAAGTTGTTTCTGAAGAACTGAGCTTAGAGAGATTAACCACATAGATATTTCCTTCTCTTGATCCAGTCAGCTTCAATGAGTTGGTTTCTAGGTCTCGAACTTAACATTGGTTGTTGAGGAAGATGACTTGATGCCCTTTATCACTTAGTTGACTAATGCTCAACAGATTGTGTTTTAACCCATCGACATAGGCAACTTTACTAAATGATACTGCTCCATTCCTAATAAAACCATATCCTCTAGTTTTCTCAGAGTTGTTATCTCCAAAGACAACAGCTAGACCATCTTTCTCCTTGAAGCTTGACAGAAGAGCCTTGTTTTCTGTCATATGCCTTGAGCATCTACTATTAAGATACCAGATGGATCTAGTGGAGCTTGGTACTTGCATCATAAGTCATTCTTTATGTTGGTACCCAGACTAGCTTGGGTCCTGCCTTGTTAGTGCCTTTTGGTACCCAAATCTGCTTGACTTTGGGTTTATAAATTGCTGGATGATAATCATTATAACACATGATAGCTAAATGACCATGCTTATGACATGTATAACATTTGATATGTTGTATGTGTGAGTGTGTGTGTGTGTGTGTGTGTGTGTTAATATCTTCTCACTTAGGACATGTGTGTGGAATAAGCATAACCAACCTTTCTTCTTGGCTGAAACTCCCTCTGCATCTACACTGTTCTACAATTTTATGGTTTCGTGAAGTAGAAGCCAGTTCTATGATTCATGCCCGGTTGGTTCGTAGAGTAAAATTTATTTGTCCCTACGATCCTTCAAAGCACGATCGTAGACTTGAGATTACTCTTTGATTTCTCAAAACCAAGCCCAGTATATGATCTGTTGTTCTTAGAAACAACAACCTGATCTGAAGAGATTGAGCAATTTTGAATAATAGGCTCAACGATCTCTGTGGATTTCACAAACACAATATTTCTATTAAAATGAGAATCATTGTTATTGTTAATTTCCATTGGATTTTCCACACTTAGAACTAAAGATGAATCTCCAAATCCTAATCGTGACCTATCAGAGATAGATCTCTGACTTATAATCAAGGAGTCCATTGATGCAGAAGAACGATTCCACATTAAGATTGTCTTCTCTAAATCCTCTATTTTAGAAATTAGAGTTAACTCTCTATGTGCACTTTGTTTAGTTATCTTTATCAAGCTTGCATTCTCAGCCTCAAGATCGGCAAGAGAGGCAACACTTTGTAGAGCAGTTTTCATCTCTACGAGAGCTTTCTCTTTTTCTGTTGAAGAAGAGAATGATCCTTTGATAAAACCCTAAACAATTTCATATATTGAAGCAAATCTGAAGTTATATCATGTAATGCAACTCTAAAATTATCAATATTTATATTAGGAGAGTTGAAATCAAATAACTCACTGATGTCAATTACTCGACGATCAGTGAACTTGCTGGAATTTTCTTCTATGGACATTGAACAGAGATTGACTACATGTGGTCCTTCATCATCACTAAAGTCTGAACTAGAGCTACTTTCTGAATCACTCCACGACCTTTCAGTTACAAAGCCTTTATCTTTCTTTTGATGCTTTTTGTAGCCTTTGGAATCCTTCTTTGGGTAAAAATTCTTTTTATCTCACTTGAGCTCTTCTCGTAGAGGTTTGGTGCACTCTGCGATATAATGACCAGGCTTTTTGCAATTATAACATAGATTATTTTCTTGATCTTTACTATTGCTACCTTTATTGTAACTCTTACTTGGTTTCCAGTTGTTGTTCTTTCGCATGAACTTTTTCAGCCTTCTTGCGAGCAATGCTGTGTCTTTATCATCATCAGAATCTTCTTTGACTGGAGCTTTGGATATTGTTGCTTCTGAAACTTTGAAAGCAATACCTTTATCTTTTCTCTTACTTTCTGATGCCATCTCTGCTCGTTGATGCAGCTCTAACTCATAGGCAAGAAGATTACCATAGAGCTTCTGCACAGTCATTTCATGCAAATTCTTTAATTCACGAATAGTAGTGGTTTTGGCATCCCACTTGCTAGGTAGTGATCTCATGAACTTGATGTTATGGTCCTTATTTTGATAGACCTTTCCATAAGCTCTCAATGAGTTAAGTAGCATATTGAATCTCTCATATGTAGCAGTTATGTTCTCTCCTAGAATGTGAGAAAACATTTCATACTGCTGAGTCAAAAGAGACTACTTATTCTCTCTGACTTTTTCTGTTCCTTCATGCATGATCAGCAAAGCTTCCTAGACTTCTTTGGCTGTTGTGCAGTTGACTACATTTTTGAATAGCTCATTGTCTAGAGCCATGAACAGGATGTTCTTAGATCTCTTGTCTAACTGCACCAACTTCTTTTCATTGTCAGTCCATTCAGCTCTATGCTTGCCTACCATCTTGTTTGGATCATCAGAGGTTAGAGCCAGCTTTTTAGTATGTATGGACCACTAATACCAGCATCATATAAATCTTCATCTATTGCATCCATATACGCCTGCAAACGAACTTTCTAGTTAGTAAATTTTTCTTTATTTAGAAGAGGTGGCTTATTTCCACCACCGAGCTCAAAATCGGTTTTATTATGTGTCATATGATCAACTCAAAGTGTTTAAGCTTTTGGTTAGGAGACCCTGCTCTGATCCCACTTGTTGTTTAGCAAAGGCACAATAAAGATCTAGAAGGGGGGTTGATTAGATCTTTAAAACTTTTTTATTACTATTTAAAGATTAGTTACAAGATAATTCATCAGTTCTTTTAATTTAGCACAACAGAATATTAGTTTAAAAACCCCTTAAAAATTTAATGAAATCGCAGTTCTAACTTTAGCACTTGTGGATATTAGTCAATCACAGATATAACAGTTAATGACAAAATATAAAGACTGAAAGTAAATGACACAAGATGTTTAAGTGGTTCAGAGTACAAACAACTCCTAGTCCACTCTTCTACTTCAACAAGTAGGAAATCCACAAAGGATAGGCTAAAAAAACCAGATCACTAAGATCTCTTACAACTGAACTACTAAGGTTCCTTTGAGTCACTCAGTCTAGGCAAGGTCACTCAAACCAGGACACTTAGAACTCTTACAACTGAACCACTAAGGTTCCTTCGAGTCACTCAGTTTCAGCAAGGTCACTCAAACCAGGACACTTAGTCCAGTTCACTTAGAACTTTTCAAGTCACTTAGACTTGGTATAATGGTTACTAAGACCAAGTGAATCACAAATGAATGTTAATTGGTTGAGGTGCTGCTAAGCTTGTAATAGGTTTAACTTCTTTGGTACTTAGTAGCTTGAACAAGTAGATTAATATCGTAGAGTAGAGCTTTATGTTCTTAAGCAGAGTTTCAGCTGGTTGCTCGGTGATTCATACTTGGATTTGAATCCTCGTATGCTTTTATAGGCTTCTAAAAAATAATCCCGCTGGAGAGTTCCTATTACTGTATTTAATGCTCTGTACCAAAGCATTCTCTGATGTTGATGTTTACAGTAGATAAATAATCTTTCTTTCGGCTCTGACAGAACATATATGTTTTTAGTTTTATCTCCTTGATTATAGGGATGTCACATCTCCAATATAGTTGTTTAGACACATACTATCTGGTCAAAAAACTTCTTGGGATCTGCAGTCTGCATGGCTCTACGTTTCAGACAGGTCGTAGAAGACTTGACTTGTTCTACGTACAAGACTCTACGAATTGATTGTTCTACGAGTAGAGAACTACTCAGCGAAGTGCCCTTTATGATCTGCTCTCTTTTATCTGTTCTATGACAGGCTCTCAATGATGAGCATTTTACGAAGCTTGAGCAGATTCTACTATCTTTTCTTTTACTTTGCGATTTCTTGGCAGCTCTACGATCTTTCTTTTGATGCTCTACGAATAGGCAGAGTAACTCTACGATCGTTTAACAATACTATAAGATCGATTTGATCCTATCATTTATATATTATATCAGCTCAGAGGATCAAGCTAACAAGTTTGATCATTCTATTCTAAGTCCTTGTACAATATACACTTTTAAGGACTTTACAACAAATTACTGGTTACAGCTTTTATCAAACACACATCATCAAATTTAACCATGCAAATCCTAATAGAATACATAAGACTGATATGGAAAAGGGGCTATTTTCATTTGATACAGATGATATGATGGTTATGTGTGCATTGATTCCTAATAATAGGATGATGGAAGTTTACTTACTTCAAACACCAGTTGATTCTTCATCTGAAGAACTTGATAACTCAGAAGATGAAAGGATTGTAAGGTCAGAGGATGATAATAATGTGAGAAGCAAACAACCTGAATTTGATGCATTGAATGACATGGATGATCCAGAATTTTCAATAGGGATGACATTCAGTAGTGGGGCTGAACTTAGAATGGCAATAAGGTCCCATGTTTTGTCTAACAAGATACAAGTTATTTGTGAGCCCCATTGCAATTTCTATTTGTATGCAGCAAAGTTACAGAGAGAGGGTACCTTCAAGATTACAAGAATCAGAAAGGATCACACATGTAGCGGGGAGTGGAATGTTGGACCTGCTCTGACTTCATCTTGGTTAGCTAGCAAGTATGAGGTTGACTGTAGACTCAATCCAAAATGGAATGTAGATGATTTCATGCCAAAGTTGTGAATGAATTTAAGTTAAAAGTAAAAAGAAGTCTAGCATACAGAGCATAAGGTATGGAGCATATTATGTAAGGACTGGGGACACAACACAAGGACTTGCCATAAGGTATAGAGCATATTATGTATTGTTTATGAATTTGTCATGTTATTTGTATAATGTTAAAACTTCTAGCAATGTGCAGAAAACATTTGGGGAGAATTAAGATGGAGGTGCTGAAGGAACCAATGTTGAGGGAACCAATGCTGAGCCACAAGTTTCTTAAACACAAATTGTTTCACAGCCCCCAACTAGCCAACCCATCAAAGCCACCCAAACCGTTGCTAAGCCAAAGGTATCTCAGGTGAATTAATTAAAATTTTATTGTCTTTAATTTTACTTTAATTGACTTGTAATTTCTTCACTTTGCACTACATTATTGTGCAAAAAATAAGGCCCACTACTCATAAAAAGACACCAGTTAAAGCAACACCAGAAATGCAGGCTCCTACAATGCCAAACATTCCAGTGGAACAGAGAGAATGGCAAGGTGGAGTTTACATAGATACTTCAAGTCAAGAAAGGAGTAGTGGAGCTACATTTACCTGGAGGGAAAGAAAATGTATTACCAGATAGGGTTTGGAAGAACTGAGAGAAAAAAGAAAGCATGTTAATAAGGGGATAATTTATGAATTTCATTCTACTGGGTATATTTTGGGACTAATTTTTTTGGTTGGTTATTTATGAGTCCACATATATTTTTGGTACATTGTCTATGTTTATATATGAGTCCACAAACATGGTTTAATTTGGATGGATGTATATTGTAGTCCACAAACATAGTTGGTTAGCTGTATATTTTGGTGGAACTATTTGGTTATAACACAATGGTTGTAAAACTTGATTCCCCTTTATGGATGAATGTAGTTTGTTATTATGTTTTGGTAAATTCACCGGCTGGTAGCATTTCAATGTTTGATTGTGATTATGTCACCGAACTAGCTGTTAGACACACTTCGATCTGAGTCATGACTCTACGATCGTTAAGTCATGACTCTACGATCTAAGTCATTACTCTATGATGGTTAAGTTATTACTCTACGATCTAAGTCATTACTCTATGATCGTTAAGTTAGTACTCTACGATCGTTGAGTCATAACTCTACGATCGTTGAGTCATGACTCTACAATCTAAGTTAAGTCATTCTAGGATAGTATAGTGACTTCAACTTTTACTCTACGAAATGGTATTCCACTCAACGATATTAGAGTTCTCTTTGAGCACTTGTTTACTCTATAATAGTAGAGTGACTTCAGCCTTTACTTAACGAATTTTCACCTTCAGCTAATACAAGGCTATATTGTCTGATTTTGGAATCAAGCTAAGTTCAATATTTTCCAACATGAACTTTAAACATTCAAGTGTTTTTGAATTGGACAAAAAGAATGCAAGCATTCTCTCTCTCTCTCTCTCCATTCGGATAAATCACTATAGTTATACATTCAGTTTACTCAACGACATAGATCAAATTATGCAAAAATTGTGCAAATTACCATGCCTATAGTGCGAGTAAAATAAAAAATTTAATTCATTGAGCAAATTTCATCTTCAGTATATATCAGTCCACTTCAAACATCTTTATTACAAAAAAATTATGCAAATTACCATGCCTACAGATCACTTCAAGCATCGAAAAATAAGAAATTTTGCAAATGAACCATCCCTAATCATTTGAGCAGAACAATGCCTAATAATAATATTGAGCAAATCAGTCATGCTATTTTCTCTCTTGACTTGGATTTCTTTAACTCAATTTTGAGCTTTTTAACCTCTGCTTTCTCTATGTGCAATTCTTCATCTTTTGTCTCCTATCTCCCAATTAATCCTGGAATCACCACTCTTGCACAGTCACACAATCGGGGATTGATCCATTCGAATAAGTTGTATCCACTCCCAACACCTATTTCTTCCTACAAAACGATTTATATTGTCAATTGCAAAACATACTTACCATTTAAGACAAAATTTTAGAAGAATACCCTCCAATCAACAAAACCAAAAAATCTTCTCCCTGTATTGTGGGTTTTCCAAGCACATTTCATCACTAACAGCTTCTTACAATAGCAGAATCGATCCACGCACTTTTCCTTTCGATCACAGCCCTTCAATTTATTTGAAGATCAATTACAGCCCTTTAATTTGGTAAAAGATCAAATCAAGCTCTTCAATTTAGGGGTAAAGCTCTTCGATGCAGATCTATTTTAATGCAGGAATGGTGGTATTTTACCTAAATACCCTCTTACCTCACACGCTTTAAGTTTTTTGGTGAAGATTTAGCCCAAAAAACGAGCGGAGTGTGCATTTAATTGTCTAAGATTAAGTTTAGGATGCATTTAGTCAAAGAAAAAACAATTTAGGGTGCAAATCGATTTTCGGGGAAACGTTTGGGGTACAAATTGGATTTTAATTGTCATACTAATTCTAAAGTTTAATATATCGTCGTTTAATCTCAAAAGTCAAATTATATTTCTAATTTTAGAATGGATGGAGTATTATTTTTTATTGATCTTTAAAAGGGCTATTTGTTATATTTATATATGTTTCAAATTGGGTGACATGGTTTTTCATCATGCATTCAATTTATATAGTATCATTGGTTTCTTACGTTTCTCTAGAAGTATCTAGTACTCCCTCCGTCCGACTTTACTTGTCCTGATTAATTTTTTATGGTCAAATTGATCAATTTTAAGATTAATAATTACTCTTAAACAAATTTATTGGAAATTTTGAAATCAAATAAGTCGATTTTGATGCTAGAAGTCCCAAATTTTTTGTCTCAAATGATATGTCATCACTATATTGATTGGGTAGATTTTATGTGATTGATTTTGTCATAAAGTATTATTAAAATATTCAATATCATATCATTGAAATCCATTTGAGACAGAAAAATTTGAGACCCCTAGGATTATCCTTGATAATATATTCGATGTACTTTCTTATGATAATAAATTTGTGCCTATATGTAATAAACTTAAAAATAAAATTTGATTCTAAATATAGTCAGTTTGAGCATAAAAAGTCTATTAAGACAAATAAAGTTGGCCGAAAAGTACTAAATTCACTATACCCTACGTGCCAAATATTAAATTCACTATAACCCTACATGCCAAAATTAAATTAGAGTGAATTTATTTAGATCTAGAAGTATTTGGCTAAAGGATTAAACCCTCATACAAATAAGGGGTAAATTTGTAATTACAGCTTCTACCCTTTAGTCATCGTCTTCCACCCCTCTAAGCGGAGAAATGTCTTTTTTCCAGCCTCTAGATCTTGCCTTGGACAACCTTAGATGCACTAGATAGAATAATATCTTTATTATAGCTAACCATAGATCATTCCAAAAATAGAAAGCATATTACTTAAATTGAGATGAAGGGAATACTATGTACTATGTAGACTAGACTAGCGTAGAGCATGATGTAGTTGGAAACCCAAACCACACATAAAACCGCTTGGGTGCGATTTGGTAATTCTAAAACCACACATAACACCGCTTGTGATTGGTGCAGTGCGATTTTGAAGCTTGCGATGTGGTTTCATTTGGTTTGGTTTTGGTTCTAAAACCAATTTAACATAGTCAACAATAATATTAAATACATCAAATTCATCTTTATGTATAAGAAAAAAAATCTTGATATTACTATGCAATTCCATGAGAAATAGGATAGCAAAAACAATTCAAATACTAAAACATTTTACAAATAATAGGAAAAAATGAATGAGAGAAGAAGTCTTATGCATAATAAAGTGAGATACAAAATTAAGATATCATACTGAAATAGTGAAACAATAAGCAATAACAAATGTATCCTATACCATTGACAAGAGCGCATCACACACATAACCACACCAACAGAAAAATGAGAAATTATAATTCAAAATGCATACATCACACAGATCCCAAATTAAAATATATATATATATATATATATATATATATATATATATAGGGAATGATTCATAGCATGTATTTACTATGGATCCTTATAGGGCACACACCATCTATACCTTTGAAAACAAGAAGGAACAGTCATGATTAAAAACTGAAAATCGACGTCCGCTACTATTAGTAGGGGACGGTAAGAAAACACATATCATCTGCTACTAATAGTAGCGGACACTAATCAGAATAAATGTTTGACTTTATTAACTAGGGTTTATTATTTAGGGTTTAGGGTTTATAAACTTCTTTTTAACTGTGTTTAAGATTTATTAACCTTTGGTTAATAAACCCTAAACCCGAATTAATAAACTTTAAACCCTAGTTAATAAACCCTAAATCTTGGTTAATAAACCCTAAACTGATGAGTACGAAATATGTTATATTTTTATTCATTAATACTTAATCTTTTGTATTAGTTTTATGCCTAAATAAATTCATTATTCTTATGTTTTGATTTTAGGTGCAAATTTAGGAGTCTGTAACTTTGGAGATAATTTAGAGGTCAAATGGAACATTATTTGGACTTAAAGCAAAAGGAGGGGCAGAACTGTAATTATACAACTTGAACGTACGCTGGAAACAGAAGTTTGAGAGCTGCGACGCTAAAAGGGGAGAGTCGCGGTGCTATGTAAGGGAGTCGCGGCGGTGGACTAGGGCGCCGCGGCACTAGGGCATGGCCAGGGTCGCGGATTAGCCCGTTTTGTATTCCAAATTGGATTATTTTTCCTTCTAAGTTAGGGTTTTCCTATGAAAACTATAAATACATGTTATTAGACACTTGAGGGGGGATCCTTGGCTATAATTATCTTCTCTATTATTCTTTGGTGATTTTCATGGCTATGTGTAACTAATTTTTTGTTCTTGGATTAAAGAGACGGAAGCCTCAGATTATTACAGTGTGAGATCTAAATGGTTTTAATTGTTCGATTATTATTTTGAGTATTGATTATTCTTCTGCGCTTGAATCTTATGATTGATATGTTTAATTGCTAGGATGCATACTAGTTTATTATTCGTTGAAATCTACTGCTAAATTAGATATCAAATCCGTAATTGTTTGGTCACTCTAATTTGTGAAGCAACTAAGGTTAATAATTAACTGCAAATCAGAAGATTATTATATCTTAGGAAGAATAATCAACTAAATTAAATACAACTGTTTGTGCTTGTGTTGTTTAGCTTCATCGGTCTTTCTAATTTTTAAAGCTTCTACTAGATTAAACTTTTAGTGTTTGTCTAAAGTTGTTTAGTAGTTATGGTTATTTAGATCGCTTGTTTCTATCTAACTATAATTAAGAAAAGACATGGAAGTAATTCCAACGATGAATATTCAAAATATTAATTGTTTATGCTTGAGTCAATGATCAGTAGAAGTTTCTGAAGGTGGAAGTTGAATTAATCAAAGGCTCATTTTTCTGATTTATTTCGTTAGATTATTTTGCGTTATTTATGTATTAGTTTACTTTGATCAATAATATTCAAAACCCCCTTTTTGATAAATAAAGCATAAATTTAGACTAATAACTCTCTGTGGGATCGACTCTTACTTGCACTACTACATAAATATCGCAGTAAAGTTTTATTTTTGGTTGTCTGCGACAACGCACCAAATTTTGGCACCGTTGTCGGGGAGTGATTCTAGTTTATTTTTATACTTTTGCTATCCTTATTTTATTTTAGTTGTTTTTCATAGGTATTTTGAATTTCCTTGATTGTTTATACCCGAAACTCGATCTACTAATCAAGGTGATTTAAAGTGTGATCCAAAGATAGAGAAAAATATACGCAAATTAAGGAAGGGAGCTCAAAGATTTTGAAGAGAAGGGAACCATGGCAGGAACCCAAATTTTAAAAGAGCTTGCAGCCTCTGATTTGGATCAACAACCCTTATGCATTACATTTCCTAATCTAGATACTAATACTCTTTCCAAATTAAAATATGGACTAATACATCTTTTACCTACTTTTCATGGCATTTCAGGTGAAGATGCTCACAAACATTTGAAGGAATTTCATGTGGTATGCACGTGTATGAAATCGACCGGAGTAACCGAGGATCAAATCAAATTGAGAGCTTTTCCATTTTCTCTGAAAGATTTGGCTAAGGATTGGCTTTACTATCTACCCTCCAAAAGGATCACCACATGGGAAGGGATGAAAATATTGTTTTTAGAAAAATATTTTCCCGGTTCAAGAGCAGCCAATATTCGGAAAGAAATTTGTGGTGTGAGGCAGAACAATGGAGAATCCCTACTTGAGTATTGGGAACATTTCAAGAGACTATGTGCAAGTTGTCCCCATCATCAAATCAGTGATCAACTTCTTATCCAATATTTCTACAAAGGTCTTTCATCTGACGATAGAAGCATGATTGACGCTGCTAGTTGAGAAGCTTTGATGGATAAAACTCCCGAGGTCGCGAGAAATTTGATTGCAAATATGGCAGCCAATTCTCAACAATTTGGCACTAAACTTGATTTCTCACCTAGGAATACTAATGAGGTAAAAATTTCTTCAATTGAACAACAAATTGCGAGTCTAACTTCTCTTGTTCATCAAATGGTTGTAGGTAATACAAAACAAGTAAAAGCTTGTGGAATTTGTGCGGTAATAGGACATCCGACAGATATGTGCCCAACTCTGCAAGAGGAGTCCTTTGAACAAGTAAATGCAACAAGTGGATTTCCTGGAGAACCACAAAGGCTATATCATTCCTACTCAAACACGTACAATCTAGGCTGGAGGGATCATCCCAACTTTCGTTATGGAGGAAATAAACCACCAACGCAAGGTGTTTTCCTACCTAGGCAGCAAGGTTATCAACCAGCTCAACCTCATTATCATCCTAGACAAACAGCTCCTACAAACTCTGGAACATCTATGGAAGACATGTTTAAAGCATTTATGAGTCAGACACAATAATTCATGAATCAAATACAGTAGTTCCAGTAGGAGACAAAAACTTTTGTTAAGATTTGAGAAATCAAATGGGACAGCTTGCCTTCACGGTAGGAAGATTGGAATCACAAAGCTTAGGAAAGTTATCTTCTCAAATAGTGATGAATCCAAAAGAGAATGTAAGTGTGATCACTTTGAGAAGCGGTAAAGAGGTAGCAAATCCAGAAACGATAGTACCTATAGTGAAGGAGCAAAGCAATGTAGATTAGGGTAAAGAAGAAGCAAACACGGACAATACAAATAATGGTGTTGTGTACGACAATGAGGCACCTAAGCATAAATTTTCTCCTCTCTCTGATTATAAACTGGTACCCCCTTTTCCCCATGCTTTGACATAAAATAGAAAATATGAGAAAAATTCAGATTGTATGAGACTTTCCGTAAATGCGAGGTAAATATTCCATTATTAGATGCTATTAAACAAGTACCTCGATATGCTAAATTTTTGAAAGAATTGTGTACACATAAGAGGAAACAGGCACTTAAAAGATATGACAAGGTAAAGGTGGGGGAAAATGTCTCAGTAGTTATTCAAAGGAAACTCTCTACTAAGTGTCAAGATCCGGGTATGTTCACTATCCCTTGCACGATAGGTAGCACTAGATTTGAAAAAGTCATGTTAGACTTATGAGCTTCTATCAATGTTATGCCATATTCTATATATGCTTCATTGAAACTTGAACCCTTGAATAAAATTGGTACTATAATTCAGTTGGCGGATAGATCTAATGTTTATCCTAGAGGTGTAGTTGAGGATGTTCTTGTGCAAGTAAATGATTTGATTTTTCCTACTAATTTTTATGTGCTAGATATGGAGAATGGTGAACAAAATGCACCTTTATTGTTAGGAAGCCCATTTTTAAAGACATCCAAAACTAAGATAGATGTTCATAGTAGTACACTTTCCATGAAATTTGATGGCAAAATTGTTAAGTTTAATATTTACGATGCCATGCGATTTCCTAGTGATGTTAATCTTGTTTATTATATTGATGTGACTGATTCTTTAGCACAGGAAACCGTTGACCTTATTGGAGAAGATAACTTGAAAATTGCACTTAATAAGAACATTGATGAGGAGAGTGTGAAATTGACTTTGAGCACCGATTTGCAAGAAATTATTGCAACTTTGAATGATGCACCAAAGTCAGGTAATATCTTTTATGTGGAATTGTCAGTTTCTAACGAGAAGTCCCTACCATCTGTTTTGCAGTCGATCATGCTTTCAAATGGTCGTAAGTAGTGCTTCCGAATTAGTGTGGTCAAGGATGTAGGAAAAGGTGAATCGAATAATGAAAGTTATTTTCTGTTGATGGATGAAGATGAGTTCGGGGGCTTTCGAACATACAATGATGCCCAAGAATTCAAAGAAAAGACTAAGAGAAGACATGCAATGACAATTTATGCGTTTAAACCAGACTGATAGATGAGGAAGTGGTCGAGCCAAAGACAATAAATAATGGCGCTGCCTAGGAGGCAACCCAAGAAATCAGATTTGCTTTTCTTTCCCTTTTCTTTTCTTTTTAGTTATATTTATTTTGTTTATTTTCTTTGCATTTTACTTTACATTGGGGACAATGTAAGTTTTAAGTGTGGGGGGAAGGATTTAGGATTTTTAGGATTTAGGATGTTTATTTTATTTAGTTTTGTTTTATTTTGAATCTAGAATTTTGTGGGCATATTCACTACAAACCCTCACAAGACAAAACTCGTCCACTTGGGGTAACATTTGGGTTTAAAGGCTTGTTGCACATGCTAAGTACAATCGTATTTCCTACGAAAGTGGGGTAATTTTTAGGATGTGTCCATTGAGCAATAAGTTGATTTGAATTTTAATTCTTGACCAATAATAAAATTTTGATTTTTTATGATAAGTTCTTGGAAATTTGATAGACATTGTGTAGTCTGAATTTGATTTTCTTTGTTGATTATTACTTTACTTGAGACCCTTCATAGTTGAGCACATGTTCATCTAGTCGACCTAGTTTTAACTTAGAAGGGATTTATTTGATTGAATGTATTGGGGGAGAAATTTTGGAACTCTATTGCTTGTTTGATCATAATTTGAAGTGAATATGAGATATTATTTAAGAAAGGAGAAATGATTTAGGCAAAATTTTGGAAGTTTGATGAAAAAAAAATAAAAAAATAAAGCTTCATGTGATAAGTTGAGATGAAGCGTAAAATGCACTCACTCATAAACACATGACATGCGAGATGGAGCGTAAAACGCACTCTCTGGCAAAATAGAGCATAAAATGCACTTATTGACGAAAAAAATAGGATACGAAGAAAAAAAAACCTCTTGATCCTCTGGTGTTATCTGCTTGTGTTAACTAAGAATAGTGTGAAAATAAGTGTTTGAGTTCCTCTTTTTCCTTCAAGGTTTTGATTTTATAAGCTTATCTGAGTTTTGGTTGGGTTGGTACATTTGGATTCACACACACACGAAGGGGTTGAAAGTAAAGTCAGATTGATAAAGGAGCTTGAGTTAGATAATGCATTGTTTTGAAATTTCTCAAGAGTTATTGTTTTGAATCTTTGAGGTTAATGTTGGAGTTCATATTCATTTGTGGTTCAAGGTTGTCAAGTGCGTCAGTTGGTGTTATAGTTTATTTTTGTTTATCCCGAGGACGTGCAAAAGGTAAGTATGGGGGAATCGATGAGTACGAAATATATTATATTTTTATTCATTAATACTTAATCTTTTGTATTAGTTTTATGCCTAAATACATTCATTATTCTTATGTTTTGATTTTAGGTGCAAATTTAGGAGTCTGTAACTTTGGAGATAATTTAGAGGTTAAATGGAGCATTATTTGGACTTAAAGCAAAAGGAGGGGCAGAACTATAATTATGCAACTTGAACACACGCTGGAAATAGAAGCTTGAGAGTCGCGACACTAGAAGGGGAGAGATGCGGCGCTATGCAAGGGAGCCGCGGTGGTGACTAGGTACCGCGGCGCTGGACTAGGGCGTTGAAACGCTAGGGCATGGCCAGGGTCGCAGATTAGCCAGTTTTGTACTCCAAATTGGATTGTTTTTCCTCCTAAGTTAGGGTTTTCCTATGAAAACTATAAATACATGTTATTAGACACTTGAGGGGGGATCCTTGGCTATAATTATCTTCTCTATTATTTTTTGGTGATTTTCATAGCTATTTGTAACTAAATTCTATTCTTAGATTAAGGAGACGGAAGCCTCAAATTATTACACTGTGAGATCTAAATGGTTTTAATTGTTCGATTATTATTTTGAGTATTGATTATTCTTCTGCGCTTGAATCTTATGATTGATATGTTTAATTACTAGAATGCATACTAGTTTATTATTCATTGAAATCTACCGCTGAATTAGATATCAAATCCGTAATTATTTGGTCACTCTAATTTCTGAAATAACTAAGGTTAATAATTAACTACAGATCAAAAAATTATTATATCTTAGGAAGAATACTCAACTAAATTAAATGCAACCGCTTGTGCTTGTGTTGTTTAGCTTCATCGGTCTTTCTAATTCTTAAAGCTTCTACTAGATTAAACTTTTAGCGCTTGTCTGAAGTTGTTTAGTAGTTAGGGTTATTTAGATCACTTGTTTCTATCTAACTATAATTAAGAAAAGACACGGAAGTAATTCCAACGATGAATATTCAAAATACTAATTGTTTATGCTTGAGTCACTGAATCAGTGTAAGTTTTTGAAGGTGAAAGTTGAATTAATCAAAGGCTCGTTTTCCTAATTTATTTCGTTAGATTATTTTGCGTTATTTATGTATTAGTTTACTTTAATCAATAATATTCAAAACTCCCTTTTTGATAAACAAAGTATAAATTTAGACTAATCACTCTCTGTGGGATCGACTCTTACCTGCACGACTACATAAATATCATTCGCAGTAAGGTTTTATATTTGGTTGCCTGCGACAGAACACCATAAATCCTATTTAATAAACTCTAAACCCTAGTTAATAAACCTAAACTCTAGTTAATAAAGTCAAACTTTTATTCTGATTAACGTTCGGATGGTATGTGTTTTTTTTACTATAACGCCCCCAAATTCAGATACATGTACCTTGAATCTGGTACTTTACAATTCAACCCATACATCATATTATTAACAACTCTTAGCGGAATAATGGAATAGTTACATTGATATAATATAAATATTCTCGCCCCAAGTCTCGAAAACTATTACTAATACATAACACAACTTAGGTCATAACATAATAAGTCTTAATACATAACCGAAATCATCATCCTAATTATAGCAGAACAAAGCTAATCTGTAACCTTGCCTTTGCACTTATCCTTTCCTAAGCTACTGCCTCGTTCAGTCTTAACTGTAATAATTATGGAAAGCAAGAGTGAGCAACAAATTTGCTCAGCAAGTATAACGATAATGAAAGTGAGCGAATCATGTGTAAAGTTTCACAATTACAAAGGTTATAACGATCAATAGTAGCTCAAAAAATTAAATACGAAGATTGCGAGCAAAGTAAGTCTCAATAGCTCCAGTTTTGATCTTCACAACCACTGATGGGTCAGTATGGACCAAAGGATTATTAGAAGAATTCAAGGATTTCAACAATTCCAAGTTAATAAATATTTAACACTGAGTAGTCGCTATGGACCATGAACTCATGCGTGAATTAACAGTGTTTCCCTGATAATCCACAAGACAAGTACAATAGGTGATCAACCTAAAGTACCCTATGTTATGCATAACATTTAAACATGTTGTTCGTGCGCATGTCGGTCTCCCGACGTTACATAGTTTCCCCTTCTATGAGGGTTGTTCATCTCAGCAGATTATAAGAGTCTGCACCAAAGCAATTGGTTTGGATCGCTTTCTAACTCATGGATATTGGTCTAGCCAAATCGAATGGCATAGACACTCTTCTCCACATTTAGGAGGAATTAATACGTTCGATGTTTGCAACAACGTTCAAAGAATCATTCAAGAATATAATTATGATTTAAATCAAGTTTCAAAGTATAAACAATAATATCCATGAATTTATATAACACAAGAATCATTCTATCAAATAATTCACTTGCACGATCAATAAAAGTACAGTGTACGTACTTGCACGTACAATATGTATATGGTTTATATAATAACAATTAGGAAACTTGCACAATATACAAGGTTGTGTAAGTTAGGGAACTTGCCTGGGTCGTCGATTCTATTAGACTTTGACTCCTTATCCTTTGAACACAAACTGTGTTTATCATAATCATCTAACGGTTAATCTCTATTTACCCTCAAATATAAACCTAATTGATCTCACATTTTAGTCTCATACAGTTAGAACTCACCAATAAATCGACGTTTATTCCATTCGTTACAAATAGAATAATCTCTTGTCATCTTACTTGTCTAATTAATGGTTTACACTTTATTTTAGTTATCCATGTCTCATTACATAAATAAAGTATCCTTACTTTACTTGTTAACATTTAATTACTCTTTAAGTAATCTTCCTTAATCATTATTCGTACTTTATTAGTCCACAAATAAAATAATCTTAGTTATTACTTTATTTGTTTAATTAGAGTTATCTCTACATCTCATTGGTTCACAATTAAATAATCTTTAAAATTATTCAATTGTTTATTATTAATTCATAATTAAAATAATTATTAACCATTAATATTATTGTAATTTTCCACAATTAAATCTTATTTTAATTGTTTACAATTTATTAATCCCCAATTAAAATAATCTTTATTATTATTTTAATTGTTTATAATTTATTACAGATTCATATACATTTTAAGTCTCGTTCTTACCCTATTTTATTGTACCATCTCGATTGACATTCGATATTCCACAAATATTTTCTAACAACCCTCGCGGTAACTCATTGGTCATTTATTACCTCAATATAGGTTTTAAGCATACATAAAACAACATAGCAATATCACAAAACAAATAAATAAATTTTATTATTTTTTTTTCAGTTACTGTTCCACCGTCGGGGTGGTGAATTTCTTAACAAAATCGTCGCCGGGGCGAGGATGTCGCCGGGGTGAGGAACATAGTTCAAATATGCCGCCGGGGCGACAAGACCGCCGGGGCGAGACTTCTAGTTCATTTCTACCGCCGGGGCGGTAGACTCGACTGTCTCCTTCTACAGTTCGCGAACCAGTGAAAACTTAGGCCAAATTTTCCGAATTCTACCATCCAACACATAGTTTAAACATACCCAGATATCAAATTTGATATAAAATAATTACCCATCATGTTTCTAAACATTCTAACCATTCTAATACACATAACCAACCAAATTGAACCAAAAATTCTCTGTTAAAACCAAATATTCATGTTTTAGCCATTTTACTAATATTAACCACCGTAAACTCATCTTTCAACCATTTTAATCCATTCCACTTGCATTCTTTTCACTTTTCATTATATAATCATAATCAAATATCAATTTACCGGTTAATAACCAAATTGAACATCAATTTCCATACATATATGCCATACATGAAATAAGACTCTGCAAAACCAAAAACTTCACTCTAAAACATGCTTTCATGGATTAACTCATTTAAATTGGTTTATAATCATCATATAATCTCTAATGCATGCTTACTAACAACTATAATCAAGTAATTCATGTATTTAGCATATAAATTCATACACAGCAAAATAGAAATCATATACAGAGAAATAGAATAATAAAAATACAGTGTAGAACAAAACTAACAAGAATTATACCTTCTAATTCTTAGAAAGCTCCTTTGATTTAAGAATTTCTTTCTCAAATCTTCAAGCTCCTCTCTCAATTTTCTCTCTAATTCTCTCTTCTGTATATTCTTCCTTCTTTTTTTTTAAACTCTGTATTTTCTTATCTTTTAACAACTGACAAGTTTTTAACAAAAATAAAAACTGATAATAACGTATATTCTCTAATTAAACCATCAGTTATAAAAATTCAAAAGCCATAAGGCTTGTTGGCAAAACAAAATTGAAATCACTCATTATTTACAACCAAAGGTCATAAGGCCTTGTTTGGTTTGATGGAAATAAAAACTCTTTCTATTTATTTTAATAACTCATTATAACATATAGTTTTAATTGTCACACTTTTAATTTAATTGAACTTATTATTAAATAAATTCAATTAAACCTTACTAACTTAAATAATAGTTTTATTTATCCAAACAATAGCACCAAATAAAGTATCTTATTCAAATAAATTATTTATTCAAATAAAACATTTATTCACATGAATCATTTTATCATCTAATTTAATTATTAAATTAAACATATCAAATAACATTTAACACAATTAACTCAACATGAACTATTCCACAATAACTTAATAAATTATTTATTTAACTCAATAAATTAATAAAAATATTTATATAACTCAATAAATATTTTTATTTATTCACAAAAATTTGCATTCGTTACATCTTTCCCTCCTTAAAAGGATTCTGTCCCCAAAATCACAACGCAATTAATTCGACTGTTACATTCTCCCCTCCTTACAAGGATTCTGTCCCCAGAATCGCGATACAAAGATTAAACAAATAATTCAGGATAATTTTGCATCATTTTCTCTTCGAGTTCCCACGTAGCTTCTTCAGTACTGTGGTTCCTCCAGATTACCTTAACAGAAGGTATCACTTTATTTCTGAGAACCTACTTTTTCCTGTCTACTATCTGTACAGGTATCTCTTCTTAGGACAAATCTTTTTCAAATTGTATCGGTTCATATTCTATGACATGTTTATAATCAGACTTATATGGTCGTAACACCGATACGAGAAAAACATTATGAATGTGATCTAACTCGGGAGGTAAAGTTACCTCATAAGCTACCTCACTCACTCGTTTCAGCACTTCGAAGGGTCCAATAAACCGCGGACTGAATTTACCCTTTTTACCAAATCTGATTTTTTCTTTCCAGGGAGATACTTTGAGAAACATAAAACTCCCGACTTCAAATTCACGATTTTGACGATGCTGATCCGCATATTTCTTCTGCCTGTCTTGAGCAGCTAACAATCGGGCTCTTATCACCTTAACAATTTCAGCAGTTTGTTGTACCAGCTCGATTCCCAATAGTCGACGTTCTCCAACCTCGTCCCAACACAATGGAGTTCTACACTTCTTTCCATACAACGCTTCATATGGCGGCATTCCAATACTCGCGTGATGACTATTGTTATAGGCAAACTCGACCAGAGGTAAATGATCATCCCAGTTGCCTTTAAAATCCATAACGCACGCCCGAAGCATATCCTCCAATGTTTGAATTGTTCTTTCGCTCTGGCCATCGGTTTGAGGATGGTAAGTTGTACTCATTTTTAACTGCGTTCCCAAACAAGCTTGCAGACTCCTCCAAAATTTTGATGTGAAACGTGGATCTCTGTCTGATACTATTGATACTGGAACTCCGTGCCTTGAGATAATCTCTTTGACGTATAACTTTGACAGCTGATCCAAAGTGAATCTGATTTTGATTGGTAAGAAATGCGCTGATTTCGTCAGTCTGTCAACTATGACCCATATTGCATCATAACCCTTTTGAGTAGTTGGAAGCCCTACCACAAAGTCCATTGTGATATGCTCCCACTTCCATTCTGGTATCTCCAAGGGCTGTAACAAACCACTTGGTCGTTGATGCTCTGCTTTGACCTTTTGACAAGTGAGACACTTCGCAACACATTCAGCAAACTCTCTTTTCATGTTTGGCCACCAAAAGTGTTGGCGAAGATCCTGGTACATATTTGTACTTCCCGAGTGTATCAAAAATCTTGAACTATGAGCTTCGTTCAAAATCTCCTCTTTGATCTCCAGCACTGACGGAACCCAGATTCTGCCTTCAAATCTCAGCAACCCTTCGGTGCCGATTTTGTATTTGAGTTATTCTCCCTCAAGAACTCTTTTTCGTATCTTAACATATTCTTCATCCTGAAGTTGCGCTTCCTTCACGTTTTCCACCAAAGTTGGTTGGGTTTCCAGATGGAACAATTTTTCATTAGGCTCTGCCAGACCCTTCACCTCTAACTCCAATTTAGCCATTTCTGCTACAAGCTTCTCCTAAGCAGTTAACAAAAATAATTTCTCTCAACCTTTTCTACTCAAAGCGTCGGCAACCACATTAGCCTTCCCTGGATGGTATAGAATGTCGCAATCATAGTCTTTGATCAATTCTATCCATCTTCTCTGCCGCATATTCAAATCCTTCTGTGTGAAAATATACTTCAGACTTTTATGGTCTGTATATATTTCACACTTTTCCCCATAGAGATAGTGTCTCCAAATTTTTAAAGCAAACACCACGGCTGCTAATTCCAAATCATGGGTCGGATACCCTTTTTTATAGTCTTTTAGTTGGCGCGATGCATATGCAATAACCTTACCATTCTGCATAAGCACACAACCAAGTCCTTTATGTGATGCGTCACTATACACCACAAAATTTCCTGTGTCATCTGGCAAAGACAACACAGGCGCCGAACTTAGCCTCTTCTTTAGTTCTTGGAAACTCTCTTCGCACTTCTCCGTCCAAACAAATTTCACTGATTTTTTTGTTAAATTCGTCAACGGAGTGGCGATCCTAGAGAAATCTTGAATAAAACGTCTGTAATAACCTGCCAAACCTAGGAAACTCCTCACTTCTGACGGTGTTTTCGGCTGATCCCAGTTCATCACAGCTTCCACTTTAGCCGGATCCACCGAAATCTCGTCTTTATCGATAATATGCCCAAGGAATTGAACACGCTCCAACCAAAATTCGCACTTTAAAAATTTTACATATAATTTCTCTCTCCTTAACGCCTCCAATGTCACCCTCAAATGCTCCACGTGTTCTTCCTGAGTTTTGGAGTAAACCAAAATATCGTCTATGAATACCACTACAAACTTATCCAGAAATGGTTTAAACACCCTATTCATTAAGTCCATAAAGGCTGCAGGTGCGTTTGTTAAACCAAATGACATAACCAAAAACTCATAGTGACCATATCTTGTTCGAAATGTCGTCTTTGGTATGTCTTCCTTTCTCACCTTCAACTGATGGTACCCACTTCGCAGATCTATTTTTGAAAAATATCTTGCTCCCTTCAATTGATCAAACAGGTCATCGATCCTTGGCAACGGATACTTGTTTTTAATCGTGACCTTATTCAACTCTCTATAATCAATGCAAAGATGCATTGACCCGTCCTTCTTCTTGACAAATAACACCGGCGCTCCCCACGGCGAAACACTCGGTTGAATATACTTTTTATCCAGCAACTCTTGTAATTGCACCATCAACTCCTTCATTTCTACTGGGGCCATTCGGTATGGGGCTTTTGATATAGGAGTTGTACCTGGTGCTAAATCAATTACAAACTCAATTTCCCTATCTGGAGGTAATCCTGGCAAATCATCAGGAAACACGTCTGCAAAATCCCTAACTACTGGTATCTCTTCCAGCTTTGCACCCACCTTTCGGGTATCGACTATGTAGGCTAGATATCCTACACATCCTTGTCTCAACATCTTTCTGGCCTGCATCATCGTCAGACAACTCATTTGTCTAGGCGACTTGCTGCCATAAAACACTACCTTTGACGGAGTCATAAGGTTTACACACTTCTTTTGACAGTCAATAACTGCCCCATGATTGAACAACCAATCCATTCCCAAAATAACGTCAAACTCCCCAAGACGAATTGGGATCAAGTTGACTATCATCACATGACCCTTAATATCTACCTGATAGTTTTTGTGGACAAACCTAACAAGAATCACTTCCTTATTTGCAATTTCTATATTCATGGGATAATCTAATTCTTCCTGAGGTAACTCTAATCTTCTAGCAAAATCATCGGATATAAATGAACAAGTAGCACCCGAATCAAATAATCCGTAAGCATTTACACTATTGACCGGAATGATACCTGACACTACATCCTTTGACTGCACAGCTTCCTACACCGTCATGTTGAATGTTCGAGCGGTAGGTCGATTGGGCTGCGTCGGTCCGGTGATAGTCAGATTGCCACCACTACTATTTCCCTTTCCTGCACTAGCCCCACTTGTAGCTTTCTTAGGGCAATCCCGAGCAAAATGATCCTTCGACCCGCAAGTAAAACATGCTCCCTTCTTCGGACTAGGGCAATTCGGTGCGATATGATCCTGACCGCAGTTAAAGCACACCCTTTTACCTTTCAAACAAACACCCACATGGCTCTTTCCGCAGTTACTGCATACCTCCACCTTTCTTTGCTGACTTCCCTGCTGACTGCCACCAGAGCTACTATCACTCCACTTTCTCTTTTGATTGCTGCCACCATGGCTAGCACTTGTTTTGTTATCATTCTCACTCTTCTTTTTCTTCTGCTCTTGATTGTATTTAGATAGAGCATCACTCCCTCCTTCCGCGATTATCGCCTTCTCTAACACTGTCGCAAATGTATTCAGTTGAAACATCGATACTCGGCTATACAGCCAGGGCTTCAGTCCCTGCTCAAACCTTCTAGCCTTTTGCTCATCCGTGTTGACCTGATATGGCGTAAACCTTTCCAACTCGTTGAATTTTGCAGCATACTCAGGTACCGTCATCGTACCTTGCTTCAACTCTAGAAACTGCACCTCCATTTGGTTCTGCGCACTTGCCGAAAAATAGGTTTCGAAAAATATTTCCTTAAATCGCTCCCATGGAATAATCCCTTGGCCACCTCGAGTCTTATTTGCTTGCCACCAGTAGCTTGCTTCTGATTTGAGCATAAACGTTGCAAATGCCGTCATCTGGTCCTCGTTGACCCTAGCGACATCAAACACCTTCTCCATCTCCATGACCCAGGTTTGTGCCTCGATCGGATTCATAGATCCTTGAAATTCTGGGGGTCCAACAGCCTTGAAATCTTTAAAAGTCGTGGCCTGGGCTTGGGGTTGATTCGCAAATGCTCCCGTTAGTAAGTTTACCAGATGCTGCATTGGATTAGCGTTGGCTTCTTCGTTGTTGTTGGTAGATCCCTCAGGGGTCTGTTGTCGGGTTTGTCTTATTGGCGGCATTTTACTGTTAAGAATTCGCGCTATTAGATTATTACTCAATTACTTAAACATTTAAGTCTTAACTTAAATATTTATAAACAACACTTAACACATAACACATCTGATAAACTTCTGCATTTTTATTCATTTACTGCTCAAAACATAATAAAAATAATGTCATAGTTATTTACATCAAATCATCTATCCTGACATCATAAAGTTCCAGGATTACATCATTATTCTATCCCATTACATAAAACTGGGATTTACAACTTATTAACTTCATAAATTTTTATACTAGCATATCGAATCATTATCTACGATGACATCCCACGGCGCACAGCTTCCTTGCGTTCCTGCTATATAATACGAGTCACCATTTTTCGATCCACCATATCTGGATGACGATGAACTCGATCCAGAGATCTATCAACTGTGGTGTGAAAAATATACTCCATCTCATCAATCTTGGCCTTCTTTGACCGTACCTCACATTCAACACGATCTGCACGATTAGCCTCCCTCAGCCAAGCATGTTCAGCTCTAACCCGCTTAGCTGACTCCTCTTTCAATTCTTCTCGTACAATTTCATTTATAGCCAATAATTGTCCTCGTTTATACTCAGACTGAGCTAATCTCTGCTCAACCTCTGCAAGACGTGATGATAAGTCCTGGATTTCGACATCCTTCTGCTCTAAAGCGGCTTGACGTTCCACAACCTGTTCTCCTAACTCCTCCTTTTCGCTCTCAACATGAACCAGCTTCCACTCCACGTCCCCAAGACGTATATCTAGCTCCTCAATCTCACTGTTCTTCTGTTCCAAGACAGTCTGTCGCTCCGCCAGCTGCCTCTCTAACTCCTCCACTCTATCTTGCAACTCTATGTTGCGATCATACACCTGCTCGTACATCTGAATACCTAAGGAAGATAGTGATATCCCCTCAGGGTCTTCCTCCTCCTCAACCTCTTCAGGATCCTCCTCAGAATCTGTCTCAGGCTCATACTCGGGACTTGCAACTGTAATCAATGGGGATGGCTCCCTCTGCACTAGCTGCTCCCGAACTACATGAATATCTCGGGGCTCCTCCTCCCTAGCCTGGCTGGGTTCTCCTCTATCAGTCATCCTGACAACAAAATTTTAAGTTTTAATTACTACTCAATAATACTCGCGAGCACGTAAGTTTGTTATCAAATAAGCACATAACACATAATCATCTTATTATCTTTTATGAATTTCCGTAATTCATTCCTTAGAACTCGATAAGAGTTTATCACCTCTATATTCTCTATTTCCTAAAAGGCTACTACCCTAAGGTTTTCCCCACCTAAAGGTTCATAACCTATCGGCTCTGATACCAACCTGTGACACCCCCAAATTCGGATACTTCAACTCCATAGATTTGGTGTTCACTATAGCATACATTCATTACTAGCTACCCATGATTAAGATAATATAATTAAACTGAATAAAACATCTTCCCACAAAAGGGGTTACATCTCCAATCTCTTAATCAAACAAATCCCAGGTTATCTAACCTCTATTACATCAATGCGGAATAAAAACATAAAATTTAAGTAAGTCTTTTACAAAGAACTAAAACAAATAAACTAAACATCTTCATTTGCCCATCTTGCCCTTGCCCTTGCTAGTGGACGGCTCATCTGACTTCTCAGCCTTAGCTGCAATGTATTTAATGCAAGAGTGAGCAAACAATTACCCACAAGTATGGAAACAATAACATTTATATGATTATTGGAATAAGCTTAACTGGGAGTAATAGTTTTTCAGAAGTCAATCAATGATAAATCTAAAATCTAAAAGCTCAATAAAATGCTAAACTCAAGAACTGAGTATAGATTCAAGGATAAAAGTATATCTGAGGGTCACAAGACCTCGAACTATGTCCTAGGTTAATAAGTATTTCTACCGTAACCTTTAATAGTCTTATAGACTATGGACCATTCATCTCGTACTCAGGGGGGATCAGCCCTTTGTACAATTTATTGTGCACAAACATTTTAACGTTGTCGCGTAATTAATCCCCTATATTAGGGTTGTTCATCTCAGTCTAGTATCAGAATCCGTACCAAAAGGAACTTGGTTTGGGAAAATATTCTAAGTCTTTAGAACGCTCATCAACTAAGGACTAGCTGAATCAATAAGGGTTTGCTAGTCACTAAAGTATTTGTTTTATCAATGAAGTTGTACAATAGAGTTTATAATCAGAGTCTGAACAATGATCAATGATCATATAACAAATGACTTGAATAATACATAGGTACTTGACATAATAACAACCTTGCTTGAATAACAATAAGCCAAGGTTAATAAGTTGGCTCAATGAAATTAAATTTGCTTTAAACGAAATAATAAGATTAAGGGTGAAAAACTTGCCTCAAACGTAGATTACAGATTTAAATAATGCACGTCCCTTAATCACCCTATACATTTTGATTACAAAACGATAACGATAATTAGTTACAGATTCATATACATTTTAAGTCTCGTTCTTACCATATTTTATTGTACCATCTCGATTGACATTCGATATTCCACAAATATTTGCTAACAACCCTCGTGGTAACTCATTGGTCATTTATTACCTCAATATAGGTTTTAAACATACATATAACAACATAGCAATATCACAAAACAAATAAATAAATCTTATTATTTATTTTTTTCAGTTACTGTTCCACCGTCGGGGCGGTGAATTTCTTAACAAAATCGTCGCCAGGGCGAGGATGTCGTCGGGGAGAGGAACATAGTTCAAATATGTCGCCGGGGCGACAAGACCGCCGGGGCGAGACTTCCAGTTCATTTCTACCGTCGGGGCGGTAGACTCGACTGTCTCCTTCTACAGTTCGCGAACCAGTGAAAACTTAGGCCAAATTTTTCGAATTCTACCATCCAACACATAGTTTAAACATACCCAGATATCAAATTTGATATAAAACAATTACCCATCATGTTTCTAAACATTCTAACCATTCTAATACACATAACCAACCAAATTGAACTAAAAATTCTCTGTTAAAACCAAATATTCATGTTTTAGCCATTTTACTAAAATTAACCACTATAAACTTATCTTTCAACCATTTTAATCCATTCCACTTGCATTCTTTTCATTTTTCATTATATAATCATAATCAAATATCAATTTACCGGTTAATAACCAAATTGAACATCAATTTCCATACATATATGCCATACATGAAATAAGACTCTGCAAAACCAAAAACTTCACTCTAAAACATGCTTTCATGGATTAACTCATTTAAATTGGTTTATAATCATCACATAATCTCTAATTCATGCTTACTAACAACTGTAACCAAGTAATTCATGTATTTAGCATATAAATTCATGCACAGCAAAATAGAAATCATATACAGAGAAATAGAATAATAAAAATACAGTGTAGAACAAAACTAACAAGAATTATACCTTCTAATTCTTAGAAAGCTCCTTTGATTTAAGAATTTCTTTCTCAAATCTTCAAGCTCCTCTCTCAATTTTCTCTCTAATTCTCTCTTCTCCTTTGTATATTCTTCCTTCTTTTTTTTTAAACTCTGTATTTTCTTATCTTTTAACAACTGACAAGTTTTTAACAAAAATAAAAACTGATAATAACGTATATTCTCTAATTAAACCATCAGTTATAAAAATTCAAAAGCCATAAGGCTTGTTTGGAAAAACAAAATTGAAATAACTCATTATTTCCAACCAAATGTCATAAGGCCTTGTTTGGTTTGATGGAAATAAAAACTCTTTCTATTTATTTTAATAACTCATTATAACATATAGTTTTAATTGTCACACTTTTAATTTAATTGAACTTATTATTAAATAAATTCAATTAAACCTTACTAACTTAAATAATAGTTTTATTTATCCAAACAATAGCACCAAATAAATTATCTTATTCAAATAAATCATTTATTCAAATAAAACATATATTCACATGAATCATTTTATCATCTAATTTAATTATTAAATTAAACATATCAAATAACATTTAACACAATTAACTCAACATGAACTATTCCACAATAACTTAATAAATTATTTATTTAACTCAATAAATTAATAAAAATATTTATATAACTCAATAAATATTTTTATTTATTCACAAAAATTTGCATTCGTTACAACGAAGATCTCGGTACATTTTTGTGCTTCCTGGGTGAATAGAATACATCGTATTATGTGTCTCTTGTAAAATTTCCTCTCTCAATTCGGACACTGCCAGCAACCACACTCGGTCTTCAAATCTCAAAATTCCATTTCTATTTATCTTAAATTCCTCTTCCCCACTCTCTGTTATCCTTTTATTTGTCCTCTCACATTCCTCATTTTTCTCCTGTGATTCTTTCACTCTATCCAACAACGTTGGACGAGCCCCCAATACAAATAACTTCTCTTCAGACTCTCTAGGTTCTTTCATCTCTATTTTCAATCTCTCCATTTCTCTTATTAGCTCCTCCTAAGCTATCAACATGGACAATTTCTCTTTCCCTTTCCTATTTAACGTATCAACTACTACATTTGCCTTCCCCGGGTGATAAAGAATTTTACAGTCGTAATCTTTGATTAATTTTAACCACCTCCTTTGTCACATGTTTAGCTCCTTCTGCGTGAAAATATATTTCAGACTCTTGTGATCCGTATATATCTCACATTTCACCCCATAAAGATAATCCATCCCAATCTTTAATGCAAAAACTACAGTCGTTAACTCCAAATCATGAGTAGGGTATTGCTTCTTATAATCATTTAACTGTCGTGACGCATACGTAATGACCTTACCATACTGCATTAGCATACAGCCAAGACTTTTGTGTGATGCATCACTATACACCACAAAACCTCCTCTTTTATCCGATAGGGATAATGCAGGTGCCTCACTCAACCTCTTCTTTAATTCCCTAAAACTCTCTTTGCATTTTTTCGTCCAAATAAACTTCACCGTTTTCGATAAATCTTCGATAATACCCGGCTAACCCTAAGAAACTTCACGCCTCTGTCAGCGTATTCGGTTGTTCCCAGTTAATCACCGCCTCCACCTTTGTAGTACCCACTAAGATTCCATATTTGTCTATCACATGTCCTAAAAATTATACCTTCTCCAACTAAAATTCGCACTTAGAAAATTTCACGTACAACTTCTCCCTTCTCAGTGCCTCTAACACTATCTTCAGATGCTCAACGTGCTTTTCCTTGGTCTTCGAATAAATCAAAATGTTGTCAATGAAGACTACTACAAACTTATGTAAGTATAGCTTAAAAACTCGATTCATCAGGTTCATAAATGTTGTTGGTGCATTCGTCAAATCGAATGACATCACCAAAAATTCATAGTGTCCATACCTCGTTCGAAATGCAGTGTTAGGCACATCCTCCTTCCTTACCTTTAACTGGTGATATCCAGTCCTCAAATCTATCTTCGAAAAATATCTTGCTCCCTTCAGTTGATCAAAAAGATCGTCAATTCTTAGCAATGAATATTTATTCTTGATCGTTACCTTGTTCTACTCTCGATAGGTTGATACAAAGTCTGAACGATCTGTCCTTTTTCTTGCCAAACAAAGCTGGTGCTCCCCATAGAGACACACTCGGCTAAATATATCCCTTATCTAGCAATTCTTGAAGTTGTACCATCGCTTCCTTCATTTTTACTAGCGCCATACGATATGGGGCTTTCGAAATCGGTGCGGTCCCTGGCACTAAATCTATCACAAATTCGATTTCCCTGTCTGGTGGGATACCGGGTAAATCGCCTGGAAATACGTCTTAGAATTCTTTTAATACCGGTATATCCTTCATTTCTACTCCTTCTTTCTTGGTATCTACAATAGAGGCTAAATAGCCTACACATCCCTTCCTCAATAACTTCTTGGCCTGTATCATCGTAAGACAACACGATTATCTAAGCAATGTGCTACCATAAAACATTACCTTAGACCGGTTCGGGGTCCGAAGGTTCACACTCTTCTTCTGGCAGTCAATTACCGTTGCATGGTTATATAACCAATCCATTCCTAATATCACATCAAACTCTCCCAATCTTATCGGGATTAAATCTACACTTAGCTTATGTCCCCTAATCTCTGCACAACAGTTACGATGAATAAACTCTACGAGGATCACTTCCTTATTTGCAACTTCTATGATTAAAGAATTTTCTAGTCGTTCTTAGGGTAAATTTAGTCGTTTAGCAAGTTCTTCAGTCACAAAAGAACAGGTAGCACCCGAATCAAATAATACATAAACATTTACATTATTGATTAGGATAATACCTGACACCACGTCTCTCAAAACTACTGCATCCTAGACCGTCGTGTTAAATGTTCTGGCAGTTGGTCGGCTTGGCTGAGTAGGTCCACCAATCATCAGCTTGTTGTTTTCCCCCTTATTCTTATTGTCGCTTCCTCCGCTACTTCCTTTCTCCGGGCAGCCTTTAATCTAATGCTCTGTCGATCCGCAAGCGAAACATTCTCTAATTTTCTTTGGGTTTGGGCAGTTAAGTGATATATGTCCCTCCTGGCCGCAATTGTAGCAAACGTTCCTACCTCTCTTTTTGAATCCTCCCTGTTTACTTCCCGATTAATTGTTATTGTTGTTGCTATCCCACTTTCTCTTGTTTTCATTTCCCTCCTCGTTTGCTTCCTTCTGACAATTACATATTTGACGTCCTACAGATTCATACGGAAAGCATCCTTTGATCTCCTTTTGTTTAGGGAATTAGGAGAAATATTCCCCCTTTCCCTGCACTTATAACACACACATTTTCCTTTCAAACACGCTCTAACGTGGTTCTTTCCACATTCTTTACAAGCTTCTACCTTTTTCTTCCGTGGTTATCCTTTTTCTCTTACATATTTAACCTTATTCCACTTCCTCTTAAAATTCCTACTGCTATCACTACTACTCTCTTCCACCTAACATTCTTTCGTTTTCTTTGAAATATTAATTTATCCTCCTTTAGTTGAAGTAATTTCTTTTTCTACCTCCGTAATTTTCGTTTGTCTCCTTCTAAAATCATTGATTCCTTCTTCAAAAGCACCTACTATTAGATTCACCAATTGTTGTAAGAGTTTCTGATTCAGTTCTCTATTTTTATTTTCCGTTGTTTGATGAGTCCCTTCTTCTTGTGGTATTCTTATTGACATTTCTGTATAAAAACGGTATTATCATCTCTTTGTCAAACATTTAATCATTCTTAAAATGTATCAAATATATTACTATGCTCTCCCTTAAAACATATTACCTTACATATCCTAGCACCATGCCATCTACATATCATGTTTTAATCTTTTGATAATCGTTCATCCTACGATAATATTACAACCATCCTATGCTCTCATTATTACCATTAACAAAATCTGGTCATCATAAGCACGTTTAATAAATATATTATATTAAAATACGTCACATTAGAGCATATTACATCATATAGCATTCTGTTATTTTCATTATATACCCCCATCTGGTACTACTAAAGTTGGGGTTATAAAGATACATCCCACATTATCCCCAAAATTGGGATTTACAGCAGATATCCCACATACCTAAATATATATCACATTATTCGCGATACTATTTCAGTAAACTACCTAACTACCCTTCCTTCTTCCTTAACTCCTCCCTTAGGGCCTCCACTTGATCTTCAGCCCTTAATCGCTTCCTAAATTCTTCCTGCCAAATTGTCTGCATCAACTAGTTACTAATCTGAAGGTCTCGAACTTTTGCCTCCAACTCTTGTATCTTATTCTTCATTTCAGAGTTATGAGTTACTAAGTTACTCGCACACGCCTAATCCTAAAAGAAACCTCCCACCGTAAATTCCTGCTCGGCCTCCGTCTCTTCCTCAGCTAGGACTACTGCCGTAATAGGCTTGACTACTAGGGGTATTTTGGACACCACGTGGACATCACGCGGCTCCTCCTCTATGAATCTGCTCAGCTCTCCTACCTCTGGCATCCTATAATCACCAACACAAGACAAACAACCTCAATCAGTATCCCACAGTAGAGTATAGATTCATTGTATGAAATGAAAATATATTTCACGACTCTATTAACTCTCTATGAAAAGTCTACTTAAGATTATCTCATAAAACTCTACATGAGTTTTATCTCCTTCTATTCTCTCTACATTCTCTAAGGTTATAGCCTAAGGATTTTCTTTCCAAAGGTTTATAACCTACAGCTTTGATACCAACCTGTAACGTCCCCAAATTCAGATACATGTACCTCGAATATGGTACTTTACGATTCAACTCATACATCATACTATTAACAACTCTTAGCGAAATAATGGAATAGTTACATTGATATAATATAAATATTCCCATCCCAAGTGTCGAAAACCATTACTAATACATAACACAACTTAGTTCATAACATAATAAGTCTTAATACATAACCGAAACCATCATCCTAATTATAGCAGAACAAAGCTAGTATGTAACCTTGCTTTTGCCATTATCCTTTCCTGAGCTACTGCCTCGTTCGGTCTTAATTGTAATAATTAAAGAAAGCAAGAGTGAGCAACAAATTTGCTCAGCAAGTATAACGATAATGAAAGTGAGAGAATCAAGTGTAAAGTTTCACAATTCCAAAGGTTATAACGATCATTGGTAGCTCAAAAAATTAAATACGAAGATTGCGAACAAAGTAAGTCTCAATAGTTCCAGTTTTGATCTTTAGAACCACTGATAGGTCACTATGGACCGAAGGATTATTAGAAGAATTCAAGGATTTCAACAATTCTAAGTTAATAAATATTTAACATTGAGTAATCGCTATGGACCATGAACTCCTGCGTGAATTAACAGTGTTTCCCTGATAATCCACAAAACAAGTACAATAGGTGATCAACCTAAAGTACCCTATGTTATGCATAACATTCAAACATGTTCGCACGCGTGTCGGTCTCCTGACATTATATAGTTTTCCCTTCTATGAGGGTTGTTCATCTTAGCAGATTATAAGAGTCTGTACCAAAGCAATTGGTTTGGATCGCTTTCTAACTCATGGATATTGGTCTAGCCGAATCAAATGGCATAAACACTCTTCTCCACATTTAGGAACAATTAATACGTTCGATGTTTGCAACAGGGTTCAAATAATCATTCAAGAATATAATTATGATTTAAATCAAGCTTTAGAGTATAAACAATAATATCCATAAATTTAAATAATAGAAGAATCGTTCTATCAAATAATTCACTTGCACAATCAATAAGAGTACAGTTTAGGTACTTGCACAATATGTATATGGTTTATATAACAACAATTAGGAAACTTGCATAATATACAATGTTGTGTAAGTTAGGGAACTTGCTTGGGTCGTCGATTCTATTCGACTTTGACTCCTTATCTGTGACACCCCCAAATTCAGGTACCAATACCTCGAATTTGGTGCTCACGATAAAATGCATCCATACACCTCTAAACAACATAAATCAACTAATGCGGAATAAAATAAACATATGTTGTTCATTACAAAAGGTTCACTACGGTCCCAAGGTCTATAACCTTAAATAAATACATCGCAGAATACATAATAATACAAAACTATTCCACGATTACATAACGGGATAGTATATATAACTATTCCTTAAGCTTTCCTTTGCCTTTGTCCGCTTTGGAAATGGAACTCCCCAGCTTAACTGCAATAGGTTCATGATATAGCAAGGGTGAGCAACTACTTTGCTCAGCAAGTTTAAAAGCAAAAATGAAGATATATCATGAATGAATAAGAATAATAGCTGCATAGATCAACAATTTATGAACATTGATGAAATAGCTGAAATGACATAATCAAAGTCCAAATGAATCAATGAATAATGATTATTTACTGCTGAGTGGTCCAACCGACCATGAACTTTTGGCCAAAGAGTCAATCATTCGACTAACTCTTTTAAAACCTGGCCCCGTCAGTTGTACTCGAGGGGATCAGCCTCTCGTACACCATGTATATGCATAACATTTAACTCTGACTGCATCGAATAACCGACACATTATAATCCCCTAATAAGGGTTGCTCTCTCAGTCCAAGAATCCGTACCAACTACTGGTTTGGATAGCTTTTAAAATAATAACCTGTACATGTCTAGCCGAAACAAATGGCATAGACTATTTCCTTAAACAATTCATGAATGAAGAACTTGAACGTTTTCACAATCCAACAACAGATAATGAATTCAAATTCATAAACTGCGAATATCAATAATTATCTTGGAGGTGGAGTAATTGACAATAACTAATCCACTAATATGATTCAAAGGTAATAACTCCATTTGAGTCGTGAAACTTGTAACAATATACAACACCTGTATAAAATGTGAAATCTGCTCAAAATATAATTCGAGTAAGGTTAGGGAAACTTGCCCAACACAAGGGTTAGACAAGCGTTAGGAAACTTGCATTCAATATGTAGAAAGAATGAAGTTAGGGAACTTGCCTGAAGCGCTGCTACAATATTACAACACACGCTCCTTAATATCCTACACAATTAGGTACATATTCACATACAATTAGTCACATACCGGATATCAAATATTTGTTTATACAACTCTATAATATCTCATTCATATAAGAAACAAAATATTAAACAAGGTTATACCCACTAGTTACGGCGTTACGACGCTTGTACGTCTATACGCCAAACTTGCCTATTCGAATGCCCAAGCGACACGCAATTGCGTATGCCTAACACGCCTATTCGAATTGTCCAATACCCAATGGTTAATGTTAAGTATCATTATAAATCATAATAATCATGTTTTAGAACTTAGAACATCATTTAACAATGTCGGGAGCATTATACTATGCACACACGCATGACCGACGCCTACCGTTTTGCACAATAGCCCTAAAAAACGGTTTAATTTCAAAATTGTTCCAGGTAATAAATTTCAATTCTAATTAATGGATATTGTAGGTCTATCTCTAAGCTTGCCGGATCATCTTGAATCGCCTAAATCCGAGTCCGTATGAGAAAGTTATGGCCATTTTCCCAACGGACGTCGAAGCTGAGTCGGGCAGCGCACACGCGGGCGGGCGGCACCAGGCGCACGGCGTGCGGCAGCGCGCGCGCGCGGGCGCGCGGGGCCTTGGTGCGGGCGCGCGGCTGGCCTGGTGGCCCATGTCAGACATCGCGATTTTGACCCTCCTTCACTCCAATCCTCATAACTTCTTCTCTAGACCTTCAAATTGGTCCGTTTCGGACTTTATGGACTCCTAAGACATAGAGCTACAACATATCAAAAATTCAGAGTTACCCATTAAGATTAACATGGCCGAATCTTAGGCCAAAGTATCAACTCATGCTCTGTTTTGCATGTTCTAAGTGTTCTTCACTAAAATCATCACCAAATCTTCGTTTTTACATCTTTTTACTCGATTCCAGTTGGGTTAACTTTGCAACCCTTGGAACTACAATATGATAACAACAAATAAACATAACAAGCAAGGAATCATAGCTACAAAGTCCTCTAAATTCGTCCAATAGTCCATGTTCATGTCCAAAGTCCATTGTTCTTCATGTTCTTCATCCTCCTTAAGCATAGGTACGGATTTATTGTGTTTTTGTTTCACTTTGATGTTATTAATGGCTTATGTAACCTCTTAACAACATATATAAACATCCAACACAAACAAAGACAACAAGAATTTCCACAAGAACTAACTCACAAGCACAAAAGCTTATAACCCATGAAAACTTTGAAAAACCTCAACCAAATCAAATGGAATGGATTGAGTTAAAGTTTTACCTCTTGTAGCTACTTCTTAGATGGTAGAACTCCTTTAGAGCTTTGTTAGAAACTCTCCTCAACCTCCTTGAGTTCTCCCGAAGCTTTTACTTCAAGTTAGCTCACACCCACTTCTTTCTCTCTTTAGAAGTTTTGAAGGTTGAAGATGAAGATGGTGGTGATGGTGAAGATGGTGAAGATGCTTAGCTTGCTATTCCTTCTTCCTCCTTGCTCAAAATCTGAACCTATTCTTCTCTTCCTCTCTTCTTCTTCCTTCAAATTTTCTGCAGCACTCTCTCTCTCTCAATATTGTTCTCTCCCTCTCTTAGAAAATCTGCTGAAAATGGGAATGGAGGGTAGGTCTTCTAGGTGCCTTGGAAAGAGATGGGAGGAATATTGAAGAGCTCAAGGAATTTGTCTAAGTTGGGCAACTAAATGTTTGGCATGCTTGTGTTTGGGAAATGAATCTCCCAACACTTGGTCTCCTCCCCTCCCAACCGTGCACTCCCCTCTCTCTTACACCAAATGCTGATTTTTATGCCCATATCCCATATGGGTCAAGTCTTGGGTCATGGGTTAGGTCATGGGTTTGGGTCATTTCTTTGGGCCACCCATAATAAACATTTGGGCCCCTAAATAAATCACCAATGACTCCAAATAAAATTCTAACACTTGGAAAAATCCTACTACGCATATACGCATTAACTAAATTACTCAACATCGAAAACGACACAAAATTTTATGACGTGAATAGTGCCTCGAGCAACGTGCCCCGTGGATAGTGATTTAGTGACGCTTCGCGAAATCAATTATTCACTTAAAAAAACTATAACACGTAAAATTTTATTCATTCACATAACCCAGGTTGTCACACAACCTTCAAACATACAACACAAAAATAATATTAATAAAATAGAATATATTCATTAATATTCAAAAATTCGAATTACAAGAAAAATTCTAAAATTCCCGGTCGTTACATCCTCCCCTCCTTATAAGAATTCTGTCCCCAGAATTACAATCTAGAGGCGAAAAGACTTAACAGGGGTTCACTCAAAAAGATGCGGATAATTCTTTCTCATCTTCTCTTCTAGCTCCCACGTAGCTTCTTCAGCCGCGTGGTTCCTCCAAAGTACTTTGACCGAATGAATTACCTTATTTCTTAACGTCTGCTCCTTCTTATCCAATATTTGGATAGGAATATCTTCATATGACAAGTCTCGCTCAACTTGAATTGGTTCATAGGATATCACATGTTTGTAGTCGGGTTTATATGGCCGCAACACAGAAACGTGGAACACATTATGAATGTGCTCCAGTTCCGGAGGTAAAGCTACCTCGTACGCTACTTCACCTACCCTCCTTAAAACTTCAAAAGGTCCTATGAACCTGGGACTCAATTTACCCTTCTTTCCAAATCTGATCTTCCCCTTCCAAGGTGATACCTTCAAAAACACAAAGCTGCCAACTTCAAAGTCTCGTTTCTGACGATGCAAATCGGCATATTTCTTCTGTCGGTCCTGAGCCGCTACCAATCGAGCTCTTATCACCTTGACGACGTCCACAGTCTGTTGTACCAATTCAGGTCCCAACAGTCTCCGTTCACCGACTTCGTCCCAACACAAAGGTGTTCGGCACTTCCTTCCGTATAATGCTTCGTATGGCGGCATTCCAATACTCGCATGATAACTATTATTATAGGCAAACTCCACCAACGGTAGGTGATCGTCCCAGCCGCCTTTAAAATCCATCACACATGCTCTAAGCATGTCCTCCAGCGTCTGAATCGTTCGTTCACTTTGCCCATTCGTTTGAGGATGATACGCCATACTCAACCTCAACTGAGTTCCCAACCTTTCTTGTAGGCTCTTCCAAAAATTCGACGTGAAACGCGGATCTCTGTCAGACACAATAGATACCGGCACCCCATGTCGCGACACAATCTCTTTCACATATAATTTTGCTAGCTGCTCCAAATTGTACCTTACCTTGATCGGTAGAAAATGTGCAGATTTAGTTAAACGATCCACGATCACCCAGATCGCGTCGTAACCCTTCTGAGTTGGTGGAAGCCCCGTCACAAAATCCATCGTGATATGCTCCCACTTCCACTCCGGAATATCCAGTGGTTGTAGCAGTCCACCCGGTTTCTGATGTTCTGCTTTTACCCTTTGACATGCCAAACATCGTCCAACACATTCTGCAACCTCCCTCTTCATGTTCGGCCACCAGAAATGTTGGCGCAAATCCTGATACATCTTGGTACTACCAGGGTGTATCGAATACTTTGTAGAATGAGCTTCTTGCAGAATCTCTTCTCTCAACTCCGGAACCATCGGTATCCAGATCCTCCCTTCAAACCTTAGCAGTCCTGTGCCATCAATTTTGTACTTTAATTCCTCTCCTTCTGAGATTCGCTTCTTCATGGCGATACATTCATCATCCTTTTCTTGAGCCTCTTTTATCTTGTCTAATGAAGTCGGACTCGCCTCCACTGTGAACAGTTTTTCATTTGCATTCGTCGGATACTTGACTTCCAACTCCAGTCTTTCCATATCCTTGATCAGTTCCTCTTGAATTGTCAGCATCATCAACTTATCTCTGCCCTTCCTACTTAGAGCATCAGCTACTACATTGGCCTTACCAGGATGGTATAGAATTTCACAATCATAGTCCTTGATCAACTCCAACCATCGCCTCTGTCTCATGTTTAATTCCTTTTGGGTGAAGATATACTTCAGACTTTTGTGGTCTGTGTATATCTCACACTTCTCCCCATACAGATAGTGCCTCCAAATCTTTAGAGCAAACACTACTGCTGCTAGTTCCAGGTCATGAGTCGGATATCCCTTCTCATAATCCTTCAGCTGCCGTGACGCGTATGCAATGACCTTCCCATGCTGCATCAGTACGCACCCAAGGCCTTTGTGTGATGCATCACTATAAACCACAAATCCCCCTGTATTATCTGGCAGTGATAACACAGGTGCTTCACTAAGTTTCTTCTTCAACTCCAAGAAACACTCTTCGCACTTGTCCGTCCATGCAAACTTCACAGTCTTCCTTGTCAAATTTGTCAACGGTGTCGCTATCTTTGAAAAATTCTGAATAAACCTCCGATAGTAACCCGCTAATCCCAAGAAACTTCGAACTTCTGTCGGCGTCCTTGGCTGCTCCCAGTTTATTACTGCTTCTACCTTGGCAGGATCCACTGACACACCATCCTTGTCAATTACATGCCCCAAAAACTGCACTCTCTGTAGCCAAAATTCACACTTGGAAAACTTTGCATACAGCTTCTCCCTCCTCAGCGTTTCTAGGGCGATCCTCAAATGCTCGATGTGTTCCTCCTCTGTCTTCGAGTAGACTAAAATGTCATCTATGAAAACGACAACAAATTTAGCTAGGTATTGCTTGAATACTCTGTTCATCATGTCCATAAATGCTGCTGGCGCGTTCGTCAGCCCAAACGACATCACCAAAAACTCAAAGTGTCCATATCGAGTTCTGAATGCTGTCTTTGGAATATCCTCCTGCCTCACCTTCAGTTGGTGGTATCCCGTCCTCAGGTCAATCTTCGAGAAGTATTTCGCTCCCTTCAATTGATCGAACAAATCATCAATCCTGGGCAATGGATACTTGTTCTTAATCGTGACCTTATTCAACTCCCGATAGTCAATGCAAAGCCTAAGCGATCCATCTTTCTTCTTTACGAACAGTACTGGCGCTCCCCACGGAGATACACTCGGACGAATATATTCTTTATCTAGCAGCTCCTGCAGTTGAACCATCAGTTCTTTCATCTCTACCGGTGCCATCCTATACGGTGCCTTTGAGATCGGTGCGGTTCCCGGTACTAAGTCGATCACAAATTCCACTTCTCTATCCGGCGGCAACCCCGGTATCTCATCTGGGAAAACATCTGGGAATTCCCTTACTACAGGTATCTGACCTAGTTCACCCTCTACTCTTCGGGTATCAACCACGTGAGCCAAATAACCTATACAACCTTTCCGTAGTAATTTCTTCGCTTGCATCATCGTCAGACAACAAGATTGTCTCGGCGATTTACTACCGTAAAATACGACCTTCGACTTATTCGGAGTCTTTAGGTGTATACTTTTCTTCTAACAATCAATCATAGCCCCGTGACTAGACAACCAATCCATCCCAAGAATTACATCAAATTCTCCTAGTCGTATCGGAATCAAATCTACGCTCAGTTTATACCCGTTTATCCCAGCACAACAATTTCTATGAATATATTCCACAGGAATAACTTCTTTATTAGCTACTTCCACATTCATTGGATTCTCTAATTTCTCAAGAGGTAAGTTTAGCCGTTTAGCAAATTCATCCGACACAAATGAACAGGTAGCTCCCGAATCAAATAATACATATGCATTAATATTATTGATCGAAATAATACCTGACACCACATCCTTTGATTCCATCGCATCCTGCACTGTCATGTTGAAGGTGCGTGCTACTGGTCTGTTCTGCTGTGTAGGTCCTCCGATAGTCAGCTTACTGTTGTTCCCTTGGTTAGCACTGCCTGCATCACTCTTCCTTTTTGGGCAATCCTTCTTCTGATGATCTGAAGCGCCACAAGAGAAACAACTTCCTGCCTTTGCCTTTGGGCATTGTGGGGCAAAGTGCCCCGGTTGACCACAGTTGAAACAGACTCCTTTTCCTTTCATGCATTCTCCAAAGTGATTCTTTCCACATTTCTCGCATTTATTACCCTTCTTTGTATCCCCTCCGGATTTGCTTCCTGTCATCTGACTGTCGTTCCATTTCCTCTTATTTGGGTTACTTCCCCCGCTGCTACCTTCCTTATGACCATCATGGCTCTTCTTCTTTTTCTGATCTAAGTTGTGCCTAGCCAAAGCTTCGCTTCCTCCCTCAGCAATGATTGCTTTCTCAAGTAATGTAGAAAACGTGTTGATCTGTAAAACTGCAACCTTACTGTACACCCAAGGTTTCAGTCCTTGTTCAAACCTCTTCGCTCGCCTAGCTTCAGTGTCCACCTGATGTGGAGCAAACCTCGCTAACTCGTTAAATTTTGCGGCATATTCCGCAACTGACATGCTTCCTTGCTTTAGTTCCAGGAACTTTATCTCCATGCTTGTCTGCATGCTTGTTGGAAAGTAATTTTCGAAAAACAGCTCCTTGAAACGAGCCCATGTAATCGTACCTTCCCCGGCTCGACCTTTGTTCGCCTTCCACCAGTAATTTGCCTCACCTTTCATCATGAAAGTGGCAAACGATGTCTTCTGCTCTTCGACCACCCTTGCGACCTCGAACACCTTTTCCATTTCTTCCACCCATGTTTGGGCTTCTATCGGGTCTGTAGTCCCGCGAAACTCCGGTGGTCCTACCAATTTGAAATCCTTAAAGTTCGCCGTGTGACTTCCTGGCTGATCAACCGCAGTGGCTTGCCTGCCCTGCATTGCTTCAGCTAACAAGTTCACAAAAGTCCTCATAGGGTCTGCCTGACCCCCCTCGTTATTCACCGACTCTTCCACCCTTTGGTTACGCGGTCGTCCTCTTGGTGCCATGATCTGCTAAAAGAAAATCGTCGGCGTTTACTAATAGATTTATTCCATGTGCAGAAATCATTTAAGTCAACAATAAAAGTAAAAGCATCTATCAAACACGTTTGATTTAAATAAAACAACTGCATTCATAACCATATGTCACTGTCTTAATACAATCAGACTCAACATGTGGCATACTTCTACAAATGCTAAATGACATAGCCTGCCAACCATTAACTATTTCCTAACACACAAAAGTGGGGAATAATAACCTTCCACCCCTATACTAGAAGCAAAATTGGGGTTCAACTACTATCCCATGCACGCTACAAGCATAGGGATTTACAACATAAGTAAGCCCCTAATACAACAAAAGTGGGACCTACTGCAAACATAATGCTAAAATAACACATCACCGCCTGCTGCGGCGAATTGCAACCCTGAGCTCCCGTCGAGCCAGCCTGTCGACTACTCGGCGCCTAATCACGCGCCTGCTACTCCCCTCATCCCTGGGGTACCTCCTCACCCTGTCCCTTAGTCTGCCGATGGAAGTGGTTAAGCCTAAACGGAGGGAATCAATCTCTGTCGTCCGGGCTGCCAACTGCTCCTCAGCCTCATCTCGGTCCAGACGAGTAGTCTCCAGCTAATCCTCTACCCGCTCTATCTGTCCTACCAGCATCACATTCCTCTCTAGGAGGTCATAAACCAACACACCAAACTGAACAGAAACCCCACGCTGACCGTGAACCTCTGCCTCTAACTCGGCAATCCTCTGGTCCTTTTCCTGCAATTTCTGGGTCAACTCAGTCTTTTCCCCCAAAGTCTGATATGCCAATGACCTGTACTGCTCTTCTCGGTCTTGGTGCTCCTGGTTCTGCTCCTCTAAGTGAGATACTCGATTCTCGAGCTCTTCGTTCTTATTTGTTAGCTCTTCTATGATGTCACTAGCAGTAGTGCCCATGCCATCTGCATACTCAGGTGGCTCCTCATCCTCCGTCACCGGGTCCTCCTCGGGGTCCTCATCCTCCCCCTCATCGCTTACCAGCCTCAGCACTCCTCCAATAACTGGCTCCTCCTCAGAACCATACTCGGCCTCGGACTCATCCCTAGTGTCCATCATCTCTGGCTCACTCGGCTGCACCTCCACTAACTGCCCTGCGTCCACATGAATGTCTGTGAACTCCACCTCTCTAGCAGGACTGTACTCTCCCATCTCAGACATCCTACAACCACAAACAAAAACAAATAGACAGCGAGATGTCAGTGCCACAATAAAATATATTCATTGATAAAATGAAATGATATTTTATCATGCACAACTCGGCTCGATGGATTTCCATAATCCACCTCCAGACATGACAATCAGATGAATCTCCTCGATCCATCACCTAGCGTACTCAATACGAGTTTAATACTAAGGTTATAACCTAGGTTTCGCATTCCTAAAGTTTATAACCTAAAGCTCTGATACCAACCTGTGACACCCCCAAATTCAGGTACCAATACCTCGAATTTGGTGCTCACGATAAAATGCATCCATACACCTCTAAACAACATAAATCAACTAATGCGGAATAAAATAAACATATGTTGTTCATTACAAAAGGTTCACTACGGTCCCAAGGTCTATAACCTTAAATAAATACATCGCAGAATACATAATAATACAAAACTATTCCACGATTACATAACGGGATAGTATATATAACTATTCCTTAAGCTTTCCTTTGCCTTTGTCCGCTTTGGAACTCCCCAGCTTAACTGCAATAGGTTCATGATATAGCAAGGGTGAGCAACTACTTTGCTCAGCAAGTTTAAAAGCAAGAATGAAGATATATCATGAATGAATAAGAATAATAGCTGCATAGATCAACAATTTATGAACATTGATGAAATAGTTGAAATGACATAATCAAAGTCCAAATGAATCAATGAATAATGATTATTTACTGCTGAGTGGTCCAACCGACCATGAACTTTTGGCCAAAGAGTCAATCATTCGACTAACTCTTTTAAAACCTGGCCCCGTCAGTTGTACTCGAGGGGATCAGCCTCTCGTACACCATGTATATGCATAACATTTAACTCTGACTGCATCGAATAACCGACACATTATAATCCCCTAATAAGGGTTGCTCTCTCAGTCCAAGAATCCGTACCAACTACTGGTTTGGATAGCTTTTAAAATAATAACCTGTACATGTCTAGCCGAAACAAATGGCATAGACTATTTCCTTAAACAGTTCATGAATGAAGAACTTGAACATTTTCACAATCCAACAACAGATAATGAATTCAAATTCATAAACTGCGAATATCAATAATTATCTTGGAGGTGGAGTAATTGACAATAACTAATCCACTAATATGATTCAAAGGTAATAACTCCATTTGAGTCGTGAAACTTGTAACAATATACAACACCTGTATAAAATGTGAAATCTGCTCAAAATATAATTCGAGTAAGGTTAGGGAAACTTGCCCAACACAAGGGTTAGACAAGCGTTAGGAAACTTGCATTCAATATGTAGAAAGAATGAAGTTAGGGAACTTGCCTGAAGCGCTGCTACAATATTACAACACACGCTCCTTAATATCCTACACAATTAGGTACATATTCACATACAATTAGTCACATACCGGATATCAAATATTTGTTTATACAACTCTATAATATCTCATTCATATAAGAAACAAAATATTAAACAAGGTTATACCCACTAGTTACGGCGTTACGACGCTTGTACGTCTATACGCCAAACTTGCCTATTCGAATGCCCAAGCGACACGCAATTGCGTACGCCTAACACGCCTATTCGAATTGTCCAATACCCAATGGTTAATGTTAAGTATCATTATAAATCATAATAATCATGTTTTAGAACTTAGAACATCATTTAACAATGTCGGGAGCATTATACTATGCACACACGCATGACCGACGCCTACTGTTTGCACAATAGCCCTAAAAACGGTTAATTTCAAAATTGTTCCAGGTAATAAATTTCAATTCTAATTAATGGATATTGTAGGTCTATCTCTAAGCTTTCCGGATCATCTTGAATCGCCTAAATCCGAGTCCGTATGAGAAAGTTATGGCCATTTTCCCAACGGACGTCGAAGCTGAGTCGGGCAGCGCACACGCGGGCGGGCGGCACCAGGCGCACGGCGTGCGGCAGCGCGCGCGCGCGGGCGCGCGGGGCCTTGGTGCGGGCGCGCGGCTGGCCTGGTGGCCCATGTCAGACATCGCGATTTTGACCCTCCTTCACTCCAATCCTCATAACTTCTTCTCTAGACCTTCAAATTGGTCCGTTTCGGACTCTATGGACTCCTAAGACATAGAGCTACAACATATCAAAAATTCAGAGTTACCCATTAAGATTAACATGGCCGAATCTTAGGCCAAAGTATCAACTCATGCTCTGTTTTGCATGTTCTAAGTGTTCTTCACTAAAATCATCACCAAATCTTCGTTTTTACATCTTTTTACTCGATTCCAGTTGGGTTAACTTTGCAACCCTTGGAACTACAATATGATAACAACAAATAAACATAACAAGCAAGGAATCATAGCTACAAAGTCCTCTAAATTCGTCCAATAGTCCATGTTCATGTCCAAAGTCCATTGTTCTTCATGTTCTTCATCCTCCTTAAGCATAGGTACGGATTTATTGTGTTTTTGTTTCACTTTGATGTTATTAATGGCTTATGTAACCTCTTAACAACATATATAAACATCCAACACAAACAAAGACAACAAGAATTTCCACAAGAACTAACTCACAAGCACAAAAGCTTATAACCCATGAAAACTTTGAAAAACCTCAACCAAATCAAATGGAATGGATTGAGTTAAAGTTTTACCTCTTGTAGCTACTTCTTAGATGGTAGAACTCCTTTAGAGCTTTGTTAGAAACTCTCCTCAACCTCCTTGAGTTCTCCCGAAGCTTTTACTTCAAGTTAGCTCACACCCACTTCTTTCTCTCTCTAGAAGTTTTGAAGGTTGAAGATGAAGATGGTGGTGATGGTGAAGATGGTGAAGATGCTTAGCTTGCTATTCCTTCTTCCTCCTTGCTCAAAATCTGAACCTATTCTTCTCTTCCTCTCTTCTTCTTCCTTCAAATTTTCTGCAGCACTCTCTCTCTCTCAATATTGTTCTCTCCCTCTCTTAGAAAATCTGCTGAAAATGGGAATGGAGGGTAGGTCTTCTAGGTGCCTTGGAAAGAGATGGGAGGAATATTGAAGAGCTCAAGGAATTTGTCTAAGTTGGGCAACTAAATGTTTGGCATGCTTGTGTTTGGGAAATGAATCTCCCAACACTTGGTCTCCTCCCCTCCCAACCGTGCACTCCCCTCTCTCTTACACCAAATGCTGATTTTTATGCCCATATCCCATATGGGTCAAGTCTTGGGTCATGGGTTAGGTCATGGGTTTGGGTCATTTCTTTGGGCCACCCATAATAAACATTTGGGCCCCTAAATAAATCACCAATGACTCCAAATAAAATTCTAACACTTGGAAAAATCCTACTACGCATATACGCATTAACTAAATTACTCAACATCGAAAACGACACAAAATTTTATGACGTGAATAGTGCCTCGAGCAACGTGCCCCGTGAATAGTGATTTAGTGACGCTTCGCGAAATCAATTATTCACTTAAAAAAACTATAACACGTAAAATTTTATTCATTCACATAACCCAGGTTGTCACACAACCTTCAAACATACAACACAAAAATAATATTAATAAAATAGAATATATTCATTAATATTCAAAAATTCGAATTACAAGGAAAATTCTAAAATTCCCGGTCGTTACATTATCCTTTGAACAACCTATATTTATCATAATCATCTAACGGTTAATCTCTATTAACCCTCAAATATAAACCTAATTGATCTAACATTCTAGTCTCATACAATTAGAACTCACCAATAAATCGACCTTTATTCCATTCGTTACAAATAGAATAATCTCTTATCATCCTACTTCTTTAATTAATGGTTTACACTTTATTTTAGTTATCCATGTCTCATTACATAAATAAAGTATCCTTACTTTACTTGTTAACATTTAATTACTCTTTAAATAATCTTCCTTAATCATTATTCGTACTTTATTAGTTTACAAATAAAATAATCTAAGTTATTACTTTATTTGTTTAATTAGAGTTATCTCTACATCTCATTGGTTCACAATTAAATAATTTTTAAAATTATTCCATTGTTTATTATTAATTCATAATTAAAATAATTATTAACCCTTAATATTATTGTAATTGTCCACAATTAAATCTTATTTTAATTGTTTACAATTTATTAATCCCCAATTAAAATAATCTTTATTATTATTTTAATTATTTAATCATAGATAAAGTAATTCTTAATGTATAATTAAAATAATCTTTCAATATTATTTTAATTAATTATTAATAAATTCTAATTATTATTTTATTATAAAAAAATCGAGTCCGACTCGGCCTTGTTTGACCCGACCCGATTTGACCCATATCCAGTCAATTGAAAAACAAGCCCAGTGCCCCGGTGATGGATTTTGGCCTAAAGGCAGCGGCCCGGCGCTGGACAGCAAGGGATTCTAGTTCACCTTTTCAACCTTTTTGAATTTTTGCCTCGTTAGATTCAATCTTCCATAACTTGTTCATTTCATATCCAAATAAGTTTAAACTAGCTTCATTATTTCATAAACTCATACATTTTCAATATTCAATTTTTAAAGTAATCTTTCAAGATATTTATTTAGCCAAAAAATGTTAATTAATTCTTCAAGCTAGGGTTTTCATTTCGACATGTCCTACCAAATGATTCGTCACAAGTTCATTCTAACTCCGTTTTCGATGATTCCACTTGGGTTGTGTTCGTATTTCATAGATCTTCAACATAAAAGTTTTAGATCAAACAAATAGCTTACACATTGTATTTTATTTAACACCAACTCTCATATTTTCAAGTAGTTTATTTTAGGTCTTAAGCTCACATGCATTCTTCTTGTTTATTAAAATATGAAATCACCTGCAAGACATATCAATCACATATTCTCCATACAATCTCCATCCTTATACCTTCGGATCCTTCATGATCCCCCAACAAATAGAACTCCCACAACCAAGCATGTATTTTCTACTAGAACAGCATATCTTGACTTACAAAACTAAAACTAGGTTATGATCTTACCTCTTTGATGCTTTTCTCCTCTTAGCAATAAATCTCAAGTAGCTATCTACCTTTCTCCTCCTTCTTGGACTTCTCTTGAATCACCAAAATGCAAGAGTTCCCTTAGGTTTTCTCTAGTTCTCTCAATTTCTCTCTAAACTCTATTTATACTTAAAATTTCAAGTAACTTTTGAAAATGAACTAAGGAGAACCTTTTTGTAGGCAAAAATCGTGTACAAGATACATGTACAAATACATGTATTTGTACACCCAACAAGTTATTACCCAAAGGTAAAAGCTTAGTTGGTGAAAAGCTCCACCAAATCTCCACTTTACCATTTCTTCATTCATCATTTGCCCCCACATGGACCAACTTGCAAGTCTAAGGAGCAATTTTTAGCATTCTAGCATTGTAGGGGAGTGGTTTGATCATGATGGAGATTTTATATATATATATATATACATACATATACATATACATACACACCAATACTTATCTCATTATACATTGGCCTTGCTCAAACAATGTCCATTGAGCTACTAATTTCATTTAATTTGTGACATGTACCATTTCCTTTACATATTGGGCTCAATTCCTATTCTAGACATCCTAACTACTTGGACTACAATTCCTAACACATCACATAAGTTTATGTTATTAACCAATACTTTCATTGGGCTTAATATTTAATCGCATTCAAGCCTTATACTATTGGGCTTGTGTCCACTAATGTCTTAATAATCCATTGGGTCTAATAGTATACTTGCAATATAAATCAATTGGGCTAACTTTAATTACCCTCATTAATCCATTACATTATTTAATCATTTCTTAATTAATTTAATTAAGCAATTAATTAATCCATCTTAACCATTTTGCCAAACAAGGCATATTGCATAAGCTTGATCAAGCTCATCACCATCAATCTACATTTCTCAATTATCACCTACTTCATTCAATTTAAATCGAATTATTGAGGCTCATAATATATATATATATATATGCACACAAATAATTTTTAAACATACTCATTTTAATTACTAATATTATTTACCAAATTATTGGGTATTACATTTATCGTCCTACTATTAGTAACAGACGTTAATTTTCAATTTCTAATCCTGATCATTCATTCTTGCTTTTAATGGTATAGATGGTGTATGCCCTATAAGGATTCATAGCAAATACTCATAATATATATATATATATATATATATATATATATATATACACACACACACACACACACACACACACATAATAGCGGTGCGATTTGAATGGTGTAGCGATGCAAAAGCCTCCCAAAATCACATCCAAACCACATGCAATTTTCCAACCATTCTAACACCACCATATATGCCAAAACCACTGGTGTAACTCAATCGGTGCAATTTGGTCAGTTTTTGATGCGGTTTCAGGGCCGATTTCAGTTCATTGCTCAGCCTTAGGCTAGACAAGCCATAAATTTTCCTTTCGAAAAACTACCAAACATAATTTCAAAATTAATGGGTCTGCGAGAGGTGCGGTGTGGTTGCGTGCATCACATCCAAACCACATGCGATTTTCCAACCATTCTAACACCACCACATACGCTGAAACCATTGGTGTGACTCAATCAGTGCGATTTGGTCAGTTTTTGATACAGTTTCAAAGCCGATTTCGATTACTTGCTCAGCCTTAGACTAGACAAACCATAAATTTTCCTTTCGAAAAACTAGCAAACATAATTTCAAAATTAATGGGTCCGCGAGATGTGCGGTTGCCTACACGCTGTTGCGTGCGCTAGCTTCATCTGCAACATAAAACAATAACGCTTTGTAATTTTTTTAAAAATCCAGATCACATCAGCATTTCAATCAAATCCACCATTATTGTCATCCACTACAATCACCATCAAAACCACCTAATCCACTCACTACCATTCCAACAACCCCCGCAACAAACACTAACAACAGAACAATTAACCACACAACCACCACTAAAACCCAGATTTGTCATGATCATGCAATCTCCCAGATCCACCATCAACACTGCCATCAACCATCACCATCAAACACCACCAACGACAAAGAAAGATAGATCCACACCCATCACCAACATACACCACCACCATCACACCAAAACTACCTTCACCACCATGCATCTTGCCAATTAAAAGAGAGCAGAGAAAGAGAAAATATAGGAGAGAGAGGACATAAGATGGGGATGAAGCAGAAACTGTCAAACTGAAGCGTTATTTTTTTTTAATATATACCTCCCAAGTCCCAAAATGACGTCATTTTGGGAGGGAAGCGCATGTAACCCCGTGCGGTTGCCCACACCTGCCTTTCTGACTTATTTTTATGGATTATAGTTTTTAATCGAGATGCATCAATTTTTAACACAAATTTTAACCAAGTTAACCATGGTTCAAATTTTCGCTAATGTAGTCTATCTTAAATTCTTGAATTCAAAAATAAGAATTGAATTTGAATGCAAACTTAAAAAATGCTGACTTCTTAATGAGGAAGATCTTGAACATGCTCATTTCCCAAAGTTGTTTACACCTTATCTTTAAGAGGCCTACACCAAGAAAGCTAGCTACAAGGACAAATCACTAGCTAACAAAATTATACCACAGGCTACCTTGGACTTCATTTCATGAACTTAAAAAGGCTGGCAAAATATAATCACGCCTTCCTTCAATGAACTTCTGGCGAAATTCCTCAAATCTATCTTCTTTGATTGCTTCTCTGATTGAGCGAAAGAGTAACAGATAATGGTGTGTGTTATGGCTGACAAGAACAAGGAGGGGTTTAGAAACAACACAACAGTAAAAATAACAACTAGAGTACAAATAATCAAAAGCAAGATTCGTACATTTCTAGCAGAATATTCGCCAACATTTCGTGAACATTGAGCAAGTGATTAATATACGCTTTTGTATGATTCTGGCATGTATAGCAGGTGCAGCTATCAATAATTGGTGACTCGTCTTTCCTGCAAAAGAAAACAGTAAATAATTATGTGACTGATGATGAACTAGATAACAAATACAACTCGATAACGAATATGAGCAGGAAAAGAGGAGCAACACCGAGAGATAAATTGATGAAAAATCACAATAGTATTTGACTGATGATGAACTAGGAGCTGTGTCCCACCCATTCTACCGTGGTCGAATTTGCTTATGATCTCCTGTGCTAAAAGGAGTAATTTTCTGTAAAAACTGTCATAACCAATTGCCCACTGAAGAAAGGTTCTTAGAAACCTAATTGCCAAATCATAAAATCTCCATCTAACCAGAGGATTTTGGTTCAATGAATACACCTCATCCCCTAACAAAGGAGGTGCAGGTTTCAAATATGGCAGGGACATAATTGAAAACATATTATCTTGTTAAAGATATTTCCAACAGCCTCCAAGGGTCTCCAGTTCCCGCAGAGTCGAGGTTAGGTTCTCTGTCCCCCTCACCCAATTTAATAATAAATTCTAAAAATAAAAATGTAACCTCCATGTGGCGAGATTAATAGAACAAATTCTGATCAGCCAGATGAATTTGCCTATCGTCCCGGCAACCTACTTAAAAGAAATAACGGACTATCATCTCTAAAGACTTAGCAACCCCAAAATGGAGCCTAAATAAGAAAAGGAAGTAAAAAATTGAATAACTGATTGAGAAGCCTAGATCAAAGTAGCCCGATTCCATATAGAAAAGCGAAGGCCTTACAATTATCATATCTTGGGCTAAAAAACGAAAGGAAGTAAATAGCAATGCTAGATTAATAATACTAGATCAAATTAGTCCTACCCATAGAGAAAAGTAAAAGCCTCGCAATCATCATGCTTGGCTACATACTCAATCACCAGATTTAAAAGGACTGAAAGTTGACGATAACCCCTAGAGGGACGACAATGTTAGGTCCTTTGTAAAGGCTAGACCACACACCCAACTAAATAGATGTAAGCAGCCAAGGAACATTCCTTCATAAAGATGTAAGCAGCCTACTCGTTCTAAGACTAAGGTAAAGAGGAAAGGGGACATAGGGTCACCCTGCTTAAGAACCATTGCTAGAACCTATACACATTAGACATACTAACAAGCCTAAATATTTTAATCCTAACGGATCTATCCATCTTGGGAATTAAGGAGATTAAGTTGGAATTAATGCTCTTGTTGATGATCCCATTAGTATAAAATTCCTAAAAGAACTTGATATAGAAGAAGGATGAGATATAGAAGAAGAAAGAGGATGGGAAGGGATAGATTTAGGATGAGAAGAGAAAAAAGGGAGGATGAGAGAGAGTTATACAAACTGTGTGATCTTCTATTATTACTATTCAGCGCTTGACATAGTCCGACAGACTTATTTAGATATTACCTAAATGAAAGTCCATTAAAAATTATAAACTGACTAAAAAGAAACATTCAGTGAAATATTTAGGACAGTATACCCCGTTACCAATGTCTTTCCTCTGAAATTATTTAACAAGCTCTTGTTTGAATCTTAAATTTTAGGGTAAAATGCAATTCAGCAGTTGTGGTTTATAGGTTGTTGCATATCACCACTTATGGTTTAAAAACCACCAAATTACCACCTAGGATATCCTAAAAGTTGCAACGCGTATCATTTCTTCCTTTTCAATTAATAATGTTAACTGCAGTGCTAACATTACTAAATTGCCCTTTTTATATATAATCGTTATGCTCATGTCTTAGGAATTCTGAATATAGACTATCTTAATTATATAATAATTTGTAGGCCTAATTAAATATTATTAATTTCATATATGCATCATGCAACTCATGAAAACAAAAATCGAATCACCAAATTCTCAAGAAAACATATCAAAAATGGGTGTTCCAAGTCCAGATCGAGCACAACAGCCACAATCGTATCATCTACCCAACCCAGTCCAGCTAATCCAAAAAAGAGAAGAGAAAACTCAGATCAAATTCGCTACCATACACCACTTCTATTCTTCCTTTCATTCTCTTTAAACTCAAGAAAGAAACCCCAGTATTCAGTAGTGTGGCAAAAAGGGGATAGAAAACGAGAGAAGATTTTTCCTAAATCGCGATTGAGAGAAATTTGAAGGGTTCAAGATTATTAGTTAAGAAGAAGAACATGAATCAGATGAATTAAAAATGGATTTGGGATTTTTGAGTTATAAACTTAGCTGGACAAGTAGAAAAAATCAAAAAGGAATCTTGGGATTATCAATTTGGGGCTTTTGAATGTTAGATTGGATTTTTGTTCCAAGGGCTTGGCTATTTTTTTTCAATTATTTTTTGAACAAGGCTTGGTTGTGGTTGATTGTTGGTTCATGGTGATAGTGTCGTTGATTGTGGTGGTGGATGGTTTTAGTTTCTTTTTTTCAAAAACATTTTTTTAGTTAGATGGCTATTTAGTGTTTTTAACCTTTTTAAATACTTGAAAATCATTTTTTTCTAATATTCACATGTGCATTTAATTTGTAATAGTGTTTTTCATCAAAATAAAAAAATTCCAATAGAGCTTTCGGTATCATTAATTTTTGTCAGGACAATAATAGTTAATCAAGCTGAATTTATTTTGGGAACCCAACCATTTCAAATTTGAGATATTATTAAGTTAATATCACATATTTTGATGAAAAACTACAAAAATATTATTGTGCTTGGCATTCCAACTAATTTGACCTTTCAAATATCATTTATGCATTTATATAAGAAATTGGTGATAAGATGAGAGCAATTAAATAAAAACAAATGAAAGTATAGGTGATAGGAGTAGTGAAGGGCATTTAAGACATTTGGATAAGAAATATAGGCGTTAAATACTAAATCACACACAAATAGGCGAGTGAGAAACACTTGCCATATAATTTGACGGATTTGAGGTAATGTGCAAATTCTATAAAACCACAAGTGGTAATTTGGTGATTTTTAAACCATAGGTGTTGACATGCAATAACTTATAAACCACAGGTAGTAAATTGCATTTTACCCATTTTGTTTAATTGTTTCAAAATAATATGTTTAACAGAAAATACGAATCACACATTGAATTTTCTATTTTTGGCCAAATTTGGAAACCATAAGAACAGAACCTTCTATTGCAAAAAATGAAATTCAATAGAAATTAAACAAGGTGTCAAATCTTGAAGCCCAAGCAAAAATTATATAACAGAAAGCTACATAAGGGAGCTCAATGAAAAGGATATAAAATCATACCTATAAATGGTTGCTTTCAGATTAATCTTCGTGCAGTCACTACCAATGTCACTTGATTGAGAAGTCGAGACACGTCTCTCAGTCCCATCAAGTGGAAAAGTAAGTGCAAAACCTCCGAGTGTCAGATGGTATATATACCTGTATAAGAGTGAGTCGCAACTCAATTAATTGAGTAGAAATAGAGAAAAGAAGAAAGAAACTAGCACATAATGAACTGAGCAACCTACGTGGAATCAAATAGATCAATACCAGCAGCAATTCCCTGTAAGACCTCCTCTGTGAAAATAAAAAGACATTTATTTGTAAAGAATGATGTACTTCACTACAACAGAACTCAACATTTTCTGGTATTGTTCAACACCACCTACACAAGAATTCTTCTATCATATTGTAACAAGATCCTCGACTACCCAACAAAAGGGGGAAAGAGAAAAAGGGGGGGGTGGCAAAGAAACCTTTACAAAATAAAGAGAAACAAACTAATCAGTACCTGGAAGTCCAAGGCCACAAATCTGCCGTGGCTTTTCCTCTGGTAAATTATCCTGAGATGAAATATCATCAGCTGTAAAGAACATGTACATTTTCATGCAGATAAATTCAATACCAACAATAGGAAAAGTAATATAGAGATAATGCTGCTCTGGCAGAGTTGATATGTTGAATGTAACAGAAACAGCAAGTACTCAGTGATTTTGTCCTTAATTTCACCAACTATGAACTTTTTCCAGTGATTGTTAGGTTCACCCAATATGAAGTTTTACCCTCCATTAGAAGCAATCTGAACCTATAAAGCACACCCTTCCATTCTTTCTTTGTTCCTTTTATTCTTTTGATGAGGGAACGGAGAAAATTTACCATTTTATTCTAATACAGTAATAAACTATTCATGTGCATCCCTTTATACTAGTAACATCGTACGGTATGTCCATATAACCTTCACAAATTGCTGGGCAAAAATTAATAAGGTTGTCCGAAAATTATTTACAGTTTGCAGTGGAAACATGAGTCTGACTACAAACATCACTAAGTATTTTATTGCTGAAAAGAGAAAACCTGTCAGATACTAATATCCAAACTATGTTTGTGATAAAAAAAAATAAATGAGTTGTGGGTCCATCTATAGATTTCTCTCCACTCAATCCATCCAGATTTACTTGTCTGCTTTTTTTAACGTGTCATGGATTTTAAGAAGCATAAATGAAGTGGAAAACATGAAATGAGGATGTAAAAACATTTCAAAAATCAGTCAATATATATATTATCATAACTTGTTATAAAATATGTGCCAGAGACATGGAAAAAGGAGACGAGGGAATTCATAAATTCTGACCTCTAACGCAAGCACATTAACTGTTGACGAACAAGGATTTGAGGACATGCTCACCTGAAGCACGTCACATCTATTGTGCCTATTGAAGGCCAAGCAAAGGTTTGTTTGATGCAGGACATAGTTGGACCAATATAAGAAACTTTGGAAGCATGTAAAAATATAGAAATATTCTACCAATTGTATTTATATAATTTTATTTTATTTTTAGTTATGGTTGTTATCTTATTAGAGTTCGATTTAAGTTAGTAAAATTGTTTAGGAGTATTATAAATAGGGTTCTGCTTTGTTATTTTGTACACAGTGAATTATTATACTCCCTCCATCCACGTTTACTTATCCTAATTTCTTCTTTGGTTTGTCCTAATTTCTTCTTTGGTTTGTCCAAATCTATTTGTTCTTTTTCCTTTTCAATATTATTTTTGACCTTACTTCCCCAATATTATCCTCATTGAACTTTTTTTTTTTAAAATATCATTGAAAACAACACGACATACATTGAAAAAAGTAGTACTATTAACTTTGACATTGGAAGCACAATCATACTCCTTTTTCCCCTCTCCTCTCTATTTTATTGTTCCAAGAAAGAGATAGGAGATTAAATAAAACAAAAATGATAATAATAGAGTAGTTAAGATGGGTAATTTGGATATAAAAGATTTTTCTTAATAGGCGTGTACTTTTAAACTAGGACAAGTAAAATTGGACGAAGAGAGTAATTGATCGAGGTTTTGTGTGAGAATTATTTTGTGTGTTTTATCCTCGTGCCAAAACCCCAGTCCCCACCACTGTTCCTCATAAAAATTCAATTAATAAAGGGGTAGACACATTTGAGATTGCTATGAACCTGCAATTAAGGAAGCTAATTATGCAAGACAAAGTGCCATTGAAGGCTTTTCTAAGCACAGAAGGAGATCCCAGAAGAAGTGCAGCTACAATAGAGGTGCAGAAGTTCATATATTTATTGCCAAATTGGGGAAAGTAATAGTACCACAATTCTCATTTGACATACGTACCCAAAATCTATGTTATAGGTACTCGGATGGAGCGCCCGAGTACCCATACCCATGTCCGACTGTCAAGTGTCAGATACGGGTACTTTAAGACAAAGTGAAGAGTCCGTGCAACCCAAAAATTATATCTAACAATTTATCACTTTCTCCATTCAACAAATTGAATGATCTCAAATTTGTGCTAACTGCTAACAGCTAGCACCAACCTTGAGAAAAGAAATTCAGATGAGCTTAATAATCACATGGTGGCAAAAATATAGAGCTAGATACCATAATATATATTCTTTTAAACAACGCAAGTCTTCTAGCAAGTTCTTTTACATCATTTACTGATTTTATCCTCTAATAAGCCTGTAGTAGATGTGAGATGCCAAGATGACCATTCGGTCTTGGGCTCAATTATGTTTGATTCTTTATGGGTTAAATAATTCCAAGAAAGAATTCAATTTTTTTCCTCAAATGTGACAATTGGATGCCCCTTCACCAAGTCCACGTGGTCACCACGTTTGACGCAAGACGGAAGCGGTTGGGGGCTAGATATCGTTCTAGCACTGATGAGACCTAGAATCCACTAGGTGAAATAACCCTAGAATCCACTAAGGACCCTTGAATCCATAAGAAAAATAACTAGAATCCACCAGAGGAAGGGAAAAAACCCCAAAGATATTTTTTAATTCATCAAAAGCTCCTTACAATGTCATAATGAAGACCTTTTTATAAGAAAGGCTGATTACAACTTAAAAGGAAAGTCAAGTGAAAATTAAAAACAAAATTCTAAATCCCTAAGAACATGCATAAATCTACCTAATTGATACTAAAATAAAATCAGAGATGTACTCAAGCTTGTGCAAGAGGCCAATTTCTCAGAATGTCTGGAAACCAACACCAGAATCTACTCAAAACTTGTTAAGGAGTTTTATCTCAAAGTTGTGTATGATGGCAGCGTCTTGGTCACCAAAGTCAAAGGTGTTGTGCTGCAGATGGGAGCCTCGGAAATCAATCACTGCTTGGGTTTTCTCAGTCAAGGTCTTACCTCCCTTGATGAGATAGATATGAAAGAAGAGATGAAGATGATGGGTCACAAGAAGAACCCTCAGCTCAAGGGACTCAAGAAGAAGGGGAGTTTCCCCAAGAATATGAATTCCTTGTTGAGATTGTGGGCAAGTGTATCCTCTGCAAGGACACTGCTCATGACTCAGTAAGTGAGCTGCAGTTAAAGATTATGACTGTCATGAAGAAGCAGATCGATTTTGGCGTCATTTTCATCGATTGGCTGGCTAAATGGGTTGAGGACTTTGGAAAGAAGAAGGTTTTGGGTAAACCTGCTCCCAAAATATTCCATGGAAGGTTGGTGAGCATTATTCTAAAGAAGAGGTTGAAGAGCAAGATAGGTGATAATGAAGGAGAGTCTCTGAATGCCAACAAGAAAATCACCCCCAAGCTGTTCGATAATTGGAAGAGGAATCTTTTGGAAAACCTAAGATCAAAGCTATCCGAAGGTGGAAGTGAGAGAATGATAAGTGAAGTACAGAAGCCTGCAAAAGGCAAGGGCAAGAGATAAGTTGAAATAATTGAAGAAGTATCGTAGGGGCCGGCTACACCTGAAGTTCGTAAAGCTTCTGACTCTACGGCCGACCAACCTGCTAAGAAAAAGAAGAAGGTTGAGAAGGCAGCGAAGAAAATTCCCAAGGACTCTTAGAAAAGCCCCTCAAATTCTGAGAAGATGGAAGACGAAGAAGACATTAACACACCCGTCTCCAAAATTGTTTCAAAAAGGAGTGAGGCTCAATCGACCGAAAAAGGCCCCTGCTCAGCTTGAAGAACAAGCAGGAGAATCCATGCCTCCTTCGATCGTAGAGCCTATTGATGTTGATGAAGAGGAAGAAGAAGAGGAAATGCCAGAGCTGATAAGGAAAAATCAAGGGAAGAGAAAGTCAGCTTCCTTGATGCATCAAGAAGGAGAAGCGGCTGTGAAGGTCTCTGTACCCGAGCCACAAAATAATGATGAAGTAATGGTTGAGACGGCCTCAGTGCCTGAGCCTAGTAAAGTTGATGATTTGGCTGTGAAGGATGTTACTCCTAAGCCTAGTAAAGATTGTGATTCGGCTATGAAGGTTTCTATGTCTGAGCCACTAAATGTGGAAGAAATGGTTATGACGATTGATGAGCCAAAGTCTCAGAAAGATGTGGAAGAATTGGTTGTGATGGCTGATAAGCCAAAGCCCCAAGGCAATGATGAAGAACAGGCTGTGAAGACTTCAAGTTCTAAGCCTAAGAAGAAAAAGAAGAAGAGTAAGTTAAGCAAGATGGTAAAAAAGGAAGACACGAGAAAGAAGGAAGAAGAAAAGCAAACGAAGAAGGAAGAAAGAAGGCAGAAGAAGAAGGAAGAAAAGATGAGAAAAGAGTTGAGAACCAAGTTCACGCAAGACATAGTTCAACGATCGGTTCATTTATCTGATATCTCTCTACGATGAAGTAATGATGAAGTAATGGTTGAGACGGCCTCAGTGCCTGAGCCTAGTAAAGTTGATGATTTGGCTGTGAAGGATGTTACTCCTAAGCCTAGTAAAGATTGTGATTCGGCTATGAAGGTTTCTATGTCTGAGCCACTAAATGTGGAAGAAATGGTTATGACGATTGATGAGCCAAAGTCTCAGAAAGATGTGGAAGAATTGGTTGTGATGGCTGATAAGCCAAAGCCCCAAGGCAATGATGAAGAACAGGCTGTGAAGACTTCAAGTTCTAAGCCTAAGAAGAAAAAGAAGAAGAGTAAGTTAAGCAAGATGGTAAAAAAGGAAGACACGAGAAAGAAGGAAGAAGAAAAGCAAACGAAGAAGGAAGAAAGAAGGCAGAAGAAGAAGGAAGAAAAGATGAGAAAAGAGTTGAGAACCAAGTTCACGCAAGACATAGTTCAATGATCGGTTCATTTATCTGATATCTCTCTACGACTGACCCAAGTCATTGAGAATGTCGTAGAGAATATCAACAAGGGTTTTGACCCAGAGATCGTAAAGCCTGAGGATCCTAGCTCTGAGGGAGAGCAGCACATTGGACATCAAGTTCCTCCTCCCTCTCGTCCATCTACATCTCAGCAAGAGCCTGTAGAGATCTTCATGCCTCAACCAAGGGAGTATCAACCTAGTCTTCGCAGGGTAATTCTCACGGGAAGAGAGATTCCAAAAACTGCTCATCTTCTTCCAAATGAGTTTGAAGGAATAGGGGCAGGCAGAATGAGAGTGTTGCATTCTACGGATCCTTTGTTCACTCTATTCTATGACTTGGAGATAGACAGAAGTACAACCGGTTATGAACCTAACGGTGATCAATTGTTCTACTTCATGTCTCTCATGCCTCTAGTTAGAGCAATCATGCAAAGAGATCAAAGTTTCATCAGATGGAACTATTACAAGTATCCAAATCTGAAATTGGTGGCTCAAAATTTTCCAAAGAGTTCTCAAATATGCCACCAAGCTGAAATGTTCTGAGCCCTTTGTATTTCCTCCTATGTATCAAAAGGTAACATGTACTGCTATTACCATTCGTGTACCTTTTTATCCATTTCTTTCTGGTGAAGGGTACGAAGAGTCTTCCTCTACGTTCGCTGAACTGCCTTCTACTCCTGATTTCTATATACAACCTTACCCTAATTTTCTGGTCATAGAGTCTCAACATTCTACGGTCATTGTAAATAATACCATTCTTCCAGTCGTAGAGTCTCAACAGTCTACTGACCATGCCAACTTACCCAACTCTCCATTCGTAGAGTCTCCACACTCTACGAATGATGAACAGAGAATAAATTCCCCGATCGTAAAGTCCCAAAACCCTAAGATTGATGCACAAAATATTAACTCTCCTATACATACCCCTATTTAGATACATACAGATTCCCCATCTCCCATTCAAATATCTTCTATACTAGCTACAGTGCTACACCTCAAACATCCTGTCCATTCTAATTCTTCCTCTCCATGGCCTTCTCCAAACGAAGGGTCCCAAAATCCTACGTTTAATGTAGATAAAACTAAAGCATTTATTCTTGTTCCATCCAAAGACTCACCTGTACATTCCTCATCCACCACACAAACAATAAAACAGGAGTCCAATCCATCTATTCCTTCAGATATTCATTCCTCCTCTCAAAATGAATATTTTGATCTTCCTCTTACTCTTCAAAATCTTTCTCCGAGTAATCACGCAGGCTCTCATGCTCAAATGTCCCAAATAATGGATCGATTGCTCATAATTCCCACCAAGGATCAGATATCAGACCTTTCTGCTCAGATGACTACAGATCTTGAACAGAAGATCAAGGAATCCTCAATAGAAATCCATGAAAAGATGAACAAGATCACCAACGTTGCAAGTCCACTCCCTGGAGAAATGGGAAAGGAGTTTGGCAAGCAAATGAAAAACATGTTCAAAGATATGGCTAATAGCTTAAATCAGCGAGATCAAGTTTTTCTTGAGAAGATTGATGACCACAAGAATGTCGTCTTGGCTCTCCAGCAACAAAACGACAATTCAATCAAGTTGCTTTCTGACAAAGTGTTAGAGCTCAGCTCCTTATCTGAATTCAAGTCTTGAAGCGCACGCACTGGCTCTTGTTCATCGGCAAGGTGATCAAGCAACTTGTTCGCCAGCAAGAGCTTCGAGCTGACATAGCCATATCTTCCTCCCAGATTCAGGAACTAGTTGATACCGTCAGGCATCTTTCAGAGGGCCATGATGACAAAAAGGGGGAGAAGTCAAGGTAAGGGGAGAGGCAGAGGGAGAGACAACAATCTCAGGGGGAGAAAAGAAAGAGAAATCAAAGGCAAATATCCATAACCCCCCCCCTCCCAATCTTTAGATCCCCTCCTCCTCCATCAGCTATTCCTCTGGAGCATGGCCACTCCTCTTCACGGCACGAATCGTCGAGTAGAGTTTCCTCTACTGGCATTCGAGTTCCCTCAGGTGATCCTGCGTATCTCAACACAAATCTTCAAGGAACTCATGTTGCAGGAGAAGAGAGAATAAACATACCTAATCTTGGCCAAAGAGACTCTGCTGAAAAAATCAGAAGAAAAGAACTTGAAGACAAAGCTAGAAACGATCGCAGAGTAGAGTCAGAAAGGAAGTGGTTCTCAAAGGAGAAAAGATCAAGATGGTAGAAAGAGGTAGTAATGTTAGTTTTGTAAATTGTAAATTTCTTTGTTGTACAATCATTATACATCAATAAATTCATTATTTTTGCTCTAGCAATACAGTGGCTTACTGTATTTTAAGCCTTACCTTTATTTCAAGCAACTGTATTTTAGTCTTAATGAATGCTATGAAACTTCTGGTTTTGTCATCATCAAATAGGGGGAGATTATTAGAGTTTGCATATTTAATTTGATGATGAATGTGATTAATGTATTTGTACCAGTAAGTTTTGTAAAGTCCTTAATGATGATTTGATAATTGATGTACAAGGACTTAGATTAGAAAAATCAAATATGTTAGGTTGATCTTATTATTGAGTTGATCTGATGTATAATCAATATGGTCATATTAATCGTTTAGTTACTCTACAAATTCGTAATGACAAGATGGATCGCAAAGTCAATTTGTTTTGGTAAAGCATCAGATGGTCGATCGCAGAGTTGTTGCATTAGTCGTAAAGTTCACTTCAAATCGTATAGTAAAAGATCAGTTCGTAAAGTGAACTAAAGATCACAAAGCCAAGCAAAGATCGTTATGTGAAAACTGAACCTAGAGTTTTTCATAAAGTCGTTAAGTAAAAGTTCAAATCGTAAAGTGGGTCAAGGATCAATCAGTGAAAACAAGATCGTAAAGATAGCTCTTGATCCGTAAAGTGAATCTTCGAAGAGCTGATCGTAGAGTTCATTCGTAGAGTGTTACTCCCATCTTAATGCAATCCTCGTAAAGATCAAGACGTAGAGCAAACTCTACGATCCTTCATCTTCGTAGAGCAAAGTCAGGTCTGACAATAAGACTGACATAGGAACGTTGCTGATTGAAGGTCCCGATGTATTCACCAAACATCCTTGGTTAAAATCGAAGGTCAGAAGATGTGTCTACCAGCTAGTTTGCTAAAAGCGACAACTCACAGGTGGTAGGTGGTAGGTGGTAGGTGAGAATGCAGGCTGATGTGACAGGCAAGTCAAAAAATAACTAACACAAGAACTTAAATGTCAACATCAAGGATCCTAGAATATCTGAGCATTAAATGCGCCAATGGGCACCTAGCAACGGGAAGAATTTCCGACAGACTATAAAAGGCAACAAAGATTCAAATTCAAAAGTAAGTCGAACTCTGATCAAAAAGCCTAAGCTCTGCCAAAGTCAAAAAAACTAACTTTACGATTTTGAACTACTAGTTCAAGCTGCTAAGTACCTGAAAAGAGAAGCTTATTGCAAACTTAGCAGCACCTCTCAACATCATTCAAACAACAGTTCATCATTGTCTAAGTGACAATCTTCCGAGACTAAGTGACTCGAAGGAATCTAAGTGATTCAGAGGACTAAGTGTCCTGGTCTGAGTGACCATTGCCGAGCCTGAGTAGCTCGAAGGAGCCTTAGTGGTTCAGTTGTAAAGATCTGTGTGATCTATATCCTTAGTAGATTTCCTACTTGTTGAAGTAGAAAAGTGGACTAGGAGTTATTCAGTCTCCGAACCACTTAAAATTTGCCTATGTTATTTACTTTGTTGTTCTTATATTCTGTCAAATATTTATATTGTTTGTGACTGAAAACCATAACTAAATTTGGAACTTAGATTTTTCGTTAATCTTCAAGGGGGTTTTCAAAAATATATTCCGTTGCGCATAATTAATACTGATTAACTAATTATTTGGTAATATCCTAAATTAATCAAATTTTAAAAGGATCTATTCAACCCCCCCTTCTAGATCTCTAAGTGTCTCTGGGAAACAACAGTCTCTTCAAAAGCAAATTGAATATCTTCACAAATATTTTCTTCAACAATAGTTTCAATGTCTTCATGGCAAATATCTTCCTTGAAGAATTGTTGCTCTATGGAATCGCAATTTTAAGGATCTTTGTCATCAACATACTTTTTCAACTCAAATTTTTCTGTTGCATGCAAAATAGATACGCTCTTCTAAGGAATGATCTTTGTTAGAGAGGTCACAAGAATTTCTATACCTTTCCTCTAGTATCTCCTTATAATTAACGAGCAAGTATTCTTTCATCATAAGGTTAGGCAAAGAAATAATAGAATTTTTACCTTGTCTTCTCCTAATGAGTTACAACAAATAACGGGCAAGTATTCTTTCATCATAAGGTTAGGCCAAGAAATAATAGCATTTTTACCTTGTCTTTTCCTAGTGAGTTACAACAAATACCACCAAACTACTACACAACCTTTCAATTTGCTTAATGCCAAATCAATTTTCTCCTTTTTCCCAAATATTCATATTTTCAAAACAGTCATCCATATCTAATACCCAATCAAGAAAATCCTCAAAATCACAAAAATATTTAGGATTATACATACCATCAAATTTTAGAAGTCCTTCAAAATATTTGAAATCTCGATCCGGAGAACCATCACAACTCACTTGACCCCAAAACTCCATTGGAGTGATAGATATTCAAAAAGAACTAGAGTACCGTCTTTAGAAGAAAATATTAAGTTAGGCTAAATATTGCTCTGATACCAACTGACGTGGATGGAAGTAGTTGGGGGCTAGATATCGTTCTAGCGCTGACGAAACCTAGAGTCCACTAGGGGCCCTTGAATCCACAAGAAAAATAATTGGAATCCACCAAAAAGGAATGGAAAAAAAACCCAAAGATATTTTTTTTATTCATCAAAAGCTCCTTAAAAGGTCATAATGAGACCTTTTTATAAGAAGGGTTGATTACAACTTAAAAGCTAAGTCAAGTGAAAATTAAAAACATAAATCTAAATCCCTAAGATCACGCATAAATCTACCTAATTGATACTAAAATAAATTATTAGAGCCTGAAATTAAGCCTAATTAAAGATAAAAATCCTAACAAGTAAAAATATGAAAATTACACATTAGTACATTACATTTATTAAATACAATAGAACAAAGAATCTTCTCCCATCAACGTTCCCCTTAGTCTCCATGTTAAACCCTTAATTGTGATGTATTTGATTTTTTTCTACAAAGCAATGAAGGAAAGCTTTACCACCACAATTCATTATATGGCTTGTCCCTTCTTTTTATTTTCTTCTCCCCTCTTTTTCTTCGCTTCTCCGCTTATATCATAATTTTCTTTAGTTCAAAGCCTTGAAGAACCGCCGACCAAGTCAGATTATATTCAGTCTAACCTAAGAACACCTACTCATCAAAATTCACTTTAGTTCAAAGCCTTGAAGAACCGACAGCCAAGTTGGATTATCTTTGGTCAAACCTAAAAACACCTATTTAGAGCTCCGTTTCACTCCCTCCTTCAAAACCTCACCTAGCAATCTAGAAGACCCAACCAAAACCTCACCTAGCAATCTAGAAGACCCAACCAGCAAATATAAATGTTAATGAGTGTGCATGGAATCCTAAAATAGTCCAAAGTATTAGCTACTCTTGCATAGTCAAGCCTCAAACGCTTGACTAACCTTTTAGCTACAAAAGAAAACATCAATAATCACTGTAGACAACCCCATTACCAAGTCTACATGGTCCCCACGTTGCCCTTGGCCTCCATGCAACCCTTAATACATTGTGATGTATTTAGTTTCTTGTCGAAAGCAATGAAGGAAAGCTTTACCACCGTATTTTATGATATGTGTTTTTTTTCTTTATTCTGTGAAATGCCTTAGGTCTGAAGCATTGTGTAGGTTTGTCCCCTCGTTTTCTTTGTTTTTCCCCTCTTTCTCTTCGTTTCTCCACTCTCCACTTATATCATAATTTTCTTTAGTTCCAAGCCTTGAAGAACCAACAACCAAGTTAGATTATCTTCACTCCAACCTAGTAACCCCTACTCATCATAATATACTTCATTTCAAAGCCTCGAAGAACTGACAGCCAAGTTAGATCATCTTTAGTCTATCTAATAACACCTACTTTGAGCTCCGTTACGCTCCCTCCTTCAAAACCTCACCTAGCAATCCAGAAGACCCAACTAGCAAATAAAAATATTGATGAGTATTGTGCATGGCAGCCAAAGTCCAAAGTATTCTACAAAGTCAAGCCTCAATTGCTTGACTTATCTTTTAGCTACAAAAAAAATTAAAAAAAAACAATAATCATTGTAGACAACCCCTTTATCTTTTACTACTTCAGACATATCTAACAAACGCCATACTACTTTAAAGGTAAGTACTCCTGTAAATCATGCTCCTTTCTCGCTGACACCCAATCCACCTACTGTGGATACAGCTGTCAACCAAAACAAGAGCCCCAAGCCACTGTTCAAACATTAAACCTCTAGGAATATAACTATAAATAGTAACTTGTGCACACCACCAACAAGTTCAGGAAAGGCATTAATTGTAGTTACTTTATGAGCTATTTCAGAATTTGCATATCCTTCTTTGTTATACATACATTGTCCCATTTATTTTCAGAAACAATTTAATTTCTTGACAGTATGGAGCTTTAAGTTCTAACAAAATGAAGTGTACCACTACTGCATCGAGGAGAGCAGAGCGCTCATCCATGCTCTCGCCAAGCCCAAACCCACCAATCCAATAACCTGCATAAAAAAATTATATTTATTAAAGAGCACATAGATGATCAAAATTAATTTTAAATTAAATGGACTTACCTAAAAGAATCAAAAAAAAAAACAAAGTAAAAACCAGAGGCAACATAATTTTAGAGTTAAAGAAGGAAATTTGCAAAATAGTTAACTACTTATCCAAAAAAAATTGCAAAATCATTACAGATTTAAAGGGAATGGTTCCCTGCTTGCTCTATTTCTAAAAACTACAAACCACCCAAGGATTCTTGTCTACAACAACATGTAAACAACAGCAAGCATATCGAAAACTCCAGTCCAATGGATAAATTGAGGAATTTGTGTAATATATACTTAAGTTTGAGATTGGCTCAAAGTCTTAGATTCAGAAAGTGCAGGTTTGATTGATGCAGTTTCAAAGTTTAAGGATTATTATTCTTAGGGAATATGGCTCTTTTAATTGGATTTCCCATATAGAGGCATTTAACGTAATTATCTATCCATGCTTGAATGAATGTCATGCATAGGTGATTGTTATAAAGCATGATACACATTGGTGCATGCATTCTCTACTAGCTTGAACTTCTAAAACAATTGGTAACTTAACTGAATGAAAAAGAACACCTTGCCACTAAAAAATAACAATAAAGGACCCAACAAGGACTCCACTTCAAAGTCGAGCAAGATTTCAAAATTTACCACTTCCTGAATTTATTGCTCCTTGAAAAATTTTAGTGGTTGCGTCATTTTAATTTCAAACATTTTTGTTGCCTAAAAATGTGATTTTCTTAATAATCTGAGCTCCAGTGCCAATTATTGTCTACTAGTGATGACTGCTACAGTAAGTCTGGAAGCGTCTACTCGAAGAGTATGTTCATTTGAAGGATCTGAGGTTTTGGGGAAGTACAGGAATTTTCACAAGTGCCTTAGGTAGTTATGTATAATTTTTTGTAGTTCTATTCTGCCATTGGAAGCCGGAGCATATACTGAGTCATTTCTTCAGGCTTTGACTTGATCATTCTGTCAACTCGTGTAGTAGGACTAGAAGCTTCTAATGAACAAGTACTTTAGGCTTTTGAACGATTTCAGATTATTGAATATTCTCAATTCCCAAGTCCTACTACTAGTATTAATTTGTGCACTTAATTGAAATGCAGGGCAATAGTCAAGTTAAGATTTGAACTGGTCTTTTATCTAAAAAGTAAAATTTGAAGAAAAAAAATCTTTTTTGGGATTGGCACGCCGCACGCCCTATGAAACTAATATCAGAATACATGGGCTTTAAAAAGATAGATAAAATGTATATGTCTAGGCAGATTTGAATAATATCTTATTTAGTCCCGGATACAGCTTGTATCAGCTTACTATTTTGACTTGTCAAAATATGAATTAGTTTACTACTTTGCTTATCTAGAGTATTACTGTATTAGTAATTTCAGATTTCCTTGTTAGTTTTTTTCCGGTTAAAGCCGTATGCTCCATAATATAAGCCATGCTGTAGAGGAATTTCCATATAGAACAATTACGAACACCTTTTCTTATGCACTTTATGCATAAGGGCCATTAACTTTCTCAGACAAAGTTTAAACAATTCCACCATTAAAATCCTCAGAAGAATACTATAGAATGAAGAGATGCCACTAGTTTTGGTGAGATTCTATACAACCATTTCATGTTTGGAAAGACCCTATAAATTTCACTTAGGCCATGTTTGTTTGCAAAAAGCATGTTTGGGATTGGACTATTTGTCTTAATTTAACACTACACCGAACTATTTAATCCTTTGACGTTAGTCCCTTAATGTGGGACTATTAGTCCCATAAAGCCATTTGATAGTTTAAAATGGGGGGATTATTAATCCCACATTCATCATGGGATTATATAATCCCTTATAAATAGCCTTAGGAATGACAAAAAAAAATAGTCCATAGGACTATTAATCCCCTATCAAGGGATAAAATAGTCCGGAGTAGTGTTAAATTAAGACAAATGGTCCAATCCCAAGCATGTTTTTTGCAAACAAACATGGCCTTAGAGTAAAAGGTCTAAGGGTCTGTCTGGTGACCATCTTTGGCCTGTTCTCATATTCTATTTTTCAACTCTATTTACAACTCTAGTTATCTAAACTTTCTAAATGTGAGAATGTGTTTGGTTACAGTTTTTGGGGAGAAAAAAAATAATCAAATTTTATTAATGGATATTTAAAAATACAGAAAAAATTAAATCTTTACCAGGTTAAATAAAATCTTACACTAGACTGCACTTGAGTTCGTTCTGTTGGTAATTTTTTTAAGCATATTGTTTCTTGGTCTTGTCTGATAAACAGCTGAAAACACCTTGGTGTTCTCTAAATTGGTTTTATTTTTCAAAAGTACTTCCTGGAAACAGAAAGAGGGAAAAAATGACACACCATCAAAAAAAACATTGCTCGACTTTACAAAGACAGTTAAAACTAAAGCAGGTCTTAAAAGGCCAGCAAGACAAGACCTTGTGTGGATTTTTTTTACAAGGTACAGTACATCTATATATTAGGTCAATATCAATCTTAGCCAAAATCATAAAACCGATTTGCTCCTGAAATAATTTTTACCATATATTTAAAATGAATTCGAAAAGACTTACTGCAATTAACGATTGAGGAACCCTTCTCATCATAAAGGGATAATACAGTACTTCATTCTGTATATTAAGATCATTCTAAATTACCGAGAATCTGGGATCCCCATTAAAAAAGAAAATCAAAATCTCATGTGCTTACTCTTTGACTTCCACGAATTTCCTCGTAATTAAGTTAGTGAAGAGAGAAAGAAACATATCCTCTCTCATAGTGGAATTTAGCTTGCACAAGCATAAGCGATGAAATGTGCTTTATTAGATATCACAAGGATACAGGAAAAAAGATGAGAAACTCAAGGAATTATATACTGCACAAAATGTATTTTAAGAGTTGTGTACAATAGTTTAAAATGAAAATACAATGCTAGGCAGAAACTGAAATATAATAATGAGTAGTCAAACCTGATACATTTCGTTTTGCAACTTCTTGAGCACAACGGTGACGTTCTTCAACACTAGAGCCTCCAACAATGGATCCAAACACAGCTCCACCTGTCTACACTCAAGTGATTAATATATAGAAAAACAAACTAATTCAATATTTACCAAGAATACTGTTGAAAAGTAGAAAACATCATAACAAATATGTACGTAACACTGATTGTAGTTCCCATATGCAGTTACATATGTAACAGTAGCTGACATGAGTTAATTCTAAGAATTAAGGTAGTTTCTGCAATTATTAACTTTCTTGTTAATTCTGCAATTGACAAGAATCACGTCATACACTCTTCAGATGTCAGGCTTCTTAAGCACAAGCAGTAATATCTTTCAAAGACTCTCCTTCCCCAACCTCGCCTCCCTGAAGTTAACCCCCTGTTCCTACCCCCACACTGTTTAGAAGAACCCACCCCACCCTCATTAGACTTTTTCTTAATACTTTTTATTTTTACAATATCTTAGACTCAACAAAAGTACTATCGACTTGTCACAAAAAATAAACTAATGGCGCTCTCTTGTTGTCGAGGAGTGTGAAGTACAAGGGTAATTAGAAGTAAATTTAGGGCATTTGGTTCAGGGTGATGAGCAGAGGAATATAATACCTTGTTCCCATTCCAAACGTAACCTAGTTAGGTTAGCCAAAAGTGGAGTTAATGAGCCATTGCTAGCAGTGCCTCAAAAAAAATTTCATTCCTTAATGGGATGAGTGATGGTCCACTACCAACCTCATGGTAATGGTTCATACTAATTAGATACTTTTGAGAACTTCTAGTCCATCCTGGCACACTTCCCAAGTAACAAACCAAACACTAAAGAGCTCATGCTCAATTCAATTTTATTACTGCCTTCATTCAGTTTAAAAAATCTATTATATTACCACCACATTCTATCATCCCAAACCAAAATGCCCTTAATGTCATTAGTAGGCCTAACCACATCCCAAGCCCTAATGCTGAATACCACTGCCACAATCTGCTGATACTTGCTCCATCTAATTAGGGGTGGTCCGGTTCCCTATAACAGAACCCATAATGAAGCCAAAACCAAATTCCTTGAAGCCTTGAAGGATAACAAAACATTGAATCTTTGAAGAACTTTACCATCCTCTCCACCACAAAAAATACCAAATTCAAGGCACAACAGATTCTCAAATCTCGTAAAAGGTTAACACATATTCTCATCAAAAACGACAAGCATGCTCCAATGGCTCCAAGCAATCAGATATAGCTAAACTGAATGAGAGTGAGTCTTATTTGGCAGCATTCACAAACACGCACACCCAAAAAAAAATTCCAGAAACAAAGGCTTAAACAGCCTCCGAAGCTACAAGAAATCACCGGCGTTGAAGCTATTGGGCATCAAAGAGAAAGTAAAAGCCTTGAATAGGGAGGGAAAATCGCAGGTTTCCAGATGAGTTAACTAGCATGAAAAGATGGTGAACCTGATTAGGATAGCAAACAGGCTTTGCAAGAAAAGGTACTAGAAAATTCCAACATCAAGTGTCTTCAAATTGTTATGCAAAATGCTAAGCTTGTAATTTTAGGGTTCTAGAAATAGATGGTATTCACGAAGATTAAAGAGGACTACAAAAGTTTGGTTTGGGAGATGACCAACATTTTTAGACAATTTGTGCATTATGGAAAACTAAAAATAACTAGTGCTATCTACAGTAGAAGTGTGCTAGTTGGATTGGGGATGATTGTGATTAACATAATAAGGTATGATCTAATCTAAGTGAAAAGAAAAAGAAAATGAAGCAAAATGTCTTTGAGAACACTCCTAAAATCCATCAAGCAGAATATTTATTGTTCAAAATAGCATCAATAGCTACCGTGTAATTTTTTTCTGAATAAAAAGAATCCATAATTAATAAGTCTGCTAAACTCTTCCTAAATTCTATTGTACCAAGACTCCAAAAGTCAGAAAAATAAAACTTTGACTATTAACCCATCTAAATGTAAAATGGATTAGGCCTACAAAATGTGAATTCTGTAATGCCTCTGCTTAATCAACAGAAACAGCATACTTACCCGATGAAACATCAACGATGGAAGACTCAAAATAAAGCTTCAGCAGACCAAGTTAACAAACAATCAACTTCTCACTTGCTCCCTTAATCAATCTTAATATGTAACATAAATTATACGAAAACTTTTAAGTTCATAATTAATCAGCTTGAGAAGATAATATGAATATAGTAGTACATGCAAACAAAACAAAATCGTTTTCTCTGAAACTTGAAGACTAAATGAAAAAAGAAAAGGGAAATAAAAAATTTAAAGCTTCATACTTGCTCTTCAAGAATGTGGCATCTCCTGCGCTTCATTTAAGAATTGTTGGCAAGCATGAAGATATTCAAAACAAATTTTCTTGGAGCTTAGTCATAAGAATGTTGCGAACAGCCTCATCATAGTAAACACCTTATGTAGATTTTGATTAGTTGAGTGAAGAACCCATATGGTAGTTAATTTTAAGATACCTAGTACTGGCCAGCCTATTCCAAAATTCACAACGCTGACCAGTTATATATTTACTGAATCTTGAAAACATGGATTGCACATTTCATCTAATATAGTTCTTGAACAAACTAATTCTAAAATATTATGTACAAACACAAATTATAAAACAATTAAAGCAAATATGAGCTTTGGATCAAGATAATAATATCCAACTGTAAATGAAACAAATGCATATTCAGTGTTTACCACACTTAGGCGAATGCAATCATCAAGCCATCTCACAGTTCGATCCACCGAGGCTTTGTTCCTCTTTTCTGACACCCAAACAGGCACTTCATCGGCTAAAGTGGTCCATAAGTTTGGCTTCATGGAGGAAATCATTTCCATATATTCTCCGGGTTTTATCTGTGCATATCAATATTGAAGAAATGACGAAAACTATATCCTACCGAAGGAGAGAAACAAAGTGTGAAAATTATGGAAAAGAAAAGTTATTATCATCAGAAAACATTATGTAGAACTACCAAGCGACGACCAGAAGGGGTCTCAAAAGATGCCCCAATCTTGTTACTGCTATTACATTCTGGAAGGCATACAACAGAATCCCTTGGTACAGCTGCAAATGCATATTCACGCAAACCAAGCATCTCGTGCAGTCCTCCAATATATGATATTGTCTTAAGGGAAAGACCTTCTAAGCTGCAGAATCAAAGAAAAACACAATAACGATTTAGACAATTATAACCATAGGGAAAAAAAGTTGAGAGATTACCATGAGCAATTGTAAATTGTAATCTTGACCCCAAATTTATATATATATATATACATATATATACACACACACACACATATATATAAGCGATTTTCATTAAAATGGTCTCCCTGCCAACAAGTACAGAGATAAGGCTAAGTAATGAGGGTCATGGCCCATCCAAATCATTTTATAATTTTGATAAGTTATTCAAGCCAATCTCCATAATATTTTACATTTTTGTACATAGTTTGGCACACTCTTAGTATATAATGTTCTTTTATTATGGTGTAAGAGGTTAAGATACAGAGACCCATCATGAGGCCAACCCTCTCAAAAATTCAACAAGAATTTGACTTCATTAAATGTATCTTAGTAAGGAAACTTAAACTTTTCTTAAGAGAGATTTTGTGGAAATATCAATATTTACTTGTAGAAACAACAATTCCCAAAAGAAAAAGAAGAAATTTTATTAAATAAAAGGGAGAGTACATAAAGGGAGGACAAGGAGTACTTCAAAGAAATACAAGTGTGAAAATAAGGAAAAGATAATGAAGCACAACCCGCCAATTTCATTTTTTTAGTAAGAAAACTTCAACTTTAACTTCATAAATAAATTCTACCAACTTTTTCACACTTGCTATCTTTTAACTTTCTTTTATTGCTGAAGCCTACGGTCTTCAAGACTTCATGCTTCGTCCATACATACTTGAATTCCAAAAAGCTTTAGTGTGGTATCCTTTCATTGCTAAGTGCTCAAATCTTTATGCAATATTCTTTAGATTAAGTTTAACTTATACAGCAAACTTATATTTTTCGGGATTAATATTTTTTTTCTTTTTAATTCCAATGAGCATTATTTATAATGTAACATATGAACAAGATATTTATTTTATTGCTATAATATATTAAAACTTTAGTTCTTTAAGTTAGGGTTACTTAAATGAAATGCCCAACCAATCATAAGACATTTCAGGAAGAAAATCTTCATGATTCTAGACTACCTTTACTAACACCCTGTCTTGGAGTTTTATTTTGGAGAGAGAGAGAGAGAAAGTATACTAGTGTCTTTGAGTTTTTTTAGGAGAAAATGACCGTGAAAATCTCTCCAGAACTTTATTCAAAAAAAGTAGAAGATATGGATAAAAGAGAAAATGGAGTTCCGCAGAAATTTCGTTGCTCCATGTTGTGTCCATGAGATATCCATGTACAATACTAAAATCAAATGCAATAGATATTCATCCAAGTTCTTTTTTATCTTTTCCTTTATATTTATTTTTTCTACACCTTTCCAATATCAAACAGAACATATTATTGTTTGCATGTCTTTTCCCTCACCATGAAGTAAAACCCAATTCAAGGCTTTCTTTGGAACTCAGCAAGTGGGTGAAGCAGAACAGATAACCAAAGGCAAACGAAGACTATTTAAAAAATAAAATAATAAATAAACCAATTAGAGGGTGTTTGTGATAGGTTATAATCAATCAAACCAACTAATAATCCGTTTTAAAAAGCATAAAGTGTATGGTAATTCCTTTTTAAAAACTGCTTAAGTGCTTATAATCACTTTTTATGGAAATAATCAGAAGCACCAATTTGGTGCAACTGGTTATTTGTCAAAATCTAACAATCAGATTTGGCCAAATATATTACTAATTTATCCTCTTTTATTTTACTAGTTCCACCCAAAACCCTCTTTACTTCTCAAAACCTTTCTTTTCAATAATTCATAGTTGAAATAAGTAATAGGCAGAAACCTTTTAATTTTTCACTATATTAGTACTTTTTCATTACCAAACATAAACTACCTTTTAAAAACTACTTCTAAGCAAAAGCAGTAATCATAATCAATAATCGCATTGCTAAGAGGGTGTTTGGGATTGCTTATAAGCACCCAAACCTACTTATAATCAGTTTTAATAAGCAAAAAGTGCTTGATAACAGCTTTTAAAACTGCTCATAATCACTTTGTATTATTTGCCAAATCTAATAATCAAGTTTGAACAAGTATATTACTAAGTTATCCCTATTTATTGTAGTAATTTCAGCCATTACCCATCTTTACTTCTCAAAACCTTAGGCTATATTTGTTTGCAAAAAGTATGCTTGGGATTGAAATATTTGTCTTAATTTAACACTACTTCGGACTATTTTATCGCATAATGGATGATTAATAGTTCTTTAAATAGTCATATGGACTATTCTTTTATCATTTCTAAGGCTATTTATGATGGACTATATAATTTCATGATTAATGTGGGATTAATAATCTCCCATTTTAAGCTATCAAATGACATTATGGGATTTATAGTTCCACATTAAGGTACTAATAGTCCCTCTTCGATTAAATAGTCCGAAATAATGTTAAATTAAGATAAATAGTCCAATCCCAAACGTACTTTTTGCAAACAAGCATGACCTTAGTGATAAACAATTTTTCTTATACCAAACACTTTTCACTTTTTACTACGTGCTTTTTTTTTTACCAAATGCAAAAATATATTTTAAAATTGATTATAAGCAAAATCATTAATCAAAATCACTAATCACATTTTTTAAGCAATATCAGACATACTCTAAAGCAATCCCAAACATACCCATTACAATTAATTTTAAAATTAGTCTGGCATTAGAATTTAGTGTGCCCAACTAAATTTGTATTCATTAACAGGATTGTTTCTAATTTTCAGTTTCTTTTCCCTTTCAGTTTCTTTTCCTTCAATTACCCCTTTCCAATATCCTTTCTTTCTTTTTTTGTTTTTTTCCTTTTCTTTTCCAATTTCTTTAGCTATATATATATATATATAAAGAACGAGAGGATAATAAAGAAACTTACAAATGAAGAGGGCTACATTGAAGTAGAAAAGAATCAGGGGAAGGAAGGGAGGAGAGAAGGTCAGGTGTGATGTAAACGGGCAGCCCTTTACGCGTGCTGAGGAGTAGGGCAGGAGTCTCTATTGGATGCGGGCAGCTGCCCAACTGCAGATAACCTACTCTCGCCCTTCCTTTCTTGCTCCATGCCTTCACGGCGAACTTCATCCCTTTCTCTATCTCCGGCGGCCGGCTGCTATGTCGCCGTCCCGCCGTCCCGCCTTGGTTTCTTTTTGATTGAATTTGATCCCTCAGTTTTGTTTTTCCCCCTTCTCCTCTATGTATGTTTTGGATTCTTTGGAATTAGGAAAAGTTAAAAAATATATTTTTAAAAAAACTTTATTGAGATTTTTTCTTTTTTTTTTCTCAATTGTCGTTAACGGATTTGATATCTACATCTACTCGTTAGAGAAAGAGAGGTACTAAAGTTAGGGTTCATTGGTTATTAATTTTTTAAAAGTTTAAATAGTTTAAAAAATTGTTCATTATAGTAATTTTTATTAGTTTTACTTTGAATCTTTCAAATTCCAAACATATTTTATGTGACATTGTTTTGGTTATATGGAAGATAAAATTATAATGTTTTTTTAGGAAAAAATTGTGTGTAATATAATGTTGAAAAGAGAAGTATTAAACCATTCATAAAATATAAAGATGAGACTATTTGTATAGGCTAAAATTAAAAATTGCAGAAATTATGTTTATCACATATTTTTATCCAAATAATAAAATAATTATTATAGGGTCAAATTCTTATTAATACTTGTTATTAATGATATAAATAACTAAAAGTATAAAAGACTAATTTCATCTTGTTTATATAGTTGAGTTTATATTAATAAATTTTTATTTACTTAATTAAATTACTTGAGTTGAACTTTAATATCGACATAAATTTTGTCTCTATTTGTCCGAATTTTGAATATAACATTCCCAAATGACGTTGAGTTAATTGAGTTGTTTGACTTGAATTATAATAAGTTGCTCCTTGGAATTCCCCTGATTCTCACTTTTCTCCATCATTTCGGGTGTTGTGTTTTGTCTATGCAATTTTTGTTTAAGAGAGCCTTTTGTTGCTTGATGGTATATCTTTTTTGCTGTGGTGAATTTATTTTGGCCTAGGAGTATTGTGGATGGCCAGCCGTGTTTGGTTGACGGGTTTGTTGATGAATCTTACCATACGTTTGATTAAGGCTTTTTTGGCTTGGTAATAGAGAGTTAGGTGGTGTTTGATAAACTTGAGTAATTAATATCTGAATGGTTAATATATCTTAATAAATTAGATCATCTGAATGAAATAACATCTAAATCTAAAAAATTGTTTGATAACTAAAAAGTGTAAAATATTTTAATGATACTATTTTACCATTTTAACCTCTGAGTTATTTAAAAAATTTATTTGAATGATCTTAAAATCTGAAATTGAAGGAGTACAATATTTATTGAGGCTATTTTTATCCATAAATTTTAAATAAACTATTAAGAGACGGTTCTTAATAGTTAAGATTTGAGTTTCTGTCTTAACGATTAAGAGGCAACAAAAAATTTACCAAACAAGATTTGTCTCTGACCGAATCAGAGACATGTGAATTAAGAGGCATTCAGACACAAACAAACACTACCTAAGTTCTCAATATCATTACCAACTTTGGAATTTTTAGTTTACAACCTTGATAACCCTTGCAAAACACGAGAAAGTTTAAAAACAATTTATTAGATTATTGTTTTATGCAAAATGCTACATATAGCTTTGGCATTCAATTAATTTCTTTTTCAAATTGTATCTATAAGACAAGAAATGAGTAATTTGCTATATATTTTTTGTGTGCTCTTTGACGAATTATTAATGTAAAAAGGAAAAGAACTGGTGGATACAACTTTTTTATTTGATTTTATATGCTTATTATAAGATATAAGAAGTTTGGTATGTTTTTCATTTGATTCTTTAACGAACTAAAAGACATGCACATGTGTTTTTATATATTAAAAAAATATGAGAGGACTTACAACACACCAGTCCCATATCGTAACATGTAAAATATTTAGATGTGTATATAAGGACTTAAGTTGTTATTATTTCAGTTATAATATTTTGGTGAGTCTGTAGTAGATTAAGATGACCCAAAAAAATATTATTAAGACAAAGCCTGGTAGGGCGCTGATATTATCCCACAATGGCTAGAGAAGCAAAGTTTATGGGCCTCGTTTGACACGGCAAATTATGATGGTTAGTTTATCTTACTAACACAAAGACAAATAAATCTTTGCTCACAAGGGAAAGTAATGAATTCTTCGAGAGAAAACGCAATATTATTATGAATTGAATGAATAAGAATTGATTTGATTATGTAAGAAGTCTCAAAACAACCTATATTTATATGTCTAAGTACTTTCCTACATCTATTTTGAAAAAGAATAATGAATAGCTTTTCTAACCTATTTTGAAAAGGATAATAAAACTTGTAATTAATTTTTTTGAGACTAGTTGAAAACTATTAAAATAAAAATAGTAAATCTAAATCCTACTAGGTTTTTCTAAATAATAAATAAAAATACATCAGATAAACTAAAACTCCATAAATAATAAAATATATGAAAATCTTAATTTTCATTATAATTTTTCACTACCTCATTGTGTGGCTATGTGTTCGACTTGACAGGGACATAAGGTATTTAAATAGGAAAATTTGTAACACCTCAGTCCTGTTAGGTTTGTATATAACGCAAGCATGCAATCAAATTACATAAATAAAGCGGAAACGTGATAAAACGGATTTTAAAATTTTCATACAAACCATCACCATGATCTATCCTTGTGTTCAATTATCAATTAAACGAAAGAGAAAGAGAATAAGAATTATACCCTCGTAGATCAAAACTTCCTCTGGTACAAGTTCAACTCCTAGTCCTTCGTGTTCTTCTCGAATTCCACCGATGAAATTCCTTCCTTTGATCAACGTTAGCCACCCAAGTGTTTGGCCTCTAAAGGTGATCCACCAAGGAAGAATAGGTATGCAAGTACTCTCCGCAATCTAATGCAAGAGTGTGTAACCTTAATCTATGATAAGACTCCTCTTATTTATAGATGTAGGAAAACCCTTCCCTAAACTATTTAGGATTAAGGTTTTTATTATAATTAAACTCCTTTAATTAATTATGCTCCTAATCCAATTAGGAATTCATGAGAGAGTACTTCTATTAATTAATTCTCAATCCCTATTAGGAATTAAATAATAGTAATAGTAATAATAATAATAAGACTCCTCTTATTAATGTATATTTAACATTTTCAAAATATTAAATAATAAATATTAAGCTATTTAATTTATTCTATCTCCATAGACTAAATTAAATACACTTAATTTATTATTACAATTATGTCATTTACTTCTTAAATAAGTATTTTTCTTTTGCGGTGTGACCCTTTAGGTTCTCCATATTAAACTGGTTGTGAATAAATCAATTAGAACAATTCTAATCTTATTTAAATAAATAAATTAAACTATTTAATTCATTTAAATAAATAATATTTATTCTACAATAAGGGTAAGCCCCCTTAGCGATCAACGACTTTCTAGATAATATAGATTTCAACATTAATCACAAAAGAACCTTTCAGTGAATAGTTACCGTACAATTCAATCCTTCTACCATACAATGTCCCAATTAAATATAAGACATGGATTTACTGTCAAGTCTTATTTAATTTAATTATATGTATTTCGATTCCCAAATGCACAACTCTAAATAATGCAAATTAGAAACTCCTTTCTAATTTCATTCTGCCTTGGCCAAGGACTACTGAGTTGTCATTTATCGAATCACATAGGACATTCACATATTTTACTAGACGTGGTAGATTCTTTGTTGATCATTCACCTATCTCTATGCACAACTTATTATACTCAATCATACCCTTTGATATACCCCAAAGGTCTTAAGAGACATGTCAAAGTATAACTCATCATACACAAGATAATATGATGATCTCAAGTTCAAGGATCACTTGTACTACTATCACTAGAGGAATTCCTATTGACAGGCGAGTAAAACTCCATTAGGTATTCCTTAGCGAGTCACGTTCAGTATACTTATTCTCCAATAAGCACCTACATACTTGCTTTAGTGTCTCCACACAAATGATTATGAGATCAATCATCCTCTTCCTAAGAGTAAGCAACGTATGTACTAATCTATCCAAATTCACTAATCCCCTTTTTAGTAATCCAACGATTAGAAACGATTTTAGTTTGTGAGCTATCTAGAATTTAGATCTCATTAGCATGATCACCATCATGATTCTAAAAGTATTGCTCAAAACTATGGGTTTATCACATTTAATATAACAGCACTATGTAGATAATGCAAAATGCCTTTAAGAAAATTAATTATTGTATTAATAAATGAATAAGATTGCAAAGTATATGCTACATCATATCAAATATGATTGGCTTGTGTGCATACTACTTTCAAGTCCCACATCGTATGTGAGATATTTGAATATGTATATTAAAACTAAAGCTGCTATCATTAATACCTAGTCATGACTTTTTGGGTGATCTTGTGGTGGGTTAAGATGACCTAAGAAAATATTATTGAAATAAGTGCATTGAGCCTTATTATGTTATGATCTGATTCGGACTTGGGATTTGACATGGGTTGTTACTTATGGAATCAGAGCTGACTCTCAAAAACTCGAGTTATATTGTCGGAGATGGGGATACGAAAGCGGTCCTAGTAAGTCGTTGGTATTCTCTTACAATGGCTAGAGAGACAAAGTTTTTTTAGGCCTATGTATTCGGCATTACAAGGACATCAGGTATTTAAATGGGGAAGTTTGTAATACTCCAGTCTCACATCATAATATATGAGATATTTGGATGTTTATATAAGGACTCAAGTTGCTATCATTAATACGTACATTCAGTCATAACATTTTGAGTGAGTCTGTGGTGAGCTAAGATGACCCAAGAAGATATTATTGAGACAAGTGCATTAGGCCTTATTATACTATTATTTAATTCAATCTTGGGATTTGACCCAAGTTGTTATAGGACTAGTAAAATAGGAACAAAAGCAGATACATTAGAATAAGAATTAAAAAAAGAGGATATAATGCATTTAATTTATAAATTTAAGAAGGCATTATAAATGAATTTATGATGCGGAAAACAGAAAAATCAAAATAAATCCTTAAACTGTTGAGTTACCAAAGAAAATCTTTGAACTATCGAGTCAACTTGAAACCAACTTAAATGATTGATATTTATCTTGTTATATTTTGGTATTTGTTAATGTTCAAATTTGTCCGCACGTTCAACCACCAACTTTGACATGAACCTGCACAGAAAGAATCACCAGAAAGTACTTGATAGCTTGGGCTGCTAGAGGATACTTCTAGTGTGAGAGTAAGAACAAGTCTCAAGTAAGTTAACAATGGAGGTATCACGTATTTAGTTGGTTAGAATATTATGTTTGTACCTCTATTGTTTACTCCATATTTATAGTTTACTACACCAACTTAATAGGATTATGATTCCTAGTTAGAATCGTGTAATTAATAGAGATCCTATTGAAAATGATAATTACCATACAAAAATTAATATTGAATATGGTAATTAATTGGTATCTTAGGCGGCGAGCCCAAACCTATTGAACCTAGGAGTCCGATGTGGGAGCATGAGGTGTAATGTGTTGTTTGAGGTTAGGCCCAATATAGGCAACCCATTTGCACTAGTAAATACGTAGCTTAACATTGCTCCCCACTAAAATGAGGTGGAGGAGTAGAATAAAAGGCTTCGGGAGCCTAAAAGGTTTTCGAGACCGAAGGTGAGCCAAAGAGAAGGATAATCCACAATCTGATGGATCGGGTCATCCTTAATTATAAGCGGTGAGCGACCTACTTAACATGTGGGCTTTTTTTACCAAAAAAAAATGGGGGGAAGGAACGTGAACAATTTAATATTAGGTCAAACCCAATATATCTAACAAGGCCCAACTAAGAGATGACGCCCAACTGTTTTCTCCACTAACGCACGTGCATGGGAATGCGAAAAGACTTGGGACAACTTTAAGGGGAGGTTGGAGTTACACACCTCATTTCCAGCCATTGGATTAATAATAATCAACCACCAATTTTACATATAAATAAGGGAGGAATGTAGACTCTTCCGCTTTTTGGCAATTCAAACACAAGTGAGTATTTAGAGAGAGAGAGAATCGAGCCCTAGCTGTCGTAGCAGATCTCAAGCACTAGATCTTATCTGTCTTTTAAGTAAAACAGTTGTAAGTAAGATCAGTTCTTTATCTCTTCGTCAATTTTATTTTCTATTACAGTAATGGTAAACTCTTCTCGTCCTTCTACCTCTTCCTCTCATGCTGAGGAAGAGGTTACTGTAGTTGTAGAGGAAATTCCTGAGGGACAAACATACTAACTCCCTGTAGTAGAGAGATTTAGGAACCCGACCGAAGTAGAGATGCATAATTGGACCAAGTATGTCAACGACTACTATGTTGCCATCTTGCCATCCCGCCTTGGTTTCTTTTTGATAGAATTTTATGCCTCTGCTTTGCTTTTCCCCCCTTTTCATCTAGGTATGTTCAAATTCGTTGAAATTAGGAATACTTTTTTTAACAATAAAAAATTAAAATATTTTATTATTATTATTGAATTTTTTTTCTCCATTGTGCCTTTAACGGATTTGATAACTACACCTACTCGTTAGAGAAAGAGAGAGTACTAACGTTAAAGTTCATTGGTTATAAAATTTTAAAAGTTTAAATAGTTTTTAAAAAATATTATGGGAATTTTTCTTTTTTTATTATTAGTTTTGCTTAGAATTTTTCAAATTCCAAACATATTTTATGTGACATTGTTTTAGTTATATGGATGATAAAATTATAGTGTATTTTTTTTATTTTAGAAAAATATTGTGTGTAATATAATGTTGAAAATAGAAGTCTTAAACCATTTATAAAAAATAAAAAGAAGACTATTTTTATTGGCTAAAATTAAAAATAAATTATTCATAAAATTACGTTTATCACTTATTTTTATCTAGATAATATAATAATTATTCTAGGGTCAAATTCTTATTAATACTTGTTATTTACTTTTATCGATATCAATCCTTATATATAAAAATTCTTAAGCTGATCTTCTAATACGAAAAAATGGTGAGTTATCTCGGTTGATTATTATGAGTCGACTCAGTTGGATTGAAAATTAAAACGTTCTGTGATCCTTCGAATAGGAAAAATCGATGGTGTCTCTTTAGATTTTCACCTCATTTTCCTCTTCCCGTTCCAGTTTCTCTGTCATTATATATTCGTTTTGTTCCCCTCTTTCCCTCCGTCACAGATCTGGGTTGCTTAATACTACGGATTACAACAATTTATGCCAATACAAAACTATAGATGACATCAAGATGCATCGCTCCGCCACTGAATATGGTCTTTATCTTCAAAACAGTGAGTTTAATTATCAACTGTGTTCTGTATTTGTATTGCTATGATTTTTTTTCTAATACTTCCTTTCCTGATATATATATATATACACACACACACACACACACACACACATTGATGTGTCAATCAATAGCTCCAAATTAGGATTTTGGTTAACCCACGAACTTTGACTTTGACCACCGCTTAACCGCCTTGTCTTCGTCGAAAAACCTGCAAAAAGTCAACCAAAGTTAGGGGATTTCGGGTGAAATCTCAGATGCTTAAGTCAGAACACTGATATGGAGGGAGAGAATTATTATTAGAGTAAATAGAGTACCTTGAATGTGCTAGAACATCCCTTATCTATAGCATGAAAGTCCTCTCCTTCAGCAGTTAGAAATTAATTAGAATCATAATTGGCTTTAGAGACCTTCTAGGTTGTCAATCCTTAGTTAGTTAAACTTCTTGAGAATTCTATCCTTTATTGAATTTAATATATGGTGTGATAAAAATTAGTAATTGCAAGTGCATTGTTAAATTGAAGAATGATAAGTACACGTCGAACCCACAGAGACTAGATTAACTTTAAAACATCCTTAATATATATTTCAGGTGAATTAGAAATAAAGATTGAAAATTGATTAACTATAACTGAAAACTAATAATAAGGAAGTAATCTAGGAATTCGAATTCACTAAATAATAAACATAACAAATAATCCAATCTCTTCTATTTTTATAACTCAAATTACGCCACTAGTTTGGTATACATAATTCGGAAAAATAAATCAATTAAGTCTAATTAAAATTCACTTTAGTTTTGATCTTCTTTTTCTTTAATTTAGTAATTTTATGATTAACGTGGGCAAGTATAAATTATGAAAATTTAAGAATTAAGTAGAACCCATCAAAACTTCTTCGAGCAAGTATGAATTATGAAAACTCATATCTTAACAATAATCTATCAAAACCACTTAATTAATTCAAAATCACATAAGAAATATAAAACAAATGTATTTCAATAACAAAACATGAAGACGAAATCAATTAAATATTAAAACATAATTAATAAAAGAGATAAAGAATATGTCATGAATAATTATTTAATTTCATCTTCATCCCAGATTAAAAAAAAACTAGTTAAACATAAAAATAAACAAACTAACTAAGATAAAGAAAAAGAAGAAGATTAAAAAAAAATCTCCTTTATTAACGATCCTCCAACGAGCGTACAATGAAGAAATAATTTAATCTACTCTTATTCCTAACATAAATTAATACCTAATAGTCTAACACTTCCAAATCTCTCTTAGTACTCATCTATTTATAGGCATAAGGCATTAATTCTTTTTTCTATATAGGTTTTAACTTCCTAGTGGCAATCAACTTCTCAAAAAGATCTTCAAGATGAACTTTTCTTTTCTTCATTGGATTTAACTTGCACACCAAAATTATTCCACCTCTTTCATTCTCCTTGTAGGAATCTTCTTAGGGCTTTTCTTTCATGAATTGGAGTATTAAATATTACTTAATCACCAAAATTTTGACTTTATGGCAACAAAATATTAAATCCTAAAAAACAAAATAAAACATATTAGTTAAATAAATTAATTTAATAAAAATGACAAAATTAGGGATAATAAAATGCATGAATTCTAAGTATATCAATATACTTCTAAAATATTTAATGAGTAAAATTATTATATTACCATTCATTAACAAAGTTCTAGAAATAATACGTGACAACTCACCATTAGTGGGTTATTTTTGCTCATATTTTATATAATTGTCTTTTAGTTGTGGCTGTTATCCGATTTATTGGAGGTTAGGAAATCAACGCGTCAAGGATGGTGATCGAAATGAGCGAGACACTATGTAACTCTCCTTCACAACCTAAACATAATCCATTTACTAATTCGTTGCGTCAACGGTGATTTTGAGACACCCTGTAAATCTCCTACACAAACTAAACATAATCTATTTGTCGCAATGAACGAAAACCATGTTTATTTTTGCATTCCATGTCCACACTCTAGTACTCTACCCAAATCATTTTTTAGTCCAATTTAAACTTGAGTTCGCAGTTTAGAATTGTGCACATTACATGTTTGGTGAAATGCCAAGAAATGATATACCTTGGTGTGACGCCCCCAAAATAGGTCCACACAATCCATTTTGAGTCGCCAAAATACATAATACAAATACAAATTTTTCTATTTACAACTATTAAACTATTGTGCAAAATACGACCACACACATACTGTGAGTTTTAATACAAACATTGTACCGAAACTAGTACAACAATAATCACACCCAACTTAAGTTCTCAATACAATTATTGCCACACTATTTAATAATGTATTGAGATACTTCTATTATCTCGAACTATCACTCCATTCCCGGCTAGTTCCAGTTACACTCTCATTTATTGAGGAGAACAATGGAACAAAAAGGAAAAAGGTGAGCACAAATAGCCTAGTAAAGAATATCATGACTAAGGTAATGAAAAATAAAATTATCTTTAGCCTTCAACAGTGATAAATCAGAAGTTTAAAGATAATAGAAGTTTTCAATGATGATTGCAGCGGAACAAACAATCCATTAGAAGAGTCAGGTAGACTATAATATATACTATCTTCTACAATTTAAAAGTTCACCATCAATATTTTATCCCTATAACACCAATCAACAGTTCCTGTTTATGCTCATCCAAATTAACAGTTTATCTTTGCACTACGGGCCAAAGATATTCATTAGTAACACCAATGGTCACGATCATACCTCATAACAGCTTTTGGCTATGATCATACCAAACACCAGTCCATCTTTGCACTACGGGCTAAAGAGAATGTAGACACCCAAATTTTGCGTTCCTATGCTAACCGTGACAGGAGGGCAAAATCGTCAATTGAACCGGCCTGCGGGAGCGAAGAATGGGCACAAGTGCGAACACTCCACGCCACCACGACGATTTGCAGTCAAAACCGACGTGACAACAGGGCCATCTGAAATGAGCATTCCCGAATAATGTGTCACGTCTCACAGTAATTCTAGGACTGCAAAATACAAGCCTTTCGGCGAAAATCGACAGCACGACGCAAGAATCGAGGTACGGTGCGGAAACCGAGGAGAATTAAATAACTAAAGTGCATGGCGGGCTGAGTGCATGGCGGGCTAAGGCCAGCCGCAAATCAATCTGCGGCTGGGCTTAGCTAGCCTACTTCAGCCATTTCCTTCATTCACACAGAGGCAGAGAGAGGCAGCAGATCGGAAGGAGAAGAAACAGCACAGCAGCAGCACGAAAATTAAGAGGAGAAAATAGTATAGTTTTACAACAAAATAGGAGAGAAAGGAAGAAAAAGAGAGGAATAATATTCTTTTGATTTGATTGTATCATATATATTTCTTCTTCTATTCAAAATACACAAGTTTACATCCACTTTGATCTCATTTGTAAGGTGAAAATCTCCTTATTTTTGCAATTTCTATCATGTCCTTTGGTTGAATTAAATGTAGTTTGCATGTAATTGATGATGGAACAATGAATTAGGGATTATTAGTGAGGGTTCCATCGGAACAAAATTCTTCCTAATAACCCGATGATATTTATTTATTGATTTTTTTGTTTGTTTTACGGTGCTATATTGGGCACGGTTCCTTTAGATCGCTATTTTAGGATGTCTTGGTATTGTTAGATTATGCGTGTTGGTTATTTCTTGTAATATCCGGTTGTGGGTGTGTGGAGATTTGGGTGTGAGCCTAGGAAAGCGACCCCGTGGTCCAAATCCGATGATGGACCTCTTTTGATGTAAGAAGTAGGAATGATGTAGTTTTCATTGTAAATATGTAATCGTCGGGCCTTAAAACGACGCTAAGGCGAGAATCGTGTTTAAGGCCCCGTCATAGTGAAAGTATATGATTGTTGGCGTTCGGGGTTATTTTGATGGTTTACATGCCCATGAATAGCCCCAACGTATTTTAATGTTTTGATTTGATTTATGACACAAAATTGATTTCAAAGCTAAATAATGAAGATTTTCATAAAATCAATCAAATTAGGTTATTAGAATCACGAGGCTAAAAATTGGGAGTGCTAATGAATGTCGATTCCTCTTAACGAGAAGGCAAAAGAAATCGTTTTCAAAACATCACAAAAATGGTTTTATAAAAATAAATAATGTTTTATTAAATCCTTGTGCATAGGGTTAAAGAGATCCTAGAGGTTGCCCATCATTTGAGTTATGAAAGCAACGTATAGATCTCGATTCCTATTTTGACGAAGATTTAAAAACTCTTACTTTGCCAAAACGACACCCAATTGAAAACCTTACAGTTTTGACAGTCAAAATCAAACCTTTCTAAAGAATAAAGCTTTCTCGTATAAATCGAAGGACATTCTAAAGCATTCCCAAAAGAAAACACGACTTTTCCGAAAACCCAAAATGGTTTCTTTATGTAAACTCACCACCACGTTCACATAGGCACACACACACACGCACACATACACGTTTCATGAATTGAAGGATAGGAAAGTATCAAGATTGCGGTAACCGTATTTCAGGGAAGTCGGGGGTGCCTAACACCTTCCCCTTGCTTAAGCAAGCCCCCGAACTCTATGAATCTCGGTTCGCAGACCAATTAATTCGGAGTCACATATGAGCCAGCGATTTATAAAAAACAAAAACTCGGATGAGTTGGTACATCCATTTCAAATATACCAACTGGCGACTCTAGTTAATTGGCTCATCATAAAAAACGATCTTTCAAAACCCCGTCGACACCAAATGCCGACCTTTTCCAAAAAATCATTCAATCAAAAGGCTAAAATTGGAAAAGACGAAAACCGGCGTCGACAGCTGGCGACTCCGCTGGGGACATTAGAGGGCTTAAGCCGCTTTCGAATCTTGATGTTATCATATCCTTTAAAATTCATAAATGTGTATGTACGTGCGATTTTTGTTTATTTATTGTTGTGTGAATGTGTGTTTTGTCCAATAAATGAAGATTTGAATGGAATGACTTTACTTTAAAGAAATCATTTGCATACGGTGAGGACGATGAATGTGAATGTATGTTGAGAGAGTACCTCCTCCTGAGGCGAACCTGTCGGTTGCTTATTACTGGACTCGAAGGGGCTGCTCCCCGGAGATGGCTCAGGAAACGCACCACCCAAATCCGCTCCAATCGAAAGGACTCAGACGAGTAGATTGCGAAGATTTGGGGACCTTCATGCCGAAAAGCCCGTGAGAGTAACCCTAGGATAGGTCAGCCGCAGATTAACCCAACGCAGAAAAAGTCTCTTCATGCATTTTTACGTTCGCACACATAAATGTCATGATCCCATTCAAAATTCATATATGCCTCCCTTTCTATTAAGAGAAATTACTAACCTCTATGTTTTGCAGGGAACAGTTGGGGAAGCATAATAAGTCATGTTTAGCATTTGTTATTGCATTAAAGGACTACTAACTTTCTGTTTTACAGGGAAAGATTAAAAAACCCAAAAATACAAAAGTTACAGCTTTATCATGCATCCACTTTTTTATTTCCCCAGGACTAAACTTCGAACCATTGTCTCTGTACGATTGCTCCTCAAACCCGTTCGCAGTCTAAAAGAGCCAAAGACTCTACATCTGAAATGGCTGATCTCCCACCTACTAATCCTGGTTCCATATCTAGGGAGGAATTTGATGACTTTAAAAAACAGATGTTGAAAATGGCCATAATGCTGAAGGAACAATTGCTACCTAGACAGGATCCACCTAAAGAGGATCCACCCCAACCTAAGGGCGAGCCAGTCGTCCCAAAGGCCATTCCCGTACCTAACAAGACATTGATTACTATCCCGGAAGAGGGAGATACGGATGACCTGCGAAAGAAAATGAAACAAATGGAGGAAACTATCCAATCTATAAAGGGCATAGGGTCCCTAGGCAGGGTTAATTATTCAGATTTATGTGTTTTCCCCGGAACCAGATATCCGGAGAAATTTAAAATCCCCGAATTTGAGAAATACAATGGGAAGGGGGATCCTTACACACATCTGAAAATCTACATTGGGGATCTGGGATTTTATGCAGAAGACGAAGGTCTAAGGATGCAACTTTTCCAAAAGAGTTTGACGGGAGAGGCGAGAATCTGGTATGCTCGTCTTGACAATGCCCGGATCCATAATTGGGAAGAGTTGACCCACACCTTCTTAACACAGTATAGCTTCCATGCACAAATGGCCCCTGATAGATACCAAATGACAAAAGTCAAGAAGCAACCAAGGGAATCTTTCAGGGATTATACGCAGCGATGAAGAGGTATGGCCGCACAGGTGAATCCCCCAATGAGCGAGTCAGAGATGGTGATGACCTTCGTGGATATTCAAGAGGCTCCTTATTATAAGCGGGTTATATCAGGGATTGGAAGACCCTTTGCTGAGATGATTAAACACGGAGAAATGGTGGATATGGGGTTGAAATCTGGCAAAATCCGGGATTTCACGGCTTTGGAAACAGCTGCAGAACAAATACAGAGTGGAAACTATGGCAGCACTTCCCGTAGGGTCCAAAAGAAAAAGGAAGAAGATGTTTCTCTTATCCTGCAGGGATCATCTAGAAAGGCAGAAAACAATCCTCCAGTACAGGTGCAGAGAGTGGGGCCATCCCGACAGCCTAACTTCACTGATCAGAGGGCGGATGGGCGAAGGAGATTCGAGGCCTCGCAAAATCGAGTATTCACCCCACTCGGGGATCCTCTTGAGCGGATTTTAGCGGTATTGATAGCCCAAAAGAAGATAGTCGATTTGGCACCCCCAAGTGACCCGAAGGGAAGAAGGTTTGACCCGAGCAAGCGATGCGCATACCACTCAGGTTCCCCTGGTCATGATACGCAGGAATGTTGGACACTGAAGCACAGAATTCAAAACTTGATTGATAGTGGAGAAATTGTGGTGGAACAGCCAGACTCCCCAAATGTTAAAATCAATCCCCTACCTAGACATGATGGAGGGGGGGTCAATGTGGCAGAAGCCAGTGAAGCCGAGGGGCCGCCAAGGCTGAATTATGTGAGGGAAATTGATGAAATGATCAACATGATAAGTGATCACGGGAGTGCACGGGGAGCGCCCATTAGGTTGATGAGTGTAAGTAGAAATACCACGGAGGGACCTGTCAAGTTGGCGGCTCTGAAACCCCTCATCCTTGCAGCGAGACCGCAAATCCCTGTCAGCAGTCTAAAGACGGTACCATGGAATTATGGGGGGGGGGGTGTCAGAGGAAGCGGCCAGTTGTGCTTCTGTGACAACAAGGGAGAATCCTTTGTATCTTCCTGGACGAGTCCTGGAGAACAAAACGAAGAAAAATGAAGAGATCTCCGAGGAGAAAGCCATAGAATTCTTGAAGAGGATGGATCATCCGGAAGCAAGAGGGATCCAGGTATTAAGCGAGGAGTCGACCCTGACATTAATCATGGACTTGGTGTTATCGTCCAATGATCACTGCAAAACCCTGGCGAAAGTCCTAGAGGAGGCATACGTTCCCAAAGAAATTAGCAAGGAAGGTTTCAGCCATCTGGTGGGCCACCTGTTGGAGAGTGATGTAATATCATTTACAAATGACGATATCCCCAAGGAGGGAAGGGGGCATCGAAAACCGCTACATATTGCGGTAATCTCCTCAGGTTATATCATGAATGGGGTGCTGATTGATGGGGGATCGGCGTTGAATATCTGTCCCCTCAGTACATTGCAGAAGATGAACATCAACCCCAAGCACCTACGGGCCAGTCATGTAGTGGTGCGAGCCTTCGATGGTTCCCGGAGGGATACAATTGGGGAAATAGAATTACCGGTGGAAATAGGACCTTGTACTTTTGATATCTCTTTCCAAGTCCTAGACATTGTGGCAAGTTACAACCTGTTATTGGGGAGGCCGTGGATACACATGGCCGGGGCAGTTCCTTCCACACTACACCAGCAAATCAAACTTATCATCGACGGAAATCTGGTGACGATCTGGGCGGAGTGTGATGACCCTTCTCCTTCCAAGAATGGCTTGCCTGTGATTAATATGGACGAGTCGGCGGCACCTGCCAGTTTTCAGGCGTTGGAAATCAGCACTCCCCACTACAGATGCCTGGGGACTCCAGCCATGAAACCTAGGGTCTCTCCAGAACTTACCTTTGTTGCAAAGGAAATGATGAAAATGAAATTCCAGCCTGGACAGGGTTTAGGAAAGAGTAGCCAAGGAATCACCGAGCCCGTTCAACTACCCCATCAGATAGGTAAAGCAGGGTTGGGATATCGTGAAGACATAGCACGGAGACACCGTCAGGGCGTGGCCCCGATTCGACTGGCTGGCAGCCCGATGACCAAGGTCAACAATGAACAAGGGACTAGCGAGCCTGTGATTGGGACAGGGGATGAACAATTAACCCCCGCAAGTGATGAATCGACCAAGAGAGAAAGTTTCCTATAAGAGGTCGCGCAAAAGTTCGAGACCAGGTGCTATATCTCCGGACAATTAACAAGCAATGGAGAGGGGATAGATGTTGTCACGCCACCGGGAGCCCAACAAGGTGTGTCTGTCATCGACTGGGCAGGGCTAATTATTCCTGAAGAAGGTAGGAAGAGGGACTCATGCGACGTAGCCGTAATCATCGGGGAAGTTTCCGATGTGAAGCCAACTTTTATCCAGCGCATTTCATCTGACCTGACCGTCGACAACTGGACCATGAAACCAGTGATATCCAAACAAGGGTAAAACCCGACATCATGGTGGTAGACCCCAAAGGATGGGAGGATGAAGAAGTTTATTTTTGTTGTTGTTTTGTATTTTACATAATTATGTCGTTTCGTCATGTTATTTGAAAATGTGATCGTCGTGGAGAATAACTTATATATGACAAATATTTTGTTTCATGTCAGGTGTACCAATTTGAGTAATCCTTTACTAACAAACGGTCTTTCAAATTTGAATGATGATTATGATTTTGACATTGAGCTGGATTTCGATTTGATGGGCATTGAGCAAGACGAGACAGATTACGACGACGCGCCTGATGAGATCAAAGGATGGGTCGAGGATAAACCCAAACCCAACTTAGACCAAACCATCACCATAGATATCGGAACCCCGGACAAGCCAAAAGAGCTCAAGATAGGGACATACCTTACCCCTAGCCAGAAAACAGAAATAACTGAGTTGCTAAGCCGATGTGAGGATGTCTTTGCCTGGTCTCATGAGGACATGATCGATTTGTCCACAGACATTGTGGTACACCGGTTGCCCATCAAAGAGGGTTTCAGGCCTGTCAAACTAAGAAAGTTGAAGCCATAGTGGAGCTTGAAGGTGAAGGAAGAGATCATCAAACAGTTCAGGGCGGGAATCATTATGGTGTCCACTTACCTAGAATGGCTGTCCAATGTAGTCCCAGTGGCTAAGCCTGGAGGGAAGGTGAGGGTATGTGTAGATTATAGAGATCTAAATAAGGCCAGTCTCAAGGATAACTTCCCGGTGCCTTTCATACACATCCTAGTGGATAACACGGCCCAGTACGAGATGTACTCTTTTGTTGATTGCTTTGCGGGGTATCATCAGATAATGGTGGCGGAAGAAGATCGGGAAAAGACCGCGTTCATCACCCCTTAGGGCACTTTCTGCTATAGACGGTTGGCTTTCGGTCTCATAAATGCGGGGGCTACTTATCAGAGAGCCATGATGGCCCTGTTCCACGACATGATGCACAAAGAGATAGAGGTCTACGTGGATGACATTATTGTGAAATCAAGGGTAGAGTCTGATCATATAACCCATCTCAAAAAGCTATTCGACCGACTCAGAAAGTATAATTTGAAGCTCAATCCAGCAAAGTGTGCTTTCGGAGTGCAGTCGGGAAAGCTTTTGGGATTCCTGGTTAGTGATCGGGGCATTGAGTTGGATCTGGCAAAGATTAAAGCCATTGTGGATATGCCGGCACCTCATACAGAGAAGGAGGTAAGAGGATTCCTGGGAAGAATAAACTTCATCAGCCGCTTCATATCCCACTTGACGACTACGTGCGAGCCAATTTTCAAACTGTTAAGGAAAGGTGCTTCCCAAGAATGGAATGAGCAATGTCAGAGGGCCTTTCAGACCATTAAAAGCAGCTGATAGAGGCACCAGTGCTGGTGCCCCCGAAAGATGGGATCCCTCTGTTTATGTATATATCGGTCAATGCCATTGCGATGGGATGCATGCTGGGACAGAAGAATGAGGCAGGTAAAGAGCAGGGCATCTATTACCTCAGCAAGAGATTTAGCCAATGTGAACAGAATTACACTCCCATCGAGAAGACCTGTTGTGCTCTGGCCTGGGCTGCAGGGAGATTACAGCACTACCTCTATGGGCATACTACGTATCTGATATTGAGGATGGATCCCCTGAAATATATTTTTGAAAGGCCCATGTTGAACTGTCGACTGTCAAGATGGCAGTTAATCTTACAATAGTTCGACATGGTATACGTAACTCAGAAAGCCATGAAGGGGCAGGGAATTACGGATCAGTTGGCAGAAACGCCATCAGGAGGGATGGAGCCGTTAGAAACTCCTCTGCCGGGCAAAGATATATTTTGGGTATTACACACGAAATGTGATGACGAGGGGTAGTTTTGGAAGCTGTATTTTGATGGTGCCATGAATGCTGAAGGGGCAGGAGCCGGAGCAGTCCTGGTCTCTATCACCGGAAAGCAATACCCTGTGGCCACTAAATTGCAGTTTAGCAATTCGAACAACACAGCTGAGTACGAAGGATGTATATTGGGACTCCGTTTTGCCCGCGATATGGGAGTGAAGAGACTAGCGGTGTTCGGGGATTCAGAACTGGTAATCAGACATGCGATCGGGGTGTACAACACAAAAGAGCTCCGGTTACTTCCATACCATCGTTGTGTTATCCAATTGATGCAAGAGTTCGAAGATATCACTTTCCGCCATATTCCCCGGGGACGGAATGATTTTGCAGATGTATTGGCAACTCTGGCTTCCTTAATCCACGTAATCAAGAGCAGGGACATTCCACAGAATGAGATATCAGTACAGAATGCCCCGACATACGAGGAACATGTTGCAGTATTATCAGACGAGGTGGTTCTGCCAAAGCAGCCTTGGTATCACGACATACGGGAGTACCTGAGGGATAGATCCATTCCCGACCAGGCAAGCCGAACTGAGAGGATGAGAATTCAAGAGATGGCAATGAAGTTTTACCTGAGTGGGGATTCACTCTACAAGAGGGATGCTGGGTTGGGACTGTTGCAATGCGTAGATGAGACGCATGCCCAAAGGATTATCAACGAAATACATGGTGGAGTGTGCGGGCCACACATGAGTGGACCGATGCTGGCCAAAAAGATCTTGAGAACGGGGCATTATTGGTTAACGCTGAAAGCCGACTGCGATGATCATGTTAAACGGTGTTACCAATGCCAGGCGTACGGTAATGTGATCCATATGCCTCCCAATGAGCTGCACTGTATGACTTCCCCCTGGCCATTTTCAATGTGGGGAATGGATGTAATCGGACCGATAGAGTCCAAAGCAAGCAACGACCACCGATTCATTTTCGTCATGATCGATTACTTCACCAAATGGGTAGAAGCAGCTTCTTTCACCAAAGTAACTCAGGAGGTCATCGTTGGTTTCATTAGGAACAATGTCATTTGTCGATACGGGCAATGAATTGAACAACGCCTTCATGAAGGGATTATGCGACCAGTTTAAGATCAAACACCTCAATTCTGTCATTTACCGTCCTAAGATGAATGGGGCGGTGGAGGCTGCGAATAAGAAAATCAAGAAGATCATGGCGAAAATGTCGGCTAATCATCGGGGATGGCCAGATTTGCTACCCTTCACCCTGCTAGCATACAGAACGTCAACGCATACTTCTACAGGGGCAACCCCTTACGCTTTGGTGTATGGAATGGAGGCTGTTCTGCCAGTTGAGGTTGAGATGGCGTCCCTCAGAATAGTGATCGATGCTCAGATAAGCGAGGAGGATTGGATGCAAAGTCGATACGACCAATTGACCCTAATTGATGAAAGGAGGGTGGCTGCTGTTTGGCACGGTCAGTTATATCAACAAAGGATCTTTCGATCATACGACAAAAGGATAAGACCTCGGAAGTTCAAGGAAAATGATTTGGTGCTAAAAAGAGTCATGCCTTGTCAAGACGAAGCCAAGGGGAAGTTTGCCCCGAATTGGGAAGGACCATTTGTGATTAAGAAAGTGCTATCCGGAGGAGCCCTCATATTGCAAGAAATGGATGGTGAGGTATTTCCACAACCCCTCAATTCTGACTCGGTGAAGCGGTTCTACGCTTGAATCATCAGTTCTCCTTTTTTCTTTGAGGAACGAACTACGTGGGACCTGATCTCCCAACTTGTGGGGGTACGTAGGCAGCCATCATGGCACGGTCCGATTCCTTAAAAATAATCCTTTCCCTAAACAAAACCAATTCCCCACAGCCAGGTAAACCTTCCTACACCCTCAGAACCTTCCCGAAACCAGCCGCCTAATTAGCTTCATCCCAAATGACATAACCCTGATCCAACCAGACAGTTACCCAAAATCTAAGACTCAATCCGATGAAATCGACAGGGTGTGCGGCAATATCTGTCAAATCTCCGTCAAAACTTGAGAGGAGAAAGAAGGCAAAATGTCAAAATCATGGTTAGCTGGATAAAATGAGGATCCAATGAAAGGCAGCGATACGACAAAAGGGAAAATGACTAAATTTAAATGCATATCTACATATATAAGTCATTTTGTTACAAGATTTCTTTTTCAATAACTGATGAAATTAACATAGTCTATGCAGGAAATAAAACAATCTACAAATCTGCAACTAACTGAAGTAGGATGGATAAAGTGGTGGATAGATCCGAAGCATCAGCGTCCCCTGTAATCTGCTGTCCCATCATGTCGATGCGGTCCAATAAAGCAGTAGCTCGGCTGACAGTCCCAGAATGAGCATCTATAACTGCCCTGGTCTGAAATACAATGGCGTCTCTGTCAGTAATGACAACGTCTCTGGCCAGAATAACGGCATCTCTCTCAGCAATGGTAGCATCCCTCTCAAATTCAATAGCAATCAGGGCAAATCGGATCCGGCTGTCTTCAGTGACCCGACTAGGGGCAGAATCAGCTGAGATGGAATGATCTGTGGTATCATCTGGGAAAATCACTCCGGAGTCATCAAAGGCCCCAGTCTGACTCAAACCAGCCAAATCCGAATCTCCACACAACCACTGCACGTAAACAAATGTCTGAATGGGGCAGCTCTCACTATATTCGGCAAAGATCCTGCGAGACCAAAGATCGTATACCCGCAACAGATCTCTCTCTGTTTGGGATGATATAAGGAATCGATAGGCAGCGGCACCCGTGAAAGGGTGAAAATCTTGTGTCTGATCAAACTGCCCTGTAACCGCCAAAGGATGATAGGTCGTTACGCCTCTCAAGCCAGCAATAGGGATGAAATCCAGGTTAGGCACGTGAGTCAAGAAGCTCATAAAGGAGCAATAACCGGAGTAGATCAGGAGATGAAAAGGATCCTCTATAACCGACAAGAATTCTACCCAGGAAGCCGCATCAGTACAGCTCACGGGACAAAATAAAAACTGCGTGGTTATGTCATGGCTGAAGCAAAACCCACTGCGACGGAGATGACCGATGGGGCTGAGATGGCTCATAAACCACACGTACAATAGGGTCGAACTCCCTCTGAATACTCTGCCTCGGAAAGACTGACAATATGAGGCTGACATGTACGTATCTGCCAATATCATGGGAAGAACGGTATGATCCTCCTGAAGGGCTCTAACGGCCGCGACAACCCGCATGTTCAACTGATCGGGTCCTACAGGCAAGTACAAAACTGAGATGACACAGACCATCAAAACGTCTAATCTCAAAGCACCCCAGCGCTCCTCGAATACGGAAAAATCACCAGAAAATAGGTGAAAACTGTTGGGTGAGCCGAATCGGTCAATCAGGAAATGTAGGGGAACTAGATGGTCTGAGGTGATCACCGATAACAAGATTGTCCTCCGCAAACCGGTGAAAGTCAAGAACTGACGGCGCATGGAACCAGCTGTGACCCTAGCACAAGGTCTATCCAAAGGCAAGCCGGTAAAGCGAGCATACTCCTCGAGAGTGGGGGTTAGCTCTACTGTCCCTAATCTGAACACCTGACGGTCAGGGGTCCAATAGCTCAGAATACCCTCCACAAAGCCCGCTGGCACCTGGAAGGATAATAAGGACCAAGAATATCCCAAAAGGCCATCTGCGATAACCCTGTCGGTCGGCGATAAACTGTCCAACCAGCGGAGGAGACTGCCGACCAACCCTGTGGGAGGAATGGGATCCAAACGTACCATGACATATGAGGACGACATCTGTGGAAAAATAGTATCAAAAAGACTGTACAGGGGTCATTCTCTATCCATAAATAAAAAACATGCATCGTACAGATAATAATAAAACAAGTGAATTTCATAAAGATAAAAAAACTGTGCATAAATGAATAAAAGAGTTCAATACATAGTGCATGAAATGAAAAAAAAGAAATATAACAGGTTCAGGTACAAAAAGCCCTATCCTAGCCTGATCTAGTCAAAAGTAATGTCGTCTGTGAAATTCGGATCCCCGAACTGATCCCCTGGAGTGGTCGAAGTCGAAGGACCGAAGTTCATATCCGGGATATAAGGCGGCACTGAGGCATCAAATGAGCTCGGGCCTGTGGCGAAATCCGCACTGTCGGGATCATATGCGTAAGCATCCTCTGGAGTCCGGCCCAACACCCGAAGATACAAGGATAACTGCTCCACCTGGCGGGTCAAGGTGTCAATCTGCTCAGCGTGAGTGGGACTCCGAACGCAGGCAGCCCAATCGGTCATCATCACCGAGCCAGGAACCATGTCTCCAAGAAAGAATGTGGCCCGAGTCTGAGGATCGATGGTGCGGGGCATCCACCAGATGCGAAAGGCCTCGCTCGTACTGGGACCCGAAGATAATGTTTGGCCATCCTCCCCCGCAAGCATAATCCCCGAAGGCTGAGAATCCAACGACCAGGAGGTAATGAAAGGAAGGGAGTGCGGGATGCGGATCTCTCCAGTGACGCATCTGAATGCGCGCTCTCCCAGATACATCACCCAGCCCCCGACACTCTGCAAAGTAAGGCGGCGGGTGGAAAGTGCGAACTCCGGGCCGGAAGGATGTCCATCGGTGAACCCCACGGCCAGATGATCCGAAAGATAGGGAGTCCAGACAACCTCCGCAGCAGTGATCAGCTCCAGCTGAATGCGGCAATGGACAAAGCTGCCAGACACCGGGACCTCCTCTAGAGTGCTGTGGTGCCAGCGCCGACCCCGGAGATAGGTATCCAGACCAAGGGTAGTGACCGGCCTCAGACATGGAAGACGCTCGTAGGCCCAGAACTGTGAACGGAAACAAGGCAGGGCATGAGTAACTGTCAAATGCAGAAAAGAGAAATGAAATGAAGGGAAGTACAGTAAGTAAAGAGGAAAAGAAGGCTCACCAGCAGAAAGTGGTAGAATCCGAGCCAGGCATCTGTTTGTCTCTCCGAGCGTAGACGAAGACCGTGGAGGAAATAAGCAAATGTGAAGGACCCCCAGTCATAATCGTCGATCCGGTCTACGTCCCTGACAGCTCCGACGATGCTGAAATGAATGGTGGAGGAGTTGTTCCCTAGGAAACAACCCCTCATGATAGTCAGGAACAGACGTCGGAGCAATATATCCCGAGTGGCTCGATCCGCTGGGAAGGGCGTCGCATATATGCCCCCGACGGCGTCAACGGCCAAAGCTCCAGACCGAATGCTGCGGGCCTTAAAGACCCGGTCGTTGGCAGCAAAACTCAGCAAAGCTCGAACCTCCGCTGGAGTGATATCAAGATCCAGAGGGACACGGGACCAGGTGAACTCTATACCCATGATGTACCTCCAGTCCCAGGGAGTCAGCACGACCTCACAGTCCAAAAGGTGAAGGGACTGGGTCTGGTGAAACCATCTCTCGGACAGAGCCCGCATATAACCCCAGGGGCACTGGCGCGGAATGATGGTGAAGAAGTGACGAAAACCCCAGGCATCCACCACTGCGCGGTAATCGCTGTGCAAAGCCGTGTAGAGGGAGTAAATGTTGAATCAGTTACCCCTCGGCTGAGTAAACTCGGGCACCTGTGGCAATCACCAATGGGTCAGTCCAGATAAAACGGGAATTGAGAAATTGAGAATAAAATCAGAGTAGAATTGAATATACCTCATTAGCCATGAGAGATGCTGAGGGGTGACGACTGAGATCCCGACCCAATAGATCGGGTATCTGCACAGATGCGCCAGACAGGGCGTGATGAGGAGATGGAACTGGTGTGCTAGAGGATGGCCCCTCTACCACAACGTCCGGAAGAGCAGCCTCCTCAACATCCGGGTGATCGGGACGGATGACAGCCTCCGCCAGTCGGCGAGCCTGATGGGTCCGGGGCAAGGCAGGGGCAGGTGCAGCCCTACGGCGGCGAACGCCCGAGGTCCGAGACGCAGAGTAGCTACTAGGAGCGTCGGGATCCATAGCTGGAATAGAACAGGCAAGGAGGAAGGTAAGTTCCCTTTTTTGAATTATGTCACAAATATTCCAATACTCGTCGTAGAATTAATGCAACATGATGCATTTTTATTATGTGTGCATGAAAAAAAAAATAGGCAGAGTTTCGCCTATAAAATGGACATCCCATGCATAGCCAAACATGTTTTTCAAAGAACCCAAGCCACAACAGATCAAAATTGCATATTATATGGGAATTACAACATGAAAGGACCCTAATACATGATTTTCTTCAAAAAAGAAACAACAAGTATGTGGGACCGCATCATGAGCATAAAATAGGACTCACATAGTTGATACATAGCATGTATGTACAATAATACATAGCATAGCATTATAAAGCATACATTTCTATCTCTAAGCATGCAAATAGCCAAATGTATAGCAAAACATTGACGAAATTGAAAAACAATCGGTCAAAGTGTTACCTATAACGCGTAGATCAATCTAACCGGAACGATTTTTGCAAAAAAGGTTGGAAAACTCGGCAAAAGGGCGTGCAAAGGTCTGAAAATCGCGTGAGGTACGAATGAAAGTGACAGATCTGGGAAGCGGCTGGCCGCTTATAGCCCCGATCTTAGCCGCAGATCAATCTGCGGCCGGCCGCAGATCAATCTGCGGCTGGCCGCAGAGCTGGCCCGCAGATCCATCTGTGGCTGGGCCCAGTGGCTCCCCCCTTGTCCAATACTTGCTTAATCGATCCTAAAGCCCATTTGACTCATAATTTGGTAATAAAATACGAGATTTTGATGAATCAGATGTCGAACACGGCTTCTCAATTCGACCGAGTGACCGGATACGAGACCCGACACTCGCAAGACGATCGACCGATGATGATAACCGGCGATTACGAGATGGGTGACCGGCGACGAAACCCGGCCCCGACAGGACGATCGACTGGCGACGATAACCGGCGATTACGAGATGGGTGACCGGCGCCGAAACCCGGCCCCGACAAGGAGATCGACCGGCGACGATAACCGGCGATTACGAGATGGGTGATCGGCGACGAAACCCGGCCCCGACAAGACGATCGACCGACGACGATAACTGGCGATTACGAGATGGGTGACCAGTGACGAAATCCGGCCCCGACAAGACGATCGACCGGCGATGATAACCGGCGATTACGAGATGGGTAACCGGCGACGAAACCCGGCCCCGACAAGACGATCGACCGACGACGATAACCGGCGATTACGAGATGGGTGACCGGATACGAGACCCGGCCCCGACGAGACGATCGACCGGCGACGAGACCCGGCGATTACGAGATGGGTGATCGGATACGAGACCCGGCCCCGACGAGATGATCATCCGCATTGACACCCTTTTGCGAATATTTTGCATGCCTTACATCTTACGTTGCGTCATAAGTTATATGTGTTGCATCACGTATGTATTGTCATCCTTGTGCACTGTCATTCATGCATCGAGTGTCTATTCTTTATCCTGTTCATTTCATTTAACATTGCATAAACATGATAAAGAGGGGCAGCTGTAGACACCCAAATTTTGCGTTCCTATGCTAACTGTGACAGGAGGGCAAAATCGTCAATTGAACCGGCCTGCGAGAGCGAAGAATGGGCACAAGTGCGAACACTCGACGCCACCACGACGATTTGCAGTCAAAACCGACGTGACAACAGGGCCATCCAAAATGAGCATTCCCGAATAATGTGTCACGTCTCACAGTAATTCCCGGACTGTAAAATACAAGCCTTTCGGCGAAAATCGACAGCACAACGCAAGAATCGAGGTACGGTGCGGAAACCGAGGAGAATTAAATAACTAAAGTGCATGGCGGGCTGAGTGCATGGCGGGCTAAGGCCAGCCGCAGATCAATCTGCGGCTGGGCTTAGCTAGCCTACTTCAGCCATTTCCTTCATTCACACAGAGGCAGAGAGAGGCAGCAGATCGGAAGGAGAAGAAACAGCACAGCAGCAGCACGAAAATTAAGAGGAGAAAATAGTATAGTTTTGCAACAAAATAGGAGAGAAAGGAAGAAAAAGAGAGGAATAATATTCTTTTGATTTGATTGTATCATATATATTTCTTTTTCTATTCAAAATACACAAGTTTACATCCACTTTGATCTCATTTTCAAGGTGAAAATCTCCTTATTTTTGTAATTTCTATCATGTCCTTTGGTTGAATTAAATGTAGTTTGCATGTAATTGATGATGGAACAATGAATTAGGGATTATTAGTGAGGGTTCCATCGGAACAAAATTCTTCCTAATAACCCGATGATATTTATTTATTAATTTTTTTGTTTGTTTTACGGTGCTATATTGGGCACGGTTCCTTTAGATCGCTATTTTAGGATGTCTTGGTATTGTTAGATTATCCGTGTTGGTTATTTCTTGTAATATCCGGTTGTGGGTGTGTGGAGATTTGGGTGTGAGCCTAGGAAAGCGACCCCGTGGTCCAAATCCGATGATGGACCTCTTTTGATGTAAGAAGTAGGAATGATGTAGTTTTCATTGTAAATATGTAATCGTCGGGCCTTAAAACGACGCTAAGGCGAGAATCGTGTTTAAGGCCCCGTCATAGTGAAAGTATGCGATTGTTGGCGTTCGGGGTTATTTTGATGGTTTACATGCCCATGAATAGCCCCAACGTATTTTAATGTTTTGATTTGATTTATGACACGAAATTGATTTCAAAGCTAAACAATGAAGATTTTCATAAAATCAATCAAATTAGGTTATTAGAATCACGAGGCTAAAAATTGGGAGTGCTAATGAATGTCGATTCCTCTTAACGAGAAGGCAAAAGAAATCGTTTTCAAAACATCACAAAAATGGTTTTATAAAAATAAATAATGTTTTATTAAATCCTTGTGCATAGGGTTAAAGAGATCCTAGAGGTTGCCCATCATTTGAGTTATGAAAGCAACGTATAGATCTCGATTCCTATTTTGACGAAGATTTAAAAACTCTTACTTTGCCAAAACGACACCCAATTGAAAACCTTACAGTTTTGACAGTCAAAATCAAACCTTTCTAAAGAATAAAGCTTTCTCGTATAAATCGAAGGACATTCTAAAGCATTCCCAAAAGAAAACACGACTTTTCCGAAAACCCAAAATGGTTTCTTTATGTAAACTCACCACCACGTTCACATAGGCACACACACACACGCACACATACACGTTTCATGAATTGAAGGATAGGAAAGCATCAAGATTGCGGTAACCGTGTTTCACAGAAGTCGGGGGTGCCTAACACCTTCCCCTCGCTTAAGCAAGCCCCCGAACTCTATGAATCTCGGTTCGCAGACCAATTAATTCGGAGTCACATATGAGCCAGCGATTTATAAAAAATAAAAACTCGGATGAGTTGGTACATCCATTTCAAATATACCAACTGACGACTCTGGTTAATTGGCTCATCATAAAAAATAATCTTTCAAAACCCCGTCGACACCAAATGCCAACCTTTTCCAAAAAATCATTCAATCAAAAGGCTAAAATTGGAAAAGACGAAAACCGGCGTCGACAGCTGGCGACTCCGCTGGGGACATTAGAGGGCTTAAGCCGCTTTCAAATCTTGATGCTATCCTATCCTTTAAAATTCATAAATGTGTATGTACGTGCGATTTTTGTTTATTTATTGTTGTGTGAATGTGTGTTTTGTCCAATAAATGAAGATTTGAATGGAATGGCTTTACTTTAAAGAAATTATTTGCATACGGTGAGGACGATGAATGTGAATGTATGTTGAGAGAGTAGCTCCTCCTGAGGCGAACTTGTCGGTTGCTTATTACTGGACTCGAAGGGGCTGCTCCCCGGAGATAGCTCAGGAAACGCACCACCCAAATCCGCTCCAATCGAAAGGACTCAGACGAGTAGATTGCGAAGATTTGGGGACCTTTATGCCGAAAAGCCCATGAGAGTAACCCTAGGATAGGTCAGCCGTAGATTAACCCAACGCAGGAAAAGTCTCTTCATGCCTTTTTACGTTCGCACACATAAATGTCATGATCCCATTCAAAATTCATATATGCCTCCCTTTCTGTCAAGAGAAATTACTAACCTCTATGTTTTGCAGGGAACAGCTGGGGAAGCATAATAAGTCATGTTTAGCATTTGTTATTGCATTAAAGGACTACTAACTTTCTGTTTTACTGGGAAAGATTAAAAAACCCAAAAATACAAAAGTTACAGCTTTAGCATGCATCCACTTTTTTATTTCCCCAGGACTAAATTTCGAACCATTGTCTCTGTAGGATTGCTCCTCAAACCCGTTCGCAGTCTAAAAGAGCCAAAGACTCTACATCTGAAATGGCTGATCTCCCACCTACTAATCCTGGTTCCATATCTAGGGAGGAATTTGATGACTTTAAAAAGCAGATGTTGGAAATGGCCATAATGCTGAAGGAACAATTGCTATAGACAGGATCCACCTAAAGAGGATCCACCCCAACCTAAGGGCGAGCCAGTCGTCCCAAAGGCCATTCCCGTACCTAACAAGACAGTGATTACTATCCCGGAAGAGGGAGATACGGATGACCTGCGAAAGAAAATGAAACAAATGGAGGAAACTATCCAATCTATGAAGGGCATAGGGTCCCTAGGCAGGGTTAATTATTCAGATTTATGTGTTTCTTTATGTAAACTCACCACCACGTTCACATAGGCACACACACACGCACACATACACGTTTCATGAATTGAAGGATAAAAAAGTATCAAGATTGCGGTAACCGTGTTTCACGGAAGTCGGGGGTGCCTAACACCTTCCCCTCGCTTAAGCAAGCCCCCGAACTCTATGAATCTCGGTTCGCAGACCAATTAATTCGGAGTCACATATGAGCCATCGATTTATAAAAAACGAAAACTCGGATGAGTTGGTACATCCATTTCAAATATACCAACTGGCGACTCTGGTTAATTGGCTCATCATAAAAAACGATCTTTCAAAACCCCGTCGACACCAAATGCCGACCTTTTCCAAAAAATCATTCAATCAAAAGGCTAAAATTGGAAAAGACGAAAACCGACGTCGACAGTTCCTGGTTATAATCATGCCCATCACCAGTTCATCTTTGCACTACGGGTCAAAGAAAACTTTTCACCATAATTTAAGTCTAAGAATTATAACAATGATATAAAGGATGAATAGAAACAAAACAATGAGATCAAGAATAAGAATAACTATTAAAGATTGTAATTTAATTTATTTAGAGACCAAAAATGTCCAAATTGTCAACATGATGACCAAAATGTGGAGTCCAATTCAAGAATGATATTCAAGATTCATAATTCAAAGATAACAATTAAAATTTTAATAGAAAGATTTAGGTAAAATATTAGATGAAGCACAAACTATTAAGGATATTCTACTAATTTCAGAAATTTTCACCATTTAATAATAAGGTTATGGAAACGAATAATAATTCCTTACCATAAATGGAGAAATATGAAAGAAAATGATATCCGTTATGATTATGAAAGAAATGATATCCCTTATGAGTACAAAAGAAATGATACCAGTTACGAGTTATGAAGAAAATGACATTTCTTACCTTAATAGGAGACTAGATCTGACTAATATAAAAGAGATTATATTGAGAAGATCTTGCACTATTATCTACGCTCAAAATATCCTTAAACTCAAAAGAAATACGCTCAAAATTATAGAAGAAGAATTTTCTGATTCTGGTGTGAGTTTCATACCTCAACTAAGCAACTTATTTATAGGAGAATGGCAGCGCACTATTTAAAAAAAATCACGAACGAAACAATTGAAGTTCACGGACGGTTCGTCTGATTTTTACTATGCAATAAAATATTCTAATAAAACAAATAACTTTATATATAATATAATATATTCTAATTATATTCTAATAAAACAAATAATTTTATATATAATATAAAAGTTTCTGTTTTATATAGAAAAATTTTCTGAAAATTTCTGCCGACGGTTTGACGAATTGGCAAGTGGGGGGTTCACTGAGTAATAAGCCAAACTTATGACAAACACTTCATGACAAATCCCAAAAATTAAATAAATAACTACCACACATCACTTATCTTTAATCAACATATTTCGAATCTTTCAACAACTATTCACCAATAATATTATAGACTTATAATATTGATAACCAGATCATTCCCAAGAAAGAAGGGGCTTTTTGTAGAAATGACGCGCAATTAAATAATCCCTTTCCTTGATAGAATTTTTAGACATTGTCAATAATACTAATTGGTCTAATAATATCATATCAAATAATATGAATTACAGTGTCGTGACAAATAATATAAAATACTATGCAGATGTTACTGTAACAATTATTGAATCAAAATACTGTGCAATTGCTACTATATCAATTATTGAATTAATTATATGAAATAGTATGCAATATCGTGTGCTACTGTGGAATACCGCGTACTACTGTGGAATAACATGTTCTACTGTTCTTTTATTACCGGGTATTTCAATAGTTGCAGGTAATAGTACAGTTGGTAATTTGTATAAAAATATTAATACTGTCATTTTTCGTATTCGACAATTTTAGTCGTTATGGGGCCCACCAATGATTTGTTATTTTGGTGCCGTCGTACTTTGCCGAATATAATATTTCCCGACAGAAAGAATATTCCTCGACAAATTTTTTTTTTCTGACATACTGATTATCTTATAATTTACATATATCACCCTTAACTATAACATTATATCATTTAAGCACTTTACTGTTTAGAATAATAATCATAAAGAAAAATAATAAACTTTTATTTCATAAAAGTCGGGGTCTTACACTTGACATCTAAATCAACAATTTCATCATTAATAAGGTTAGTTCCTTTTCTAAAAATATTTTTTCTCTTTAATCCACTTATGATTAGTAGAGTAATACATTTTTATTTTTTTTAGAATCCCATACCTGAAAATTGCTTCCTTTTTTTGTTCCTTTCATAATTGTAATCAAGAGTATATGCATTTATGATCAATTCATTCAAGTTTGTATTACTTTTCATTACTTTACTTTTGTTGCATGACTTTGTTTTCTGTGTGCAAATTACAATTATTTAAATATTTGAAAGCACCAACTATGAAATTAAATTTTTTGAAGGTAGCCTTCACACTAACTTCTTGTTAAGTTATTATATACATGTATGTGTATACTTAAAGGATAACCATATTAAAATTATATTGGGGAGGGGTGGTTTAGCCGTTAACCATGGTTATGGTCGGCAGTGGTGATGAAAATTTATGGTTCCCATTAATTATATTATACCCTTTCAAACGCTACAAGAAAAAGTTCTATTTCTGACAAAAATTTCTGTCAGTTAAGAATAAGTGTTTCAGAAATAATTTTGTCGATAATTTCGTCGGAATAAGTTATTAACAACAAAATTAGTTATTATTGACGAAATTTGTCCGTCAAATATAATTTTGTTGGGAAAAAAGCGGCCACGTATCAAATAATTATTTATTTGAAAATAACTATTTTCGACGTATATTTCGTCGAAATTAATAAGTTCCGTTAAGAATAATCATTTTTTAAATAATTTTTTTTTGTTTTCCAAGTTCTTAAACCACAAATTTCCAATCCCAACAACACAATATACTATATGTTTCCCAACAACATGTTCCTGTTTTCAATCCCAACAACATAATATAACACATGTTTCCAACAACAGAACAACATTAAATGCAAAGAAATTACGGTGAATAACATATATATTCTCAACAACGTCGACAATTTACAAATACGATTCAAAGCTTAAATGAAAATCCCCGTTGTATTAAACTACAATTTACAATGTATACTAAGTAAAACTATCAATACTAAAAGTTGTAATAAACTACAATTTACAATGTAGACTAAGTAAAACTACAATTTACCACGTAAATTAAGTAAAACTACAAATAACTATAAGCGACGGTTAGTACTACCATCAGTGTGGGGAGGATCATCTGGCAGAGGTTGACGCGACTGCTCTAGTGTTTGAAAATCATTGTCATGTCTCTACTCGTCATCATCCCCCTGCTCCTCATCGCCGCCCTATTAATACAATACAAAATATAACACATTAGTAAACATGAGAATTAAAGAAACAACTAAATGATAATTAAGTAACATGCAAAATATATAACTTAAAAAGAATAAAATACCTAATAAGAAGTCTGGGTCTAGGTTAGCAATGGCCCAAAAGCCTCCGTTACGAGAGTAACCGCCATCCGTATGACCTCGTCACATATTGCGGCGAAGGACTCCGAAGGGATATTCGTATTCTCGGTAGTCGCCCTTGCTGCAATGTCCTAAGAAAACTAATGTAGATGAGCAAGGGTAGGCAATGTTTGATCTCAGAATATCGAATCAGTAACATACCTCTCCGACACCCCGTCATCACTCTCTGTAATAGCTCGTCATCCAAGCCAACGCCCGTATGAGATGGTCCAACAGGTGATCTTGGGCGCTGACGTAGGCAAAAGCCTGCAAAAATAGAAAGAACTTTAGAAAAGATAAAAATAAATATAAATCACGAAATAACGAGAAATATAAAATATAAAATATCTTCATGTAATGTATACGTTGGTACACTTGATACCTGCTAGTTGTGTTGGTGGAGGGATCTTGAGAGGCGATCGAAAGAGTCATCTCCTCATCCTGAGTTAAGGGAATCTCATGTAATAGAACGATGGAATCTAACGGCTCAGGATCTCCCCTAACCGCCTGCAACTCAGTTATACGCTGGTTATGAAGCTTCTAAAATTGGTACTATAAGTTATTATTTACATGTTAGTTATTTAAAAAAATTAATTAACTACCTAATATTTCAAAGTACTTTTAAAAATAACGATTAACTGTATAGCTAATGTTGGGGAAGTAATATTAGATGATGTCCCCTTCTTCATATGGGCTCTATCCCAAAACTCGAGAAGGGTGGGAGGTCGACCCAACTCCATTCGCATGACCTAATAAATGCATTCATATATCATTTAATTAGTAACTAATATGAATATTAAAATAAATAATTAAACACACACTCTTGGAATGACAGAGCCAGTAGTATGTACAAGCTTGCTATTATTTTTTTTCATTTGTTCAGACTTTTTTTGAAAAGTTCATCATCACAGTAGTCGCACATTGCTGCCCATGTAACATCAGATACATGCTACGACTGATGATCGTGAAGGGTAGTCTCGGGCTACTCCTCAATATCCCTAACAAACATTTCTCTCATCTCGTATAACCACCCAAAATAGTTCTTTGCGATATAATCCCTAATAACCTCATCGCCAGCCAGCTCAGGGACGCCATCCTCATGTGTATAGTAAGTTTATATAAAAACAATAATACATTAGAAACAACATAAGATTAAACTAATATTTATGTATACGGTTTAACTTATGTAAATTTAACTTACGTGAAACTCCCGTAGCACCTTCTCCATAAACGAGGAATTGTACAGCGGATGCTACGAAATGTGCATGCAGCCGATGGACTGGAGGGACAAGTATATGGCGTGGATAGTTCCTTTAGCCGTAGAGGTCAATATACTACAATAAAAATAAAAATATTGAGTTATACATTGTGCCATCAAATGAAATTAGTAAATGAAACATGTTATTAATGACACATACTGATGAGAGCTGACAACTACACAACAAATATGTGGAGCTGCCGAGGGACAACGAAATAAATCAAGGTTAGTCCTTCGATGACGTCGATGATCACTATTTGTAAGTATAGTATGTGTAAATATAACATTTAGGTAATTGAAAATGAAAATAGCAAATAAAATTGATAACAAATGGAAAACTTATTAGAGGAGGACCCACCTTGACTACCGTCAATTGAACCTATATGACCACCACTGTGACGACCACCACCACAATGCCTAGCCATATATCCTACTAAAAAATATTAAATGCACGTAATTAATTTGAGTTACAAAAATAACATAATAATGCGAATTATAAATATTACATAAAGAACTTAAAACTTACTACAATGAGAAGATATTCTAAAATTTAAGCTACGTCATCAAACCTATTAGAATCAACATCATTTTCATCATATGATACTATCTCTTCCTGTTCATTATTAGTTTCTTTGTTATCATCTCCAACAACGACATAGTCATTGACGACTAGTTCTTCGGTTTCCACATCATCAGGTATATCAACAACATCATATACGAGCACGTCGTCATCATTTAGCACTATCTAACTGGGGTTACTAATATTTTCTTGCAATGCCTCATAATATTCAGACAGATTAGTATCATCAAATGCCCAAGTCTTCATTGTCATAATTGTATACCATGGGCTTCTAGAATTAATGACATTAGGCACATAGTACATTTAAGTCGCTTGACTGGCTAACACAAATACATCATCAAAGTTTAGCTTTGACTTTATATCCACTGTGACGATTTTATTATGATTAACTTTAATACCTTTGTCAGTATCAAACCAACAATACTTAAATATAACTGTCTTTCTACCCCTAAGATAATTGAGAACAACCATTTCTTCTAAATATCCATAATAATTGGACTCAGAATCTTGGTAACAACTTTCTAACAAGACAACACCAGAATTCACTGATGTCAATTTATTCAAGTCATTGACCTTGAATATATATCCATTCACAATGCATTGAAGAAATGAATTAACAAGTTTATAGAGAACTTGAATGACATCTCTAAAACGCTCATAAGCGTTATCTTCTGCAACCCTTCTCCTAAACCACTATTGGATATTTTCTATAATGAATGCTTCTAATTGTGCTGGAGTTAATCCCGGGTTAGAAGTATACACTTCATCTGCGAATGTACTAAAAGATCAATCACACGATTTAATATCATATATGCGTTTATGCTTTTAATTAAAAAGTTTTACAGATATAAATATATACTCACATTATGTATGATGATATTTCAGGCATATTTAGAAGCACGTACAAAGATATAATCTTCAAATCTTAGCCACTTAAGTAACGCTTCGTCTCATGGCCAAATGGTTTAGCCAGATAGATGAATATAACTAACTCACCATGAGATGGGAGACTAATTACCTCATTCTGACTTAAAAGATTGTGCTTCATTGAGACAACATTCTCGAAGTATAAAGAGCTAAAGTTGGCAAGCTCTTCCTCTTTGAACCCTCTACACAAGCTTTGTTTTTTTATCACTTTCTACTTTAATCAACGCATATACCTGAAATATGATGCATTGATAACAATTAAATATAAAGATGATAATTAAATATCATCAAAATGAAGATATAGATGATATTATCTCTCAAAGGGATACATTTATTGATATTGCATCGGTCCTCCAAGCTTAAGTTTGTATCTAGATGAATAGGAAACTTTTTTATCGAGTCAAAGAACCCTGGAGGGAATATTATTTCGAGCTTGCACATTGTAAGCATAATGTTTTTCTCCATCTACTCTACACCACTATACTTTATAACTGTTGAACATAAATCTCGAAAGAAATTTGAAAGTTCGGTCAAAGTATCTACATCTTTCTTGAGTAACATCTCATCAAATGTAGTTGGAATCAACTTCTATATGAATATATGATAATTGTGACTCTTAAAACCATTAATTTTCAACTGCTCAACCTTACTACACCAAGATATGTTAGAAGAATATCCATCTGCGAGCTTCAAAGCACTTACCCACTTACGAATGTCTTCAACCTGTTGATTGGTAAGAGAAAATGAAGTTTTAGGTTTTGACTTGTCAGATTGCAGCCACAACATTGTTGTCATGGCGTTGCCTAAGCGATGCCTAGGCGTTCAAGCGATGGTCGACTTGAGGTGGAGCTGCTAAGGCGTGCGCCTTGGTAGTTTTGACCCAACCAAAGTGTTTTACAGTTCTGACCCATTAACTCATGACCCATCGATTAAAAACCCATGACCCATCAAATAGAAACCAAGGAGAAAGGAAATAAAACCCTAAAACACTTATCAGTAATCGTGATTCGCGACATCTTTTTACCGGGGACTCAATCACGACTTCTTTGGAGTGGATCGAGACTTCTTCGAACTATTGCAGCTCCAACGACTCCATTTCCCAGCCCCATTACAGCTCAACAACCATCATAGTCCATCGAAAGTTCGAAACCCAACGACTGAGTCGACCCATATCTGGCGGCAACTGTTCGAGAACCTAGCAACTGAGTCGACCCAGCCGTGACTCTCTCTAACTCTGTTTTAGCTAATCAGCCAACCAGTCTTGACTTTCTCAGTTCTCTCACACAGGTCTTCCTCGCTTTGCTTTACTTTCTTTGTCTCTATTTCTCTCATTGTTTTGTTTTCTCTGTTTCTCTGTCTCTGTTCTTGCTTTCTCTGTTTCTCTGTTCCAAGAACTATAGCTTTGCTGATTTTATATTTGCTATGTCTTTGTCTTCTGCTTTGATTTATATAGACTGGTGGGGGCTTAATAATTATACTTGGGAGCCCTTTTATATATTTATGGTGGACTGGTGGGGCACTAAAGTAAGACTTAACAGTTAGTCATTTGAATATCCTTCTCTATTTCTATACATATATATATATATATATATATATATATATATATATATATGCCATATGCATATCTGTTATCACTAATCTGTCATATGCATATATGTATGACAAGTGCCAAGTAAATTGTCCAAGTGTCATGCATATACGTATGACCCAGCCAAGTGTCAATAACAAGCTGATGTATTTTAGGAATATATTTTATACATTCATTTATTTATCTGTGTCATACATATCTTTGATAATGACAAGCTGATGCATTCTAGGAATATATTTTAAGACTTAATGACTTAGGATTTAGGAATATATTTTATCCTTGCCAATACATATAGTTTAATTAAATATATAGAGAACAATTAGCCACTTAGGTTAGTACATTTAATGTGTTTTGTGAATTGTGATTATACTTTAAAGTTTAAACAATACACCATTATGTGAGAGGTGATTCGACTTTTTAATAAGTTATATTTATTGTTTACATTTTTTGGGTACAATTTACAAAGTGTAAACACTATCTATTAAGTGTTGAGTATGAATGGTTACTACTCACTAAACTAAAAATAAAAATATGTCAATTGTCTCATATATTTTTTGTTTGATTGTATTTTGTAGAAACTAGAAAACAAAATGGTAGAAAGTTCGGGAGCCGATGGTTATGATATAACCAAGGACCCGAAAAGAAAGGCCAAATCAAACGACCCAGGTTAGAAAAATGGGTATTGGCTGGATATGAGTAATAAGGATATAGTGCAATGTATCCTTTGTGGGAAGCAATGTAGTTCGGGAATCAAAAGGATGAAGCAAAATCTAGCAGAAAATTTTGGTGATGTAGCGAAGTGCCCTAAAACAACAATAGAAATTGTGAGGGAGATGCAAACAACTTTGAATAGTAGAAAGAGGAACAAGTCAGTTGAGTTAGATGATGATGATGATGTAGTAGAAGTGCAAGAAGAACAATCATACACTCGTCCAAGCATGGCTTCCAATGGTTCTTCTAACACTATCCCAAGTTCTAGGACGACTTCCAAAAAGGAAGAAATCTATTTTTCAATTCCAAAAGCCACAACCAAAAGCTCCAACAAAGATTGTTGAAGCACTTCTAAAGAATAGTCCTGAAGAAGTTGTAGAGGAGAGGCATAACAAGTGTTTGAGCCAAACCAGTATTGAAAATAGTTTGAAGACAACAAAGGAAAAGGAGAGAGTCTATATGCATATTGCTAACTTTTTCTACGAGTCTGACATACCATTTAATGCTGCAAATGCAAGGAGTTTTGAGGTAATGATTGAGTCCATAAGGCAATATGGACTGGGTTTAAAGCCTCCAACATATCATAAGTTGATGGTTCCTTTACTTGAGAAGCCAAAGACGAAAATCGATGAGTTAAAGGCAAAACATGAAGTTTCTTGGAAGCAATATGGCTGCACATTAATGTCGGATGGTTGGATAGATAATAGGGGAAGACCCTTGTTGAATTTCCTTGTTAATAGTCCGGAGGGGACTTACTTCATGGGTTCTGTGTGATGCCTCCAGTCAGTCGCAAGATTTCACAATGTTGGTAAATCTACTTGATAGTAAGATTGAGGAAATTGGCCCCTAGTATGTTGTCCAGGTGATCACAAACAATGCCTCTAATTACAAGGTAGCGAGGCATATACTAATGGAGAGAAGGCCTACACTATTTTGGACACCTTACGCCGCTCACTGCCTAGACCTTATGCTAGAGAATATAAGTAAGTTAAAGCAATTCCAGCCCACAATCACAAATGTAAGAAGAATCACGACATTCATTTACATGCATGGTCGTCTTCTTGATGCTATGAGGGAAAAAACCAATGGGAGGGATCTTATGAGACCTGCAGTTACTAAATTTGCTACAACTTTCCTCACCTTGTAGAGTTTGTATAAGCATAGAGATGCATTGAGGTATTTATTTATAAGCGAGGATTGGACAAAATCTAAGTTGTCGGCTACCGAAGCGGGAAAAAAAGTATGTGATACTATTATTTTAACAATATTTTGGCATTATATTGAGGATTGTATTAGAGCATCACAATCACTTCTTATAGTCTTGAGGATTGTTAATGGTGATGAGAAGCCTGCTATGCCAGAAGTTTTCACTGTGATGGAATGTGCGAAGAAAAAAAATCAAAGATGCATTTTATAACAAACAAAGACTATATAAGAAGGTGACTGACATTGCTGAGCGGCAATGGGAAAACCAAATGGAGCAAAAATTATATGGGGCTGCGTTGTTTCTCAATCCGGGCAAGTACTTTGATATCAAAGAGGAACGTCCGGTGTTTGCTGGTACTTTACGAGAAGACTTCAATGACATTCTTGCAAAGATGGTGCCCGAGCTAGATTTGCTAGACAAGATAAGCAATCTAGCCGATAACTATGATGCTTCTCAATACTTTTGCAAGAGAAATGGCGATTAGGCAATGGAAATCAAAGAATCCTCGCAAGTATATTGAAATATATATAAAGATATAAAAGTTAATTATAATTATATACATTCTTCCTTTCTTCCTTTTAAAATATTTATATTTATTTTAAATGTTTGCTAGTTGATTGGTGGAAAACTTTTGAAGGGTGGACTATTGAGTTATCCTCGTTTGCAAAAAAAATTCTAGGCCTTTGTTGTTCTTCTTCCGGTTGTGAGCGCAATTGGAGTACATTTTGAGTTTGTAAGTACTTTCTATTGTTGGTTCAAATTTCAAAATTAATAAGTCATTCACTACTAATACTAACTATTTTTTATATAATTAAAATTTTATCATTAATATTATTATTTTTTGTTCTATTTATTTTAAATTCATACGAAGAAACAGAATAGATTGGAACACAAACGATTGAGTGACTTAGTGTATGTCCAATACAATCGAAAGATCGTCTCAAAGTTCCAAAAGAGGCGTGAACTTGGAATTTTTTTTGATTCATTAGCCATTAATGACTTTGAATGGGGTACTGAATGGATCAATAATGAGGTCGATGTTGTTCATCCAAGGGAAGATCTTACATAGAATGATGTGGATCAAGCAACCGGTGCATCTAAGATGCTTGAGGGTCGCAATCCTTCTAGGAGGGCTCGTGCTAATACTGGTGATAATCTCATGACGTACTCTCGACGCGGTGGTGGTTCAACTTCAAGGGAATCAAGGTTAATGGATTTCGACTCTGATGATGAAGTTGATGAAGAAGAGAGAATTCTAAATGATGATGAAGATGTGGAGGATGATTTTGGAGAAAGACCATCTACGCCTTTGAATGAGAATAGGTCTCATGGAGGAGATGGAGATGACCTTTTCCTTGATGAGTTTGCTTGAACGATGTTTAGAGACTAGTGTAGAAATTTTAGACATTATTTTGGCTTGCTATGTAGTGTTTTATTAGTTATTAGACTACATATTTGTGATAGTTGTTTGCAACTTTATTTTCTATGTGATGTTTGTTGAATTCTTCATTTCATTTACTAATTTTTAATATCAAATGTTTTATTTTTGGATTGTTATTGCTAAGTATTTACATAATTATGCTTTTAATGTTATTTCATAGTGTTATGTTTTAAGTTTTAATGTATATGAAATTTTATTACCAATATACTTGTTAAGTAAAATAAATAATATATAAATTCCACATTGTAGATGACTTGTCGCCATACAGATGCCATAACGAACGCCTTATCGCCTAGGCATCCTAGCAGTCAGCTACCACCATGACTCGCCGTGGCGCCGTGACAACTATGAGCCACAATTCTCGCCTTATGTTCAGACCTCTAAATCAAATCTTGCTTTGTCTTTGTCTTTTGTTTTACCACTTTCATCTAGCACGATGTAAAATAGGTTATCAAAAATATTTTTCTCTGTATGTATGACATATATACAATAATGAACTATCAGAGTGACTTAGTATGACAACTCAAACAACATAAATGAGTGTGTCCAGTTATGAGTCTTCCTATAACATATTACTCTCAACTTACCGTACTCCTTCCTTGTTGGTGGAAATTTTAACTCGTTCAGCCAGCCCAAGACCTCGCTACCCAACAATTGACCAACAACCTCCTTTTTCTCTTTCTGTTGAATTGTACAGACATCTTTTTGTAACTGTGATCAACAGGTAAAAAACTACAAGCAATTCCAAAGAAACTAGCTTTCCCACCATACTGTAATTATGTGCCTTGAACATCTCCCATATAGATTGGACATGACAACTTCCCATGAGTTAACCATCCACTGATCATTCCCAGTCTTGGAAAGTTAGTGATAATTCACAACAAAACTTCCTTCATCATAAAGTTTTCCTTTACATATTTATCACGTCTAGACCCCTATCTTCAACAACATCTTCAGTTCATTGACTAACAACTTGAGGTACATGTTTATGTCTTTCGTAGGACTCTTATCCTCTCGGTATGAGTAAAGTGAAGAACATATACGGATCTTTCATGCACATTGACGATGAAAAATTATAAGCTATCACAATCACCGGCCAAATAGAGTAGGTTGGTTAAAACCATTAAAGGGGCTAAAACCATCAATAGTCATGCCAAGCCTGATATTACGAACCTCTTCAGGAAATTCTAGAAAATTTTCATCAAACTTCTTTTATTCATCTCTATCTGTAAGTGAGTCAACTGACCAGACATAATTTCCCTTATTTTATGCCAACTTATATGCTCAGTAGTGTACAATAACATGAATAGTCGCTGAAGTCTCGGCACAAAAGGAAAGTACCGTAAGATCTTCTTAGACACACGTTTCTCCTTCCTCCACATGTTTTGTCGTCTTCTACCGAGCTAACTTGCATATATCACATTGCACCTTATCTCTGTCCTCCCCGTAGTATAACATGTAATTATGTTTACAGGCATCAATCCTCTCATTACCAAGATTCAACCCCTTCACCATCTTCTTCACTTCATAGTAATTCGGGGGCAAAGTATGGTCCTTATTAGTACTTGTATTTATGTGGTCCCTTATTTGATTTAATGATGATTGAAATTAATGTATATTTATAGTACCAAGTAATTTTTGTAAGTCCTTATGAAAGTATTATGTAAAAGGACTTAGTTAAGGATCAAATTTATTAGATTGATCAAAATCGTAGAGTAATTCCTTGTAATAGCTAAGTTATCCCTGGCTAGAAGACTTTTCGTAAAGTTGAATGAAAACTACTCTAAGATCTCAGAGTGAACTGAAGACTGTCAAAGATTGTAGAGTACAACCCAGATCGTAAAGTCAGAGTTGCAGAGCTACTCAATTTCGTAGAGCAAATGAAGTAAGTCAAGTCACTCTACGATGTTACTCTACCTTAGCCAAAATCATAGAGCATTGTCTTTTAACATGTCAGTGGTAGGTTATGAGAAGGGTCATCAGCCTTAAACACACAACCCTCAAGATTGATCTTCATGTATATTTGAGATAAGGACAAGACATTTTTGAGGCTCTATCTAATAGCTATATGAGCAAGGATAGAGTACACATGGCTACTACTGCACTGTTCATAGTACTAATAAAAATGACTTGAAGTGGTCCAAGTAGATACCAATTCAAAGTCAAACAATTGAAAATTGATAAGTGTTCTGGACAGAATAGAGTAATGATAAATTTTCAACGAGAAGACCCCAAGATAACTCTATAAATGGATGGCAACTTCAAGCATTACAACTAAGAAATTTTAATAAGTCAAAGTGCTGACACTCTAAGTTCTAAACGCTTTACTCTACGATTCTGAAACAATCCACTACTACTAAGACAATTGAAGAAGTGTTTAACGTCACTTAGCAGAAACTCAAAATAAATTTATTCTCTGTGATTGATCTTAGTGATCTTGTACTAATTCAAGTCTGTGTGACTTGATGGATTCTTTGTAAATCATTATTGTAACAGTTTTGTGTGAACTGAAATCTTAGTGACTTCTCTCCATTAGTGGAATATCCCTACTCTTGGAGTAGAAAAGAGGATTATGAACCTCTTAAAAATCTTTGTGTTATTTATCTTTCTGCACTTTTACAATTTATGCCACACCACATTTTTGCTCCTATGACTTAATTCCACATTGTTCACTAAATTTAAAACCGTGAATTTTCATATAATCTTTTAAGGGGATTTCAAAATTATATTCCGTTGTGCATAACTTAACTAATTAACTTGCTTAACTTATCTGGTAAATAATCTTTTAAAATAAATTTGTATTAGATCTATTCAACCCCTTCTAGATTTCTCTTAGTGCCTTTGTGAAGAACAGTCCTTCGGTAAGAACTCGTTGATAAGAGCAAACAAACATTAAAGCCTCTCTCGCTGCAGTCATGCTCATTCTTGAAGTGTAAAAGCTTCGTTAATATATATAATCTGGTGTGATTATCATTTCCCTTTTACAATGGGACCCCAAATTCAGATAACATCTTGTAAAACACAACTACCGTGTCATTTGGTTCTTGCTGAGCATTATTGACAAATGCTCGTTTGCACCTCAATCAATATTGTTAGCACCATAAACATCGACTATCATCTTCACAGCATCATAGTTATCACCATTCGATTTGCCCTGAACTAGTTGGTCTACATTGTCGGTCATTTCCCGTATATCAGCTGATTCCCAGTGATGAATCCATATGAAGTACCCATTGATAAACTTACGTGACAAACAAGTCAAATTCGATGTCGTCGGCTTTCTTTCAGATCAAGTTTTTATATTTTACACATGGGTATTTCATCTTTCTGTTTGGATCATCAAAATGTTCAATTGCAAACTTCAAAAACTTGCATACCCTATCACGACACTTAACAACTCATCATGTGGTATCCTACGACACATCTAACTCCGGTCGTCTGACATCTTTAATTGAACAAAACCCACAATTAGACTAAGGTTAGTATATGTGCTCCATGCATGAATCTTGATATCTTCATCTCCAGTCTAAAAGGGCTAGACTTCTATCCCGTTCATAGATACGTATCATTACTATTGCCAATACCTTGAGCATGTTTATTCTATTTCAAGAAACTTTTGATAGCATCTCCCCATGGTCTCCAAGTACATAGAATAGAACAAGTTAACTTAGTCTAAGTATGCACTCGGAGAACATATATGTAGAGATATCAGCCAAAACGTTCTCAAAACAGAAAAAACGTATTCAAGCCATTGCTACCGGCCTAAGTGAGAAACATAATATCCAAGAACAGTCCCAAACTGGGGACTATTCGGCATTCACTCATTATGAGTGAATGTCGAACGGGTTTCTAAATTCCTAAGTAAACTATATACATACGAAGTCAGTTTATTTTAGCAGCGGAAAACTAAGAAAATGCTATTTAGTTTTTTTAATTTAATTTAATTTTATTATATTATTTTTATTTAGTTGTAGAAACTAAGTAAATGCTACTTAGTTTATTGTAGTAACGGGAAACTAAGTAAACACTACTTATTTTATTTTATTTATAATTATTTTTTAATTTAATTTAATTTAATTTAATTTATTTTACTTTTTAATTTATTTTATTTTAATTTAGTTTTAATATAATATAATTTATTATATTGTATTTTAATTAATTTTAATTTATTATATTTTATTACATTACATATAATATTATATTATACATTAGTGACAAACTAAGTAAATGGTACTTAATTTATTTTATTTTCTTGAAAAAAATAAATTTTCCCTGCTTTTGCTTATTATATTATATTATATTATTTTAGTTAATTTAGTGTTAGATTAGTATTAGATTACTTATACTATTAGTTAAGTATTGATTTGTTTATTTTATAGTTTCTACGAAAATTCCATCGAAAATAAAATATCACCCCCAATTGGCAATTCTCATATGAACAAGCTATCGGTTATATAAGCCCCAAAAACCCTTGCAAATTCACAATTATGAACCAAAACAATAAACTTAACTCAAACAATAAAGAATCCAAAGGCAAAGACAGTATGTCACCAAGTATATATTATCGAAGTTCAAGACCACCACAAATACATAAGCAACAAATATATATCCAAGTTCAATAATTATAAAGCCAAAAAATAAAGTAATTTATTGCTACCGAAATCTGAAAATTTCCAAGTATCCAAGTTCAATTAACATTAAGTATCCAATTTAGAGCATTATAAAGTAATTTATACCGAGTAGTTAATATCCTACAAATAACACAAGTATTATCCAATTTAGAGTAGTGGACAGGGCTGCGTATGAATGGACTTGAAGTGATATTCAATTATTTTATCAATTTCCATTGAGAATTCATTTTCACTGGCTTTATAACAATTTATCATTTTCATTTGTTTCGTTCCCTAAATATGAGACCCTAAAAATCCAACTGAATTGGAAAGAGAGAAAGGGAGTGTGTACCTCACAAATTGGTTGTCGCTACTGCCACTAGGACCGGAGTTATTGTCGCCTTCACCGCCTGAAGAATTGGGGATGTCTGTTGCTGTAGCTAGGATTTATCTCATGCTAGTGCGGAGGAGAAAGGTGGTGGGGAGGTGCTTGGGGGAGGGAGGGGGAGGATTCCGGTGGCGAGGTAGGGAGGTGAGGAGGTGGCGCTGCTTAGAGAGATCTGAGAGTAGAGGAGAAGGAGCGAGTGAGAAGAGAAAAAAGACAGTAAAATGTTTCTGTGGCAGCAAGTTAGCGATTATTTAGGGTTAAAAGGATACTTTTGACGGAATTTCCGTTCAGAATATATCCGTCGAAAGTAACTTATTCTCAACGAAACTTCCGCCGAAAATATTAATGAATTCGTCGAGAATTTAGTGTCCGCTAGAGGGAATTGTTCGCGCCATGGATAATCTTAAATTTTACAAAATTCCGTCAATAATATCTTATTTTTAAGAGAATTATTTTTAACAGAATATTTTGCCGAAAGAAGATATTATCGACGAATATATTCTATCGGAAATAGTTTCGTCTAAATTAGACCTTTTTCTAGTAGTGAAACCCATTTACTTTATATATTTTAAAAAATTTCAATAATATTTAAAAAAATAGGGAGAAAAATTGAGTGACAAACGAAGGAGAACCTACAAATTTTCTTCGACGAAAATATGTGAATAGAAGTCCATTAAGAGAATCTATACTCATGATCTGTTAATTAAGTTAAAACCGCGTTTACGACTTTTTAAAAACTAGCTCGTACCTTGTACAGATTATCAAGCTTGTAAATTATTGAAACTACAAAAGACTGATTTTTGTCTTATTTACTCGGTCGAGTTTATATGATTAAATTTTTCTCCACTTTAATTGAGTTTTTTTGTTAAGTTATCCGAGTTGGGACTTCAATACTGACATAAATTTTGTAACGTTTTCGGATGACGTTGAGTTAATCGAGTTGTTTGACTTGAATTATAATAAGTTGCTCTTGAAATCCCCCCAACCCACAATTTTCTTAATTATTTTGGGTGATATTATAAAATATAATCTTAGGAAAACCACTAAGAGAGAATAAGAGAACTATTTTATTTCATTCTCAAGTCTATTCTTTCATCAAATAATATGCCTCTATTTATAGGTTTACAAAGATGGAGGGGGAATGAACTAGAAATAAATACATATACATATATTAAAGAGATACATGTATTTGAAGGGTTCATTGGATTAGGATATACATGTATTAAAGAGATACATGTATTTGAAGGGTACATTGAATTAGGAGAGTTTAATGGATATTCACAAATGCATGAATTCATAACACTCCCCCTTGAATATCTTTTGTACTAAGAATATGCCTCATTAAAACCTTACCTAAGAAAAACCCTGTGGGAAAAAATTTTGGCTAAGGAAAAAGAGTAGAATATTCTTGTATAACTTCTAGTACCTTATAATTGCCTCATTAAAACCTTGCGAAGGAAAACCCAGTGGGAAAAAACCTTAGAGAAGGAAAAAGAGTACAATCAGCACATATCCTTTAGAAAATGTACTCCCCCTCATTAGTATATAGAATTTCTATTGTTCATGGTAAAAATATCCTTAAGTCGATGCATGTCAATGTTGTGCACCATCTTCTTAAAAGTCGCAGTTGATAATGGCTTAGTAAACATATCGGCCAACTTATCACATGATCGTATCTGCTTGACATCAATATCGCCACTCTTGTAGAGCTCATGTGTATAAAATAATTTTGGTGCAATATGTTTGGTTCTATCACCCTTGATATAGCCTCCCTTAGTTTGAGTGATACAAGCGACATTATCTTCGTATAATATCGTTAGACTATTTATGATTGATGATAATCCACAGTTCTCACGAATATGTTGAATTACCGATCTTAACCAAACACACTCACATCTCACTTCATGAATTGTAATAATCTCTGCATGATTTAAGGAAGTAGCAGAAATTATTTGCTTAACAGATCTTCATGAAATAGCAGTATTTTCATAAGTAAATAAATATCCTGTTTGTGATTGGCCTTTGTGTAGATCAGAAAGGTAACCTTGCTAGTAAGTTAACTGTAATGCTATATCAGGTCGTGTGAAATTTGCAAGATACATCAAAGCACCAATTACACTAAGATATTGTACTTTAGGACCTTTTTTTGTTTACGTTGATTGAACAAAAATTCTGTTTGGAAGATGTTCAATTTGCAGGCCAAGATAAAATTTTATCTTACCAAGATCTTTCATCTCAAATTCATTCTTTAAACAATTTGTTGTTTTTTGTTAACTCTTCTAGAGTCCCTACAAGATTTAGGTCATCAACATATACTGCAATAATAGTAAGTTCGGATTCTAATTTTTTGATAAAAACATATGGACAAATTGGATTATTCTCAAATCCTTCTTTCAAAAGATATTCACCGAGGCGATTATACCACATGCGTTCGGATTGCTTTAACCCATATAAGGATCTTTGTAGCTTGATAGAATATATATTTCGAGATATAGAATTATATGCTTCAGGCATTTTATATCTTTCAGGGATTTTCATGTAGATATCATTATCTAATGATCTATACAGATATGCTGTAACAACATCCATTAATCTTATATCCAAATTTTTCTTTGCTACTAAGCTAATAAAAAATCTAAATGTAATTGCATCCATTACAGGAGCATATATTTTTTCATAATCAATACTAGGTCTCTACGAGAAATCTTGTGTTACAAGTCGCGCTTTGTATCTTATAATTTCACTTTTCTCATTTCGTTTACGTACAAATACCCATTTGTATCCAACAGGCATTACACCTTTAGGTGTTCGGACTACAATCCAAAAACTTCACATTTACTTAGTGAATTTAATTATGCTTGAATCGCCTCTTTCCACATTGGCCAATCATTTTTACGTTGACATTCATCAACGGTTTGTGGTTCATATTCATTATCATTACTTCTGGTAATATCAAGAGCAACTTCATATGAAAATATGTTGTCGACAATAATTTTATTTTTATCCCATATTTCTCCTGTATGTACATAATGTATAGAGATCTCGTTATTTTCAGGTACCTGATCCTCCTCAGGAGATAACTCTTCAAGAGGTTTATTTTTAGGAGATATTTGCTCATAATTTTTGGATAGATCAATTATTTATGTGGCTTGTTTCCTGGGTATAGCATCTTTATAGACTGCAACTTGTTTTCTTTTACTTTTCTCTTTCGGGAAATTTTATTTTTAACACCGATAGGTCTTCCACGCTTCAGGTATGGTTTTGATTCATTTACTGTTGTATTAACTGATTGTCCTATAGGGACTTCAATCTGTGCTGGAGTATTAGCAACTAGAATGTGAGATTTCACTATTTTCTTATTGTCAGTGAATACATCTGGTAATTGATTTGCAATTCCTTGCAAATGAATAATCCTTTGAACTTCCAGTTCACATTGATTTGTTTGAGAATCAATGTAATGATTGAGAATTTTTAATTAGCCATTTTGAATATATTTGAATGAAATGAATTTTTATGTATATAGTATGTGTTATGTGTTTAAAGGTCGTATTATGATCTAGATTGTTATTACGTGTTAAAAAATACGAATTTGGATTTCGTGAAGGAAATAATTTTTTCCCAAGAAAAGAGGTAAAACACTATTCATTCAGCAACTATTTTCCGAATTTTGAAATTTTAGATTCCTGAATAGCGTTAATATGGAGAATAAATACATTTCCACCAATAAAATTTCTACCCAAAATAATTTTCGAATATTATTAATTCACAAATACCGAGCGAATACAGATCGAATACAGAAAGAATACGAAGAATATTATGGGTATAATGTACAGTTTAATACGAAGAATATTATGTATAGTTTAATGCGAGAATTACTGAAGATTATATGAGATTGATACAAGATTAATATGAGGTATAATACACGTAGATTACGAATATTATACAAAGTATATACGAAAGAAATGCGTATAAATACTTAAGTATTATACAAGTATGTAAATAGGAATCCAAGTGAATTATTTTCGACCAATCATAGCAAAGTATGATGTAAATATAGTGTGGCATGACATAAGGCTTAAAGAAGCACAAAGATGATGTCATCATGATGTCGCTTAGTGGGAGATATTTTCAAGGTACTAAAGTGTAATTAACCTAGGTACCAAAGTGTAATTTACCACATTTTCCTAGCTTATAAATATTCCTTCATCCATTCATTATTTCCTACCATTTTTTAAAGAGCAAAATTACTCTCTAGATATATATTTCAAGTATTAAAATTGTAAAGAAATAGTAAAAGCTTGCAACTACAAGAGGTAAAATCCCTAGTCGTTGTTATGTTCAATTTTCTTTCATCTTATAGTAAAAAAGCTTAAGAACATAAGTCGTTACCATGTACGATTTTTCGTTCTCCGTGTTTCTTCACATGTTCTTGAGCAAGTCGTTATTATGTTCGATTTTCTGTTAGTATAGTAGAAAAGCTCAAAAACACAAGTCGTTACCATGTACGATTTTTTCATTCTTCATGTTCTTCATGTGTTTTTGAGCAAATCTTTTTATAAGTTAAATTTATGATCTTTCAAGCTTAAAGTGTCATAAATAGCATATGTAAGCCGTTATAATGCTCAAATTATTTCAATTGTGAAATCCTAAAGCTCAAGAACATAAGTCGTTACGATGTACGATTTTTCGTTCTTCGTGTTCTTGAGCAAGTTATAAAACTTTATATAAATAGGTTTATAATTTTGTTATTTTTATGTGATTGAAGGTAATTAAGTGTTAGAACATGATAACATTACATTTTGATGCTTGTGGTATCATGTTTTACCTAATGAAATGAAGAAATTTGAACAAAATCACACTTCTGACCTTTCTGCCCATTTTTCAAAACCTTATCAGAATCTGCTTCTAAAATTTAAAAGAAACTTGCAGATCAAGAAATTCTAATGAATTTAGACTTAAGAATCACCCAAAACTATTTTGAAACGAAGAAGTTATGGTCGTTTTAATGAGCGGGGTCGGGATGATTTACAAACTGCCCATACCCCAAATTTTTATGCTTATTTTGGACTTTTTGAGTTCGAGAAGTTTGGGGTTTATACCACTTACGGGAGTAGTTAGACCATGTTATACATAGGTCACTGTCCGAAGTTGAGTCATTTCTGAGATCGTTTTCATTTAGTTATGAATTTAATAAGTTTTGAAATCGGTTAACGTAAAAGTTAAAAATCAAAGTAAGGGTTTTGGTTAAAGTGCTAGTTACAGTGAGCCATTGTAATGGGTATTATTATGACTAATATGTATGTCAAACTCACATACATTGTAGGCCATACGAAAGACGAGAAATACGCATAGGCCGTAAAAAGGATTTATGACGAACATTTAAGACCGTTATATTTATTTGTAAAAGATATACGAGGCACGTTTCCTAACTCTTGTGTTAAGCTTGTGTTAAACAAGTTTTCTAACTTCATTTGATTATGATCTTATGAATGTTATTCGATGTTTTGAAGTTCCAATTTACGCAATGCATATATGATTATGTAAATTCCATACTTATGTAAATTTTTTAGTATTTCCACAAGTGTTCAAGCTATGCTATGACATAAATTGTTGAAGTTTTGAAGTTCGATTATGCATGAACTGTTTATAAAGAACGTCGATGCCATTTGTTTCGGCTAGACAGATTTAGAAATATTTTATCTATTTCATAGTAAATCATTGAAATATTATTGATGTTAGGTAGAGTTATTCAACCAAATTGTTTTGGTTAGAATTCTGAGACATGAATAAGATGAACAACCCTAATATTAGGGGTAATTTAAAGACGGTTATTCCGTAAGACCGTGAGGCGCCTAAACAAACGTATACACTCGTTTCAGCTAGAGTATTGATCAATATACAGTACAATAGACTGATCACCTAGAAGTGCTCGTAAGCAGGATGATTTACAGTTAAATTTATGTTTAACCTTTTATGGCAAGATAAAAGAAAAGTTCAAGGTCTTATGACCACTCAGTATGTTGTTTCGAAAACAAATAAGGTATTATTCCTGTTTATTCGGAATATCTCACAACTATTGTTCAGTTGTTAAAGAGTAAGGATATGATTCATCTGATGAGAATTCGTATGAACATTGGAAGGAACCCATAGAGGAGCCAGTTGATGTGGCTGATGGTGCAGCATCTAAGGCTATACCTTCTAAGGAGGAATTGGAGGATGAGTTTATAAATCCCGAGATTCCGGAAGCGTTGATCCAGATAGGTGCACTGGTTCATCACCTGGTAGATAGGAATGCGAACCTAAATATCAATCTACATACCATAGAGAATAAGACCCTAGATTTAGAGAAGAGAGTGCAAGATCTCTTGGCGGAGAAGCATGTGGCAGAAAACTTCTGGGAAGAGGAGATCACTGATAGAGTGAGGGTAGAAGGTCATGCTGAGGATCTTGAAACCGAAGTAAGGGTGAATAAGAGGAAGATGGATAGGATAAACTACTCCTATGGCACTTTCATGGAGCGTATTCAAGACAGGATATACTATTACCTAGTGGAAGAAGGTCTGACCCGATATCTATGAGTAAGGGTCGTATGATAACCATAGTAGCTCAAGAGCGCGCATACGCCGTTAATAGGGGTCTGTAGGTTATGTATGTAAGTATATCTTGTAGTAATGTAAATCCCAGCTTATGTATAAGCGGGTTATCTTTTATAAATTCCATCTTTATGATAGTAGTAAAGGGGATAGTATGTAAATAGCATAAGCTATATGTTTTAAACTGAGAAGCATATTAATATAAGAATACTTATTAAATGTGCTTTGTGACGGTTATGTGTTAGTATTAATAAAAATTCTAGAAGATGAATAATGGATTAATAATAACTTAATTTATTTAAACAGAAAAATGCCGCCAAGAGGAAGACCTAGAAGGCGCAGGACCTAACAAAGAGAACCTGAAAACGAGAATAGGGAGCAAACTAACCCTATACAACAGTTTATAGACCTCTTAATGGGGGCATTTAATAGAGTGCGTACTGAAGTACTTGTGAATCCTCCAACTGTGCAAGTAGCCAGTTTCAAAGATTTTAAAAGTGTGGGACTCTTAGAGTTTAGGGGGACCACTGAGCCTATAGATGCTCAATCATAGATTAAAGAGATCGAAAAGGCGTTTGAGATCGCTAGAGTCAGAGAGGAGTAGAAGACTGTTTTTGCTACCTATTTGTTAAAAGGTGACACCATCCCACCAAAAGTTTGGTGTCACCTTTTAACAAATAGGTAGGAAAAGCAGTCTTTTGCTCCTCTCCGACTCTAGCGATCTCAAACGCCTTTTCGATCTTTTTAATTCATGATTGAGCCTCTATAGGATCGGTGGTTCCCCTAAATTCTGGCGGTCCCACACTTTTAAAATCCTTGAAACTGGGTACTTGCACAACTGAAGGATTCACAGGTATTTCAGTACGCTCTCTATTAAATGCCCCCATTAAGAGGTCTATAAACTGTTGTATAGGGTTAACTTGCTCCCTATTCTCGTTTTTAGGTTCTCTCTGTTAGGTCCTGCGCCCTTTAGGTCTTCCTCTTAGCAGCAATTTTCTGTTTAAATAAATTAAGTTATTATTAATCCATTATTTATCTTCTAGCATTTTTATTAATACTAACACATAATCATCACAAAGCATATTTAATAAGTATTCTTATATTAATATGCTTCTCAGTTTAAAACATATAACTTCTACTATTTATATACTATCCCCTTTATTACAATCATAAAGATGGAATTCATAAAAGATAACCCGCTTATACATAAGCTGGGATTTATATTACTGCAAGATATACTTACATACATAACCCACAGACCCCTATTAACGGCGTATGCGCGTTCTTGAGCTATTATGGTTATCATATGACCCCTACTCATAGAATATTGGGTCAGACCTTCCTCCACTGGGTAATAGTATATCCTGTCTTGAATACGCTCCATGGAAGTGCCATAGGAGTAGTTCATCTTATCCATCTTCCTCTTATTCACCCTTACTTTGGTTTTAAGATCTTTAGTATGACCTTCTACCCTCACTCTATCAGTGATCTCCTATTCCCAGAAGTTTTCTGCCTCATGCTTCTCCGCCAAGAGATCTTGCACTCTCTTCTCTAAATCTAGGGTCTTATTCTCTATGGTATGTAGCTTGATATTTAGGTTCGCATTCCTATCTACCAGGTAATGAACCAGTGCACCTATCTGGATCAACGCTTCCGGAATCTCGGGATTTATAAACTCATCCTCCAATTCCTCTTCAGAAGGTACAGCCTCAGATGTTGCACCATCAGCCACATCAACTGGCTCCTCTATGGGTTCCTCCCAATGTTCAGATGGATCCTTATCAGATAAAGGATCCATCTTAGGCTCCTCCTCCGGATCTTCCTCTAGGTCACTCTCTATACGAGCTTTTACCTCTGCTACTTGCTCGGGTACTGGCTCGAGCGGTGCGATCAACTCCTCACTCACTATGTGAATGTCTCTATACTCTGGTTCTTCACTTGACATCTACAATCAAAATTTTAATATCTTTATTAGTACATAGCCACAAAGTATATTTATTATTGTCACATAACAAATATAGTTTCCTTTAATTACTTTTATTTCTTATGATAAATTTCCTCAATTCATCCTTGACAACTCGATCTGAGTTTATCTCTTTACTAATTTTCATAACTTCTCTTCTCTAAGGTCATATTGCTAAGGTATTCCCCCACCTAAGGTTTATAACTTATAACTTTAATACCAACCTGTGACGCCCCCAAATCCGGGTACCTTCAAACCCTGAATATGGTGTTATACGGTACTATTCATCCATACATCTCTATCTATATAATCTCAATAACACAAATGTAATTATTATATTATTAGAATCATATCCGGTCAATCCTAGGTTCTAAATACCTTTACATGTTCAAAACATAATAATATTAAACATATTGCAATACTACTACGTTTATTACAAACATCTTCTTATTCATACATCTTTCCTTTTCCTTTGTCCTTACCGGAACTGTCAACCTTTTCGGTCTTAGCTGCAATAGTTAATGAAAGCAAGGATGAGCATATAATTGCCCAACAAATATAATAACAAAATCAATAATCATATCCTTACTCTTCAACAACTGAACAATAGTTGTGAGATATTCCGAATAAACAGGAATAATACCTTACTTGTTTTCAAAATATTTTAGAAACAATATATTGAGAGATCATAAGACCTTGAACTTTTCTTTTATCTTGCCATAAAAGGTTAAATAGAAATTTAACTAAAAACATTCTTGCTTAAGAGAACTTCTTGGTGATCAGCCTATTGTACTCTATGTTGATCAACACTCTAGCTGGAACGACTATATGCGTTTGTTTAGGCGCCTCACATCCTTATGGAATAACCGTCTTTAAATTACCCCCTAATATTAGGGTTGTTCATCTCATTCATGTCTCGGAATCCTAACAAAAATAATTTGGTTGGATAGCTCTACTTAACATAAATAATATTTCAAAGATTTACTATCAAATCGATAAAATATTTCTATATTTGTCTAGCCGAAACCCATGACATCGACGTTCTTCATAAACAGTTCATGCATAATCGAACATCAAAACTTCAATAATTTATGTCATAACATAGCTTGAACACTTGTGCAAATACTAAAAGATTTACATAAATATGGAATTTACACAATCATATATGCATTGCGTAAATTGGAACTTCAAAACATCGAATAACATTCATAAGATCATACTCAAATGAAGTTAGAAAACTTGCCTAACACAAGGTTAACAAAGAGTTAGGAAACTTGCCTCGTATATCTTTTACAAATAAATATAATGGTCTTAAACGTTCGTCGTAAATCCTTTTTATGGCCTACGCGTATTTATCGTCTTTCGTATGGTCTACAATGTATGTGACTTTGACATACATATTAGTCATAATAATACCCATTACAATGGCTCACTATAACTAGCCCTTTAACCAAAACCCTTACTTCGATTTTTAACTTTTACATTAACCGATTTCGAAACTTATTAAATTAATAACTAAATGAAAACGATCACGGAAATGACTCAACTTTGGACAGTGACCTATATATAACATGGTCTAACTACTCCCGTAGGTAGTATAAATCCCAAACTTCTCGAACTCAAAAAGTCCAAAATAAGCATAAAAATTCGGGGTATGGGCAGTTTGTAAATCAGCCCGACCCCGACTCACTAAAACGACCATAACTTCATCGTTTCAAAATAGTTTTGGTTGATTTTTGAGTCTAAATTCATTAGAATTTCATGATCTACAACTTTCTTTTACATTTCAGATGAAGATTCTGACTTTAAGTTTTCGGAAAATGGGTAGAAAGGTCAGAAGTGTGATTTTGGTCACAATTTCTTCATTTCATTAGGTAAAACATGATACCACAAGCATCAAAATGTTATGTTATCATGTTCTAACACTTAATTACCTTCAATAATATAAAAATAAAAATATTATAAACCTACTTATATAAAGTTTTATGACTTTTGCTCAAGAACACGAAGAACGAAAAATCGTACATGGTAACGACTTATGTTCTTGAGCTTTAGGATTTCACAATTGAAATAATTGGGGCATTATAACGCCTTACATATGTGATTTATGAGACTTTAAACTTGAAATATCATAAATTTAACTTATAAAAAGATTTCAAATTTTTTTATAAGTTAAATTTATGATATTTCAAGTTTAAAGTGTCATAAATCAAATATGTAAGTCGTTATAATGCTCAAATTATTTCAATTGTGAAATCCTAAAGCTCAAGAACATAAGTCGTTACCATGTACAATTTTTCGTTCTTCGTGTTCTTGAGCAAAAGTCATAAAACTTTATATAAGTAGGTTTATAATTTTGTTATTTTTATGCTATTGAAAATAATTAAGTGTTAGAACATGATAACATAACATTTTGATGCTTGTGGTATCATGTTTTACCTAATGAAATGAAGAAATTGTGACCAAAATCACACTTCTGACCTTTCTGCCCATTTTTCAAAAACTTAAAGTCAGAATCTGTTTCTGAAATATAAAAGGAAGTTGTAGATCATGAAATTCTAATGAATTTAGACTCAAGAATCACCGAAAACTATTTTGAAACGACGAAGTTATGGTCGTTTTAGTGAGCCGGGGGTCAGGCTGATTTACAAACTGCCCATACCCGAATTTTTATGCTTATTTTGGACTTTTTGAGTTCGAGAAGTTTGGGGTTTATACCACCTACGGGAGTAGTTAGACCATGTTATACATAGGTCACTGTCCGAAGTTGAGTCATTTCTGAGATCGTTTTCATTTAGTTATGAATTTAATAAGTTTTGAAATCGGTTAACGTAAAAGTTAAAAATCAAAGTAAGGGTTTTGGTTAAAGTGCTAGTTATAGTGAGCCATTGTAATGGGTATTATTATGACTAATATGTATGTCAAAGTTACATACATTGTAGGTCATACGAAAGACGAGAAATACGCATAGGCCGTAAAAAGGATTTACGATGAACGTTTAAGGCCGTTACATTTATATATAAAAGATATATGAGGATTTCTAACTTCATTTGATTATGATCTTATGAATGTTATTCGATGTTTTGAAGTTCCAAGTTACGCAATGCATATATGATTGTGTAAATTTCATACTTATGTAAATCTTTTAGTATTTGCACAAGTGTTCAAGCTATGCTATGACATAAATTGTTGATGTTTTGAAGTTCGATCATGCATGAACTATTTATGAAGAACGTCGATGCCATTTGCTTCGACTAGATAGATATAGAAATGTTTTATCGATTTGATTGTAAATCTTTGAAATATTATTGATGTTAGGTAGAGCTATTCAACCAAATTATTCTGGTTTGGATACCGAGACATAAATGAGATGAACAACCCTAATATTAGGGCTAATTTAAAGACGATTATTCTGTAAGGCCATGAGGTGCCTAAACAAACGCATATAGTCGTTCCAGCTAGAGTGTTGATCAATATAGAGTACAATAGGCCGATCACCTAGAAGTACTCGTAAGCAAGATGATTTACAGTTAAATATCTGTTTAACCTTTTATAGCAAGATAAAAGAAAAGTTCAAGATCTTATAACCGCTCAGTATGTTGTTTTGAAAATGTTTTGAAAATGAGTAAGGTATTATTCCTGTTTATTCGGAATATCTCACAACTATTGCTCAGTTGTTGAAGAGTAAGGATATGATTCTTGATTTTGTTGTTATTCAACTGTTATTCTGGCTGGGCAATTAAATGTTCATCCTTGCTTTCATTAAATATTGTAGCTAAGACCGAAAAGGTTGAAAGTTCCGGTAAGGACAAAGGAAAAGGAAAGATGTATGAATAAGAAGATGTTTGTAATAAACGTAGTAGTATTATAATATGTTTAATATTATTATGTTTTGAACATGTAAAGGTATTTAGAACATGGGATTAAACAGATATGATTGTAATAATATAATAATTACATTCGTGTAATTGAGATTATATAGATAGAAATGTATGGATGAATAGTATCGTGTAGCACCATATTTAAGGTTTGAAGGTACTCGAATTTAGAGGCGTTAACAGTCACATCATTGCATGGGGTGCAATCCTAACTATATTTGCTCACACAAAACACATTGTTGCACGGGGTGCAATCTTTACTAATAATTACCCAAACTTATTTGATTTGGCACATTAAAGTTATCATAAATAAAGAATTTATCACAATTTAATATCTCAACAATAAACATTCCGATTGGAATAGCTAATAAATTGAGTTAGGCTGAATCAAATGACAAATAACTCATTTTTATAATTCATTTCACATAACATATAACTTTGCAATTTAGCATAGCTTGAACAACTTGTACAAATATTAAAGGATTTACATAAGTTTAGAATTCACACAATATGTAAGCATTGCATAAATTAAAACTTTTATACATCATATAACCTTCATAAGAACATAGTCAAAAGAAACTTGCACAGAATAATAAATTTGCACAAGTCAGGAAACTTGCATTCAATACATAAATCGAATGAAGTTAGAAAACTTACCTTAAGCATCCTTTACAACTTTGCGCTAATTCGTCCTTCAAATATCCTACACATTTAATTAATAATAACATACCAATTAGCCACATATAGACTTCATATTTTGGTTTTCGTTAACTTCTCATTTTATATTGTTCGCATTTTATAATTTAGTTAACGCGACCAAACTTCAAAATCGTCTCTCGGTGTCGCAGCGTTCGGGAACGTTACGATACACATAGTCACCCTCCGCCATGGTTTACATTAACTTTTAATCATGTTATATAATGTTTCTTTCTCCGGTACTCAATTCTGAGTTACCTATATGTCATGAAATATTTTTCATTAACATAATAATCTTCTCATCATAGCATTAACTTTCATTAATTACTTCCCGTAAATATTTTTTTAACATTCCTGTTTACTTTTTCAATCCAATATTTAGAGTTACGTCCAATGATTCTTAAAACCTTGAAAAATCTCTTCCTTACATTAAAATATGCTATTATACGTCAAAATATACCGTTACTCAAAATTCATTTAAATCCGAATTATAAAACTCGTTTTTGCAGTTTTTCTTTAACAAAACACTGATTTTGTTTTGATCATATCTCCTTTGTTACTTATCCGTTTTTTTTTCGTTCTTATATCAAATTAAAGCTTATACAGTGTACTTTAACACTATTTAGGCCCTGGTTCCAGCCCCTTCTTCAATCAAAACAGATTTTCACTTTTTCAAACAAGGTCAGATTGTTATAAAATCTAGCCAGTTTTACCCTCTCTTGCCAGAAAGGTCATAATTAATTCATTTCAAAACATTTTTGGGTGCTTCTTGTGCCCACGCGTAGCTAACTTCTGGGGCTACAACTTTCATTTTTATACCATCTTCAAATTCCAAACATACGATTTTATATAAAGTTTACAAAAAAAGGTTAAAAACTGCTCCTGCAGAATTTTGGCAGCTTGACCCAAACTGCTTTAAACATAGATTCCGGACACTCTACAAAGTATTTTTGAGTGATTTTTATTTTTGTGTTTATCTTACTTTAAGGGCTTTCTTTTGATATTTGGCTCATCTACTAACTCATTATACACAAAGAGTTATGGCCTTACAAAAACATGGACAAAAATTATTTTTCTGAAAATTTCCAGATTTGTCAATTTTACCTTTCTTGCTTCATTTCTTCATAATATTCCTTATCAGAAAATTATGAATCTTATGTCCATTCCAAATGAAATTTAATTCTCTATAATTTTGTAACACAAAATTTCTCCAAATTCTGCTTCTAACATAGAGAAACGGGCTTACCGAAAAAGTTCGTCGGAAAATATTTTTTGGCCATCTTCTCCGGCGAAATACCTAGTTTTCCGGCAAGTGTTTCGACGAGTTTTCTAGGATTTTCTTTTCCAGATCTATTTTACTATATCTCAGGAGTCTAACTATGGTTTTTGTTTTGAAAACAACTCACCAATCACTGTTAAACATAAATTTTCCAGCGAAATTCCAGCGAAGCTTAATTTCTTTAATTTCTTGATTTCTCTTGTTTATACAAGTTTAGATCATCCCGAATAAACATAAACTTAACCTCTTTACACAAAATCCATAAAATTTAACATCCATATATGAAAATCAAAAGTTTAATTAGAAATTACCTTTCTAATTTTCTTCCTTCTTTCTTCTTCTTCCTTTCTTCTTCTTCTTTCTTTCTCTCTAATTTTCAACAAAGTTCCCTTCCTCCCTTTCTCTCTCTTTCCTTTGGTTATCAGCCGACTAAATAGGTGAGTGGGAGAGTTTGATTGCTTTTGTTTTTCTTTTCTTTGCTAACCTTTCTCTTTCTTTCTTTTCCTCTCTTTTTGTTTTTTTCCTCTTTATTTTTCTTCTCCTTTTTCTCTTTGTCTCCTCCCTTGTCCCCTAATAATCATCCGCCCCTCTTCCCATTTCAGTAGCCCTCATGGGCCCACCTCATCATGATTTAGTTTTTCTCCTATTTTATTTACTCACTTATCCATTTAATTGTCCATTTAACTATTTTGGCTTCTAAAAATCAACTTTTTCGTATTTATAGTCGATTCCTGTTAATTTCGACGTTCTCAACGTCATGAAAATATGTACTTCATAAAATTCATCTCCGAATTTTGAGTTTGACTTTTTATCAAAAAGTCAAATGTTGACTTTGATCAAAAAGTCAACCCCGATACAAAATAGTGTTTAGGTCTATCCTTACTAAATTCGATGTTCCAGACTCAATTCCGCAATCCGTTTATCAAAATACTTTTTCCAAACTTAAGGCTTGACATTTCTTCATAAAAGTCAAGTGTTGACTTTGACCAAAAAGTCAACTCCGGCACATTTCGTGTTTATAGTCTTTTCTGATTAAATCGAACCAGACTCAAATTCGCAGTCTGCATCTCAAAATTTCACTCCGAACTCAAATTTGACTTTTCGACCACTATTATTGTCTTATATTTAGTTATTTGCTTCCTTAGTTCAAACTAATTGAATTAATTATCCTTGACCAACTATTAAATTACATTCCTCATCACTTAATTGATAATAAATATATAATACACATATTTATCTGTTCATCACATTTACATAGAATAATTTCCTTAAAACTTTATTTTTATTGGATAAATATTCATAAACCTAATTATAAGGATACTTGACTTCCTCGGATATTACATAACTTCCTTAGAGACTTTTTACACTAGAAATCTCTCTTTACATCCTTACCCATAAACCATATTTGGTTTTTCCTAATACATATATTAGATTAAAATATTTAATCATTAAAAATCATATTTATTAGCCTCAAAAATATCCGGGATATTACATTCACTCATTCTTCTAAGAATTTCATCATCGAAATTACAGCATACTCATCTGTACTCATCAAAACTAGGTTTTCAATTTAACCTTTATTTAATTATATTTGATTACATCCTCACCTTAATAGCTACTCTATTATTTCTTTCTCTAAAGATTTCTCTTTAATCATCACATATTACAACCACTTTTCTTTAAGAAGCTTACATCTTCTAAACATCCAACTTCCGGATTAATGAAATATCTTTTCAGGAGTCTTCAACAATTGTTCAATAATTGTGAAGTAGTATGAATAACTAGGAAGTAAAAGATTCTTTTAAAAACTTTTTGTATCCGCTGAGAGGTCATATAGACTGTGAACCTATCTCGAGATTTAACATATATTTGCACTGTAAACCTCTAGAATATTTTAACAATCACAAAGACTATAAAACATTCTATACATCCGCGCGCATAGTCAGATTTTCCCAACATAAATTACCCTTTTCATCATAGTTATTCACCTCAGTCATTTCGATAAAATACTTCAACATCCGTCTAGCCGAAACAAATGGCCTAGACTAGCATTATTAAACTATTCGTAGATTATGAACTGAAAATCCTTTTAGATAGTTAATGTAACTGAAATTCATTTTTAATTAGGACTTCATGATACTGCATTATTGCAACAGTGTGTTAGGATTCCGTCATTTATCATCTCCACACCACGACTTTAATGGCACATGATGATTTCATAAATACATTTTGAAGTTTTCAAAACAAATTCTGTCTAGCCAACTCAATTAGCATAGACATCTGAACAATAACACTTTTTAATATTTAACAGTTCAATAATTGAACAAATCTTTTCAAAGGCATATATGTGTGAATACAAATACAATTTTAGGATCTAGCATAGCTAGAAGATTTGGAATACCTAAAATCCTCAATCATCTTTACTTAACAACTCTATTCATTTCTGATTCTACTAATGTTCGCCCATCACTTAGAACTCTTAAATTCCACTATATAACCTTCCTTATGGTCTATAATGATATACCACAAGCATCGTTTATTGAACTTACCACACATTATAAGTTCAGGAACTTGTCACAATAATGAGTTTAGGAGTTTGTCATAGTAATATGTAGTTCAAAAACAAATCAGGAACTGTCCATATGCCTATGGGCTTAAAAACCTACCATACGATTATGAGTCATGAACTTATCATAAGTATGAGTTTTAAGAACACACATATAGCCTTATCATTCTCTAATAATAAACTATCAAATATACATATGAGAAAAGAATCACCTTCTCACGAAATATATATATATATATATATATATATATATATATGTATAGTAGTTTGACACAAGATTTTAACGATTATCAATATAGTAAACTAAGTTGTTGTTAAACCAAGCATAAATCCCCCGCAGGGTTTGTTCAACTTAGCTACTAACATGAGTTTTCAATTGAAATACAACAGATCTCTAACTTACTCTTTGTTTTATATCAATTTTCTAAATCCATACTTTATCATTCATAACTTTTTATGAGTTCATCTTTAAACATCTATAATCATTTTGCGATCTAATAGCATTCTTTTTGCTTCTCAAAAATTGTATCATAAGATATCTCTTATTATCTTTTCAAGATCCTCTTTTTCATCTTTCTCTATATTTCTTTATAATCTCATACATATCTTTAACTCATTCTTTACTTAAATATGAATTTCCTAAATTCATTTTTATTACTTAAACTCTATTCGAGTTTATCTCTTTACTATCTTCATCATTTCTCTAAGATTATAGCCTAAAGTACTCTTACCTAAGGTTTATAATATATCAGCTCTGATACCAACTTTAATAAACATCTGCATCCTCAGATAACACCTTACACAAGTCGTTACCATGTACGATTTTTTCGTTCTTCGTGTGTTCTTCAGCAAATCTTTTTATAAGTTAAATTTATGATATTTTAAGTTTAAAATGTCATAAATCGCATATGTAAGCCATTATAATGCTAAAATTATTTCAATTGTAAAATCCTAAAGCTTAAGAACATAAGTCGTTACCATGTACGATTTTTTGTTCTTTATATTCTTAAGCAAAAGTCATAAAACTTTATATAAGTAGGTTTATAATTTTGTTATTTTTATGTTATTGAAGGTAATTAAGTGTTAGAACATGATAACATAACATTTTGATGCTTATGGTATCATGTTTTACCTAATGAAATGAAGAAATTGTGAACAAAATCACACATTTGACCTTTCTACCCATTTTTCAAAAACTTAAAGTCAGAATTTGTTTCTGAAATATAAAAGGAAGTTGTAGATCATGAAATTCTAATGAATTTACACTCAAGAATCACCCAAAACTATTTTGAAACGAAGAAATTATGATTGTTTTAGTGAGCCGGGGTCGGGCTGATTTATAAACTGCTCATACCCATATTTTTATGCTTATTTTGGACTTTTTGAGTTCAAGAAGTTTAGGATTTATACCTCCTACAGGAGTAGTTAGACAATGTTATACATAGGTTACTGTCCAAAGTTGAGTCATTTTCGAGATCGTTTTCATTTTGTTATGAATTTAATAAGTTTCGAAACCGGTTAACGTAAAAGTTAGAAATCGAAGTAAGGGTTTTGGTTAAAGGGCTAGTTATAGTGAGCCATTGTAATGGGTATTATTATGACTAATATGTATGTCAAAGTCACATATATTATAGGCCATACGAAAGACGAGAAATACGCGTAGGCCGTAAAAAGGATTTACGACGAACGTTTAAGACCGTTATATTTATATGTAAAAGATATACGAGGCAAGTTTCCTAACTCTTGTGTTAACCTTGTGTTAGGAAAGTTTTCTAACTTCATTTGATTATGATCTTATGAATGTTATTCGATGTTTTGAAGTTCCAAGTTACGCAATGCATATATGATTGTGTAAATTTCATACTTATGTAAATCTTTTAGTATTTGCACAAGTGTTCAAGCTATGCTATGACATAAATTGTTGATGTTTTGAAGTTCGATCATGCATGAACTATTTATGAAGAACGTCGATGCCATTTGCTTCGACTAGATAGATATAGAAATGTTTTATCGATTTGATTGTAAATCTTTGAAATATTATTGATGTTAGGTGGAGCTATTCAACCAAATTATTTTGGTTAGGATTTAGAGAAATGAATAAGATGAACAACCCTAATATTAGGGGTAATTTAAAGACGGTTATTCCGTAAGGCCGTGAGACGCCTAAACAAATGCATACAGTCGTTCCAGCTAGAGTGTTGATCAATATAGAGTACAACAGGCTGATCACCTAGAAGTGCTCGTAAGCAAGACGGTTTACAGTTAAATTTCTGTTTAACCATTTATGGAAAGATAAAAGAAAGGCTCAAGGTTTTATGACTGCTCAGTATGTTTTTTCGAAAATGTTTTAAAAACAAATAAGGTATTATTCTTGTTTATTTAGAATATCTAACAACTATTGTTCAGTTGTTGAAGAGTAAGGATATGATTCTTGATTTTGTTGTTATTCAACTGTTATACTTGTTGGGCAATTAAATGTCCATCCTTGTTTTCATTAAATATTGCAGCTAAGACCAAAAGGGTTGAAAGTTTCGGTAAGGACAAAGAAAAAGGAAAGTTGTATGAATAAGAAGATTTTTATAATAAACGTAGTAGTATTGTAATATGTTTAATATTATTATGTTTTGAACATGTAAAGGTATTTAGAACCTGAGATTGAACGGATATAATTGTAATAATATAATAATTACATTAGTGTCATTGAGATTATATAGATAGACATGTATGGATGAATAGTACCGTGTTGCACCATATTCAGGGTTTGAAGGTACCCGAATTTGAGGGCGTCACAATCAAGATGATATAACGTCAAAACATTCCAAGTAATCTCACATCGTGCTTCAGGCAACGAGTTTTCTCTCCCCTAATGATGGGAAGATTGGTTCATTAAAATGACAATCCTCAAAATATGCCTTAAAAACACTACATGTTAGAGGTTTAAGATATTTGTATAATTTCCAAGTCTACGTTGAGGACCCATCTTAGTGCGTTGTAGGGGTGCAATAAGTACATATACAACATAACCAAATGTGTGCAAGTAAAAAATATTTAGTTGTTAGCCAAGTACAAATTGCAATGGTGAGAATTTATGATAAGCAGTTGGCCTAATGTAAACTAATGATGCAACATGTAAAATAGCATGACCCCAAGCAGAAATTGGTAATTTTAATTTCATAAAGCAAAGGTCGAGCAATAATTTGAAATCTCTTGATAAGTGATTTAGCTAAACCATTTTTGAGTATGTGTATGGGCAATAAGATGTTTAACATCAATTCCAATTTACATGAGTCATCAAAAGCTTGAGATATATTCACTAGTATTATCTAAACGAATTTTCCTAATTAGATAATCAGGATATTATGCTCACAACCTAATTATTTGAGTAAGAAGCCTAACAAATGTAATATTTCTAGTAGAAAGTAAACATATATGTGACCATCTGGTTGATGCATCAAGTAAAATCATAAAATACTTGAATGGACTACAAGGTGGGTGTATCGGTCCACATATATCACCCTGAATTCTTTCTAAGAAAAATGGACACTCAACAATAATATTTAAATGTGATGGTTTGGTAATTAATTTACCTTGAGAACATGCACTTCATGGATAATCAGTAGGTAAAAAAATCTTCTGGTTCTTTAAGGGTGGGAGTTTTCAATAATTCGACGCATCATTGTTGATCCTGGATGACCAAGATGATCATGCCAAAGCATAAAAACCTTTGGGTCCGAACACTTCTGGTGTATTGTAACATTTGTTTCAACTGTTCTCATTGTAGTATAATATAATCTAGAAGAGAAAATAGATAATTTTTCTAATATGAGCTTTTGGCCCGATATTATTGAAGTAATACAAAGAAACTCTTCACTACCTCGTTATTGGTTTCAATATGATAACCATTATAATGTATATCCCTAAAGCTGAGTAAATTTCTTCTTAATTTAGAAGAATACAAAGCTTCATCAATACAAAGTTTTGTACCCTTTGATAACATTATAATCGCTCTTTCAGAGCCTTCAATTAAGTTCAATAAACCTGATATGGTATTGACATTGGCTTTGCATAATTTTAAAATTTAAAAATATTTTTTTATCTTTAAGGATCACTTTATATGACAATCGCTCTTCTAGAACCTTCAATTACCAGTAGGACCCATGCATCTTCATATATGTAAAACATAAATTAAACTTTATTACTTGAAACATAAATAAAACATATCAAAATAAAAATACTTACCACAAGAAAAATAGTTAATTGGTATGGACATTTCCATCAACATCCTCAAAGAAATCAGAGACATCAAAATGAGTCATATCCACTCCATTTGGAAAGTCAAGATAATTCATCGGATCATCAGGATCATTATGATCAACAAAATTTGTTTCAATTCCCTTTCCCTTTTGAAAAATTATGAGTATGATCTTTTCTATATTGATTGCTCCTTACACGCCCACGACCACAACCACAGTTTCCTCTATGTTTATTAAATGAGGTTCCATTCGCTTCAGGGAATGAAGTAGAACCGATAGGGCGTGATTGGTATTTTTTCAGCAAAAACTCACTATTTTGTTTAGCCACTAGAAGTTATGATATCAGTTCATAATATTTTGTGAACTTACGCTCTCGATATTGCTATTGCAGGAGCATATTTGAGGCATGAAATGTAGTAAAATTTTCTCTAACATGTCTTCATCAGTAATTTTCCCCACATAATTTTAATAGTGAGATTATTTTGAAAAGTGCAGAATTGTACTCACTCACATTTTTAAAATCTTTCAACCTCAGGTGCAACCAATTATAATGAGCTTTTAGGAGGATTACGGATTTTTAATTCTCATATCTTTCTTTTAAATCATTCCATAAGATAAGTAGGTCTTTTACTGTAAGGTACTCAGATTTTAATTCTTCATGGAGATGATGGCGAATTAAATATAATTGATTTTGCACGATCTTACAGGGATGCGTGATTGCCAACCTTAATTGTATCTCCAAAGTTCTTTTAGACATAGTAGTGTAGTAAATGAGATAATGTAGGAGGAGTATGTGCTAAATGAGTTTCAAATAGCTCATATACATACAAGATAATTAACATGATATTAATCAGATTGGGGGTCACCAAATACAATTAAAGAAGCAACATTTACTACTGAATAGACATGCATAAGCAGGGGGAAATAAGTTACTTAAAATTCTAAGTAAACACACAAATAGAACACTATTTGCCATATTAAGCTAGGTAAATTTTATGAAGCATCAATTATCATCTGCTAACTATGGCCCACCAGGATATAATTAGCTATATCTAAATAGCACAATTCAGCTCATACTAAGTAACCAGATAACAATTCACATTCTATAAGAATACTCCTAAAATAAATACAACAAATTTTCACATAAGCACAGGAATTGAGGATAAAGGTTCTGTCAAGAAATCCCGTAACATTCTCATATGAACATATTAATTTTACCAAGTAAGCATATTGAGTTGTGGTAAACAATGAATATGTATTAAATTCTAGAATATGTACCTCCATAGGTATGTAATCATTTCAGAACATATATACTTCCATGTAAGGTTTGAATTTTAATCAAATTAAATTATTCCCATTTCTCACAACAGAGTATAACTAGTTCATAAAGGTAGATCACAAAGCCATTCACATATTATATATTCTCCTAGTATTCATAATATAGTATCAGATGAAGTCACATTAAGTAGATATTTGACTCTTGAGAGAGGAATATATGTATATATCTAAATGTATGCATCAACTCAGGTCACTTTGAAATTATCATATGACTTCACGAATTTTGTGCATTTTGCAAGATTATTCTATAGATTAACAACAAAATTCTCAATCAAGTTAAGGAGCTAATGCTAGAGCATGTAATCAAATCAATAGAATATTTCATGTACTTAACAGATCTAATGGTAAAGTAACACTATACAGTATAAGCCAACTATTCATGTTAAGAAGTGAGATTTAAGATGAAGTAATATGTCAGTCACATAGATAGATGATTTAGAACAAGTTAAAGATACTTATCTCATGAATAGCTAGAATCAAGGTACTTAAAGGTTCATTTAAGCTCAATCCTTGTCGTTTTTCTCTTCTTTGTCCTTTATCATTCAGCTCAGTTGGTTAGAGCTTCGTGTTGATAACGTATTATAAAATATAATCTTAGAAAAACCATTAAGAGAGAATAAAAAAACTATTTTATTTCATTCTCAAGTCTATTCTTCATCAAATAATATGTTTCTATTTATAGGCTTACAAAGATGGAGGGGGAATGAACCATAAATAAATAAATAAATATATATATATATATATATACATGTATTAAAGAGATACATGTATTTGAAGGGTACATTGGATTAGGATATACATATATTAAAGAGATACATGCATTTGAAGGGTAGATTGAATTAGGAAAGTTCAATGGATATTAACAAATGCATGAATTCATAACAGGTGATGTATTTTGTATATGCAATTTTTGTTTAAGACGACCTCTTGTTACTTAGATAGTAAACACTTTTTGTTGTGGTGATTTATTTTGGCCTATAGAGTAGTGTGGATGGCCAGCCATGTATGGCTGACGAGTTTGTTGGTGTATATATTTGATTAAAGTTTTTTTGGACTTGGCAAAAGATAATTAGTTTTCATTATTCACCACAAGAAAAGAGTTTAATTTCAGCGGAATTAATTTTGACGGATGGTATTCCGTCGACATTAGTTTAATTTCGACGGATAATTCCGTCGTGGTTACGTCCCTCGGAATTAAAGTAACTCTAACGGAATTCCAGCGAAAATAGGGACATTAAGTGGCGTAAACTTTTTTCATTGGCAACAGTGTTAAGGTCGACGAAATAATGTATATTTTCGATAGGAGTCCCGTCGAAAATAGTCTAATTTCAATGAACTTAAAGTTGATGGAATTCCATTGAAAATAAGAGGTTTTTAACCCTAAATCACTTTCATTCCCCCCAGCCGCATCAGTTCTTCACTCTCTCTCTCTGCTTCTCTTTCTTCCTTTCGTCCTTGCCTCTTGCCGTACTGCCACCCACACCCACACCCACCTGCCACCTGCTACCAACCACCACCCACTACCACCTCCCATCGTTCCACCACCTTCGACGTCGGCCCCACCTCCGTCTTCTACTGTTGGTTTCTTCTCCCTCTGTTTCTAAATTTATTAGCTCCAAAAGAAGGTATGAGTTCAAATATTATTTCAATTTAAACCCATATACACTATCAGTGCATCAATTTTAGCCTCCATGTGGTATACATTAGAATTTTTTTTATATTGTATGTGTGTGTGGGCAAGGAAATTACGCCTTGCTAGGGTTAGGGTTTCGTGTTTGCTGGAGAGGAGAGAAATCCACAAAGAGCACGAAAGTGATTGATTGATTGAAGAAGGGAGAAAAACAGGTGGGCAATTACTACAATGACACGTGGCAGAACTCTCAAAATTCGGAAACCGGGTTAGGGTAGCAGGGATTCCAAGAGCCTTCTTGAGTCTTCGAGTTGAGAGAGAGAGTTTTAAGTGTTCAGAGCTTCCAAGAGTCTAAGTGTAATGTCTTCAGAGCGATCCCCTTCTCTTAGAATAGAGAGGTTATTTATAGAGTTTTCCTGGGAAATAGTCACATGCCAGGCACATGTTTTAAGGGAAATTCCCGAAATACCCTTTAGTCATGTTTTAAAGGAAAAATTCCAGAAATGCCCTTTATTCATCAAAGTAATGCCCAAACTGCCCTGTTCTTCTAGCCACCAATCCAATCCCTCAATCAATTCCCAAAATGGGTCGCATCCACGAGTCTTCTACCTTGGAACACGTGGAGACTTCCCCGGGTCTAGCGTATTTATTTTTGTCTAATCTGTACATTTAATTAGGTCACATGAACCCTAATTTGTACATTTAGTTGGATTTTTGTAAACCCTAATTTGTACATTTAATTCAATTAGGTCATGTGAATCCTAATATGCACTTGGGCCCACATTTGCCCCCTGCGCGAGAGTCACGATTTCTGAGAGACGCTCGTGCAAAATACTCCAAGCTTTTGAATGATTTTGTGTGACTCCACTTATTCAAGTCTTGAACACAAGAGTTCTAGAAGAGGGAACCCCTAGGGGCCAAACCATTAGGGTTAAACCCTAAGGAGGCAAGACCTAGAAGGGCTCTTCCTTGAACCTCTTGGTAGATCATCTGAAAGCTTCCTTATTTTGCTCAATATTTATTTCCTTATTTTCTGAGAATTAAAACAAGGAAGATCATCAAATATCACTAAATAAAATCCAATAATCAAATCTTAGTTTATTATTTGGAAACAAAATCTTCCTTTATTAGAATTTTATAAAGCAAGATCTTTTTCCTTAAAAAAATCAAATATTCAATATATATAATATATATACCAATTTCGAAAATTTTCTATTGTTAGGAATAAAATATCAGATATATTTTTTATTGGTATTCTAATGGAATTTCGAAATATATATGTTTATTTAAAAAATAAGCTCAAATAAACTTATCTTTATATTTCAAAATCTTCCTTAAGAGGAAAATAAAGGTTGCTTCCTTTGCTGTTGTAAGCGTGCAGTTTGAATATATACATCTCCCAAGTCACTTAGGCTTTTCTTTTCATCGTGTAATTTTTTGTCTTGGCATTTTCTCTCCTCCTTCAAGTCTGAAGATCATCAAGAAGTCGTCAAACAATCGTTTCTCATCTTGGGAAAGAGGTAAAAAAAATAATTCCATCCCTATAGGGCCAAATCCTAAGGGTTGAACCCTATAGGGTCATCCTTCCTTCTTCTTTTTCTTTCAATTTTTCAGTTTATTTGAGTACTTTTTTCCGAACTTCTTCTTGACTTGCTTCTCCTACGTTTCTTCTCAAGTCATTGTAGCTTTTCTTTTATCTTCCGAGCCCCGATACTTGGATTATATCTCAGTAGGATTCCCTCGGATAATAAAGAAAAACACAATATTTATCGACAAAGAAGCATTCGTACCGAAAACTTGATTTGTGGAGGAGCATCAGAATTTTCAAGGTACACAAAAGAAATCCCCCTAGGGGGCCGAACCCTATAGGTGGCCGAACCCTAGGGGCCGAACCCTATAGGGGAAATTAAGCCATTTTTTTCTTTTTTTTTCTTTTTTTTTCCGTCTGCACCCTAGGGTGGTCGAACCCTAGGAGAACCCTAGGGGGGCCGAACCCTATTGAGCAATTTTTTTTTACAGGAGGCCGATCCCTAGGGAGGCGAACCCTAGGAGAAAATGTACCAAAATTTAAACATTGGGAATCGTGATCGCTGTTTTGACCATAACTTTTGTTCCGTTTGGAGTCTCGGGGCCAATAATATATCAAAATGACCGTAACGACGGGCACTTCAAAAGTCATCGCCAACGGCCATGACACATACTAAAATAATCCAAAAAATGGCTCCAAAGGATGCATTTTGGCTGTCCGAAGTTTTTTTAAAAAATTTTAATCTTATTTTTCTTTCATAATTGTGATTTTGATCCTTCCCTGACTTCATGTCTTCTTCTTTTCAAGTATTCTTAAGTGAAAATCTCAGATTCTCCCCTTGTCATGGTAAGCATACTCAAGTTCATAAGCTTTACTTGACATCCTTAGTACCCTTATGTGGAGTCTTCCTTACTTGCAGGGCTCGTCTACCGGATGCTCTGAAGACTTGAAGACTTCCAGGGTAACTCCCTTCGTCAATGATTGGGGAAAGGCTCCCTTTTTGGGTCTTTTGACACTTTTTGGGAGCAAGTCCGGACTTATGATCGCACAACTTTTCCTTCACCAGAGAAAGAAGGCTTGTTTCTCTATGTCGCGGCTTGCGGAGGTTGGGACGACTCCCTCCATTTCAGTCGCATTCCCCGCATGTGCATAGAGAAACAAGAATACCCTTTCAGTCCCTTTCGCTTCATGTCTGACTCATCTAGTCGTCTTCAAGGATGGAAACATTGGACTGACGAGATCCTCGAGAATGTTGAGTATAAGGCTATACTAAAGAGCGCGGGCATATATCGCTGCATTCAGCTATGTAGGAATCTACGTATTCAGCAGGATCATGGCGCCCTTACTGTGTTGATTTCTCGCTGGTGCTCCTCTTCATGCACATTTGTTACTGCTTGGAGAGAATTCACCCCTACCCTAGAGGATGCCTATGTTATCTACCAGTAAGCCTTTCCTTCTGTTTCTTTCATTCGTTCTTATTTCCCCCTTTATTTTTCAAATTATGTGCTTATGTTGAGTTATATCTTGTAGCCTCCCTGCTGTCGCTTCGGCTTCTTATGACCCATCTAGTATGTCTCCTAGGGATAGCGAGTGCGTTGCATACTTGATAGAGGCTTTCAGGCGGGCTGGCAATTATACTTCATGATTTTATGGTGACACAATCCTTTTAGACTTCATCTCGGGTACCTCCGCGAGTTCCTCCCCCGGGATCCTCTGCTGTCGGGGAGATGAGAGTTACTTGCTCTAGAATAAAGCCGAGGATCCTTGTTTTTAGATTGCCAAGAATAATGATGATGTTCCCATTGGATTTCTTATGGGTACGGTAAGTGAGGTGGCGACCTCCACTACTTGTGAGCCTCCCTGACATAACATGATTGTTGTCGAGTCTTCCTCACCTCATGATGATCATGTTGGCCTTAATGTTGACGATTCCATGTCTGATATAGGCTCAGGTCCTGCTGTGGTTCGTACAATTCCATCTTCATGCCCACATACAACATCTGCTTATGACAGCTTTGAGGGTATCGGTGACACCTATGTTGATGTTGATGCTATTATGGCAATTGATCCTCCTCTCCCGAGGGAGAATCCTTCAGAACCTATTGTTGATTTCCATCCTTCCCAAAAGGATTCTCCCGAGGCTTCACCTTACAGGGAGGGTATAGTTGCTAGTTCTTTAGGTGGGGGCATTGATGTTTTACTTTCTTTACCCATTGAGGGGCTCGCCTTATTTGACTCTCTTCATCTTAATTCTGCCACCTCGCCTTTTAGTGACCTCGGCTATCCACCCAAAAACAAAGATATCGCGGAGCTACAGGCATTCTCTAAGCCCGATGAATATCTTGATTGCTTCGCAAGTGGCTCTTACTATAGCTTCCTTCAATCCAACCGGAGAGCTTGTTCCTTTGAGGGATTTCCAGGTTTCTTCCTCCAGTCAGGAAAGTCTCATGCGTCTCCTAGTTTGGTTCTCACAGATACTTGATCGGCTACATATTAATGAGGCCTCCTTCTAGACCCTCTTATTAGCTCAACGTGTAAGTTTTTATTCTTGAGATGCACAGTCTTTCTCTCCATTTTCTATGAACAGAGGACTTAGATATCTGAGTTGTAAGGTTGATAACTTGTTGGCCTTGACATTTCTCCTTTTTATGCTGGGTTGGATCTCCTTACTTCTAGGTATGACTTTTTGTAGCTTTTTGTTATTTCCTGTATCAAAGAACTCATTTACATGTCATTTATCATAATAGAGTTTCTTTAGCATTAGTGATTGTCTTTAACTTGAATTTTTTCTTAAGACCCAATGTCTAACATTGAATCATAAGTTATTCAAATTAATACTCCAAGACAACAATATTCATAATAGTGAGAGTCAACATGCAATTTCTTTTATAAGTAACATACTTTTTTTCGATTTCTCGCAAACTAACACTTGAATCCATACTTTTAAAATCAAAGAATATTCAAGTATAAGTGGAAGTTTGACATTTTTATTAATAATCATATTACTTTTAACGAAAAGCACAACGTTTCAAAAAAATTCATAAAGATAATAATAATAGATTTTGCTTTTGTCGGATAAAGCATAACGTTCGCCACTTTTAGAGATAAAGTGTAACTTTCTCGGGTTTGAGGGCTTATAGTCAGGTGCCTCGATTACTTTTAGAGTTGAAAGTATAACTTTGAGGACTTATAGTCAGGTGCCTCGATTACTTTTAAAGTTGAAAGTATAACTTGTGCCTTATCCCTTGGTACGTCGTGCCAATTGTTTGGCGTATAGGGTTTCATAACGGCTTAAGTTGCATGCCTCGTCACTTGGTCATCAAATTTCTTGGCAAGTGCAATCTACGAGGACTTAGCCACCATTTAGAGTGGACCACCATCTTGGGTGGATTTTTAATTCATCAATTCTTGTGTCTCCTCCCTTGGTCATCCAATTTCTTGGCAAGGGATACTCTTGAGTACTTCAACCACCATTTTCTAGAGGACCACCATATTGGGCGGATTTTTGATATTCTCATCTTTACAGTTCTGAGATCTTTCGATGGTAGAGCCAGTATTTGGGTTGTCCATCATCTTGTATTGATAAAGTTTGCGTTACAAAATTTCTCATAGTTTCAACATGATGAGCATCAACTATTGATTCTTGATGTTTGCTTATTGTATGCTACTAAAGCATGTCGTCTTGAATAAGCTATTGTGGCCCTTGATCGTGTTTCTTGAAATCTAGTATGAGCTTTCATCCTTCTTACCTTCATGCGGCTTTAGCATAGCATCAGTCATAACTGCAGTAAATGTACGCCTGCCTTTGTCATAGCGTCACAACCTTTGGCCCTTTTGAGTAGCTTTCTATGTCTCGAAGGACTTGAGGGAGATCATCCCTAATTAGCCTCCATGTATTTTTCGTCACTTTCCTTAGTCTTGATCATCACGATAACCAAGGTTCGATCGGGAAATCACATCGGAGCTTAAACAAGAGTGTGCCCCCTAGAGGCCGAACCCTAGGAGGGGAACCTTTGAGTTCTTCTTCTTTTGCTCTTATTATTATTATATATTTTTTTTAATTTTCCATCCTTTCGACTTCTTGGGCTACACCATGGGTAATAATGTTGCATGTTTCTTTTCCTTTGTGGTTTGGAAGTGACTTTTCATACACGGTGCTTTTTTTTTTTTCACAGTTCGATTTCTCCGGCTACCAGCTTCTCATGGTATATCCTCCGCAGACTATAACAGTCCATAGTGAAATGTCCTGTGTACTGGTGGTACACACAGAAATACGGTCTTCTTTTCATCTCTTCCGTCACCACAAATTTAGGCCTTGGAGGTTTCACCACTTCATGCTCAACCCATTGTTCGTACATGCCCCTGAATGCCTTCTCACTGCATGTGATAGCCTCCGGAACTGGCATCCTAGTATACTTGTCCCCATGTTTTCCTTTACTTCGTTCACAATTTCGCTCGTTCTTCTCCCTCTTGCCCCCTTGTGGTTTTGACTGAGAATCAGCCAAAGCCACAGTTGTTGTTCTCTTACCCTTCCATGTAACCATCGCATGGCTGATGGGCACTGTCACGATTCCTTCCAAATCTTGTGCGTAGGATGAGAGGGTTGCAAATGAATCATAAGCCTTTGTAATGAGATGGGGCTTGAAGGAGTCTAGAGCACCATTGTTGCATATGCTAACCAAGTTCTTCTCCTCAATTGGCTCGACACACTTCTGTGCTTGGGCCCTGAATCTGTCCACATAATCTGATAGCTCCTCATTCGGCTTCTACTTGAATCGCATCAGCTCTATAATAGTTACCTGTTTCTGCACATAGAAAAATTTCTTACAAAATTGCAATTATAGATCATCCCAATCATGGACTGATCCATTCTCCAAGTTGTAGTACCAACTGAAGGCACTATCCGTCAAGGTCTCGTTGAATTCCCTCATCAACAGATTGTGGTTATTTACCTCATCATAACCTAACCATGAAGACATCAACTCCACGAACCTAGCAATATGCTCCCTAGCATTCCCTTTCTCCCCGTTATACTTTGGGAACTGCGGGGGGTGCTCAGTATACCCTGCCGGGTAAGGTTGTCTCCGAACGTGTGCCGGGTAGGGTGGAGTAAAGTCCAATTCTGAAGGTCAGGCTGTTTGCTTGCGAAGTTGATTGATCACATCAATCATATCATCCTTCGTCACATACTGGCTTGTGGTATGGATTCTTTGAGGGGCTGTTATGTATTGTTGCATTGGTGGCGTGTATGGTAATGAAATTGGCTGGTGTACTCTTGTATCCTGCATAATTTGTATTAGTTGTGCTTATTGGCTTGTTCGTTGGATGTGGCTAAGGATGATCGGTATCTGCACTTGTGAAAATGCTGGGAGAGTGCTCGGGATGATGTTGGGTTGAGGCTGACTTGCTTCCAATCTGAGTTGTGGCGCATCGCCGCTATTTTGAGGCTCCAAGTTGATGATTGGAATCGGCTGACTCTCCGTTGTTGAAGGCACAGTCTGATTCTCTTTGTTGTTGCTGTTGTCCTCCACTTCTGCTCGTTCCCCTTGCGAACTTCCTTGGAACATAGCCCTGAAAGTGGGTATTTGCATCAACTGCTGGCGAAATTTCCCCATCTCTTCGTGCTTCCTCTACATTTCTAGCATCATGGTCATCATCATCCCTTGGCCTTCTCGTGCCTCCTGTAATACCTTGAGCATCTCCATCTGCACAACATTCGCAGTTGTCTGCGCTCCAATTACTTCCTCACCTTGCCTTCCCGTGTTTGTCTGTCTAGCACTGGTTTGTTATTGATCAGCCATTTGAGGTGATGTTGAACTTCCTTCCAAAACGCCTTCTAAGATGGGTTGATCAAAATCCAAATTCGCGCTTTGGAACACTAGATTTACTTGCCTTGAAATCGGATCCGGTGAAGTGATGCTTGTTGTCGGTGAAACTCTTCTTGTAATTCTCCCACTTCGAGTTGTGGGGATACCCTTCACGAATTCTACACCTCCCCAGCAGAGTCGCCAAATAAATGTGGGCAAGGAAATTACGTCTTGCTAGGGTTAGGGTTTCGTGTTGGATGAAGAGGAGAGAAATCCATGAAGAGCACGAAATTGATTGATTGAAGAGGGGAGAAGAACAGGTGGGCAATTACTCCAATGACACGTGGCAGAACTCTCAGAATCCGAAAACCAGATTAGGGTAGCAGAGATTCCAAGAGCCTTCTTGAGTCTTCGAGTTGAGAGAGAGAGTTTCAAGTGCTCAGAGCTTCCAAGAGTCTAAGTGTAATGTCTTTAGAGCGATCCCATTCTCTTAGAATAGAGGGGTTATTTATAGAGCTTTCCTGAGAAATAGTCACATGCCAGGCACATGTTTTAAGAGAAATTCCCGAAATACCCTTTAGTCATGTTTTAAAGGAAAAATTCTAGAAATGCCCTTTATTCATCAAAGTAATGCCTAAACTGCCCTGTTCTTCTAGCCACCAATCCAATCCCTCAATCAATTCCCAAAATGGGTCGCATCCACGAGTCTTCTGCCTTGGAACACGTGGAGACTTCCCCGGGTCTAGCGCATTTATTTTTGTCTAATCTGTACATTTAATTAGGTCACATGAACCCTAATTTGTATATTTAATTGGGTTTTTGTAAATCCTAATTTGTACATTTAATTCAATTAGGTCATGTGAACCCTAATATGCACTTGGGCCCACAGTGTGTGTATATATATATATTGATTTGGGGCTAAAAATTGGTAAAGCTTCAATTTGTTAATTGGTTACTATGCATGCATCAATTTGTTACTGTCAATTGGATTTGGGGCTGAAAATTGGTGTGTGTATACACACACACACACATTAGTTTCCAATATTGAATTGAACTAAGTAGCATTTACTTAGTTTCAATTTGTTAATTGGTTACTGTGTATGCATCAATTTGTTACTATCATTTTGATTTGGCTCTAAAAATTGGTAGAGCTTTTGTTACTGTCATTTTGATTTGGGGCTAAAAATTGGTATATATATTTGTAAAGTGTAATTCATTTTTATTCAGAACTGATAATTCTGCAGTATATATATTGTTTATGATGGTGAGAGATGAATAGTGTGGTATGTTATATTTTTGTCAAAATTATTCAATTGCAAAATTTTGTGGGTCTTCTTTTGTAATATTTATGTATTTTAATTAGTTTTTAATATTGAATTAAACTAAGTAGCATTTACTTAGTTTCAAACTACTAAACTAAATTTAATAACATAAAAATAAACGACCAAAATAAATTAAAAAATATATTAGGAAGGTTAAATATAATTAAATTAAATTAAATTTAAATAAATAATATAATATCCATTATTATATAATATAATAAAAAAATATAATAAACTAAACTAAAATACATAAATTAAATATTAAATTAAATTAAATTAAATTAAATTAAATATAATAACATATAAATAAAATAAAATAAAATAATTAATATAAATAAATAATACAAAATAAAGTAAAGAAAATAAAAAATTTTATAAAATAAAATAAAATGAAATAAGTTAATTAAATTAATTACATTAATTAAATTTATTAATTTAAATAATATAATATCATATAATATAATACAAAATAAATAAATAAAATAAAATGACAATGATTTAATTAAAATAAATAAATTAAATTACTTAAATTAAAAGAAATTAATTTTAATTACATTATAAATTAATTAATACTCATTGGAAATAAATTAAATTAAAATAAATTAATATAATATAATAAACTAAGTAGCATTTACATAGTTTCACTCCTACATAATTAAAGTAAAAATAGTATAATATATTCATATAATAGTTCTCATAAACTGAGTAGCATTTACTTAGTTTATCATTGGAAAAATAAACTAAGTAGCATTTGCTTAGTTTTCCACAATTATAATAAACTGCATATATATTGTGCATGTGTTATAGTTTGGAGCTTAGAAACCCGTTTGACATTCACTCACTAGGAGCGAATGTCGAATAGTCCCCAGTTTGGAACTGTTATTGGATGTTATATCTCTCACTTAGGCCGATGCCAATGGATTTAGTACGTTTATTTTTGTTTTAAGGATTTTTCAGATGTTATCTTTATATGTTCTTCGAGTGCACACTTAGATTAAGTTATCTTAGTCTATTTTGTATACTTGGAGACCATAGGGAGGTGCTGCCGAAATTTTTTTTGAAATAGAAGAAACATGTTTAGCGTGTTGGCATTAGTGAGGAGACGCATCTAAGAATGGGATAGAACCGTGGCCAGCTTCGAGTCGTACACACTACTAACTCACGGTCTTTTTGGGAGGTGAAGTCGGTAAGTGTCATTTATTAGTTGTTTAGTTACTCAATTCTCGCCAAAATACTTAATAACTGTTTTATGAATGTATTTATTAGGCTATGCGGTAGAACTTGGGCCGACCTCTGACCATGATAGAGTTCTGGGATAGAGCCCACACGCCAAAAGACTCTACTATGTCTCCCGTAGTAGTAGTTATACAGGTAAGGTGCTGCTTGTTTACATCTGATTGCCTCTTAATGGACTGCCTCTTATTCGCTAAGAGGCATGATACTGTTTGTTTTTCTTTTTGTTACCTCTGAATGCCTCTTAATCGGTAAGACAGAAAATGAAATCTTAATAATTAAGAGGTACCTCTTAATGAAATTTTTTTGATAAATTTTTTTTATATAAATATATTCAACAATATTATTCACTTATTTTTATTAAATTAAATATTAAAAATTATTAAATAAAATTTTACCCTTTAAAATGGTAAAATAGTGTCATTAAGAGACAACTTACTGTTTATTAATCAAATAGTTTTTTAAATTCAGACCTCATAACCATTCAAATGATCTAATTTATTAAGACATCATAATCATTCAGATCTTAATTATCATTTTTATCAAACACAACCTAAGACTAATCTTAATTTTTAGTAATTTTTAATATTAAGTAGTTAAAAAAATATTATAATTAACTCACGTATACAAAATAAATTACAGCACCGATTTCAAAAGCTTCGGGACCAGCGTGTAGCTGAGTTGCAGGCTGCTAGGGGGGATTCTGAGTCGTTAGATTTCACCATCCCTTTTTCCGAGATTGAATTATCTCGGGATGAGGAGCTAACACTATAGGTCGCGTCTCAAGATCCCTCTAGTAGCAGTACCAGCAGGTATCGAGTGTTGGGCCTGCCGAGGATACCCGTGTATACACTACCTAGATGTAATAATATTTCTTATGTTTCTCGTTATATCATAATTTATTACATACTATAAATTATTATTAGTAATGTTATATTTATTTTCGCAAGCTCTAGCCAACACCAGCGTCCGAGAACACCTGTTGGACCATTACATATAGGCACTGGCTTGGACGACGCCATGTTCCAGAGGGTTATGGCAGCGGTGTCGGAGACGTTTGATACGGATCTGATATTCCGTCGTCAGGACTTGCCTAGCCATGCTCGCCTCCACCAACTTGCGCAAGACATTGCAGCAGGGGCTACCATCGAGAGTATGGATATCCCTCCGGAGCAGTTCGCCGCGATACATGACGAGGTGGTCTGGATGGTGGTTACCCTACTCACGGGGGCTTTTGGCCCGCTGCTGAGTCAGCCCTCGACTACTCAGGTATAATTTCCTTTTATTGTAAGTTCATTATTCTGCATGTTATTTAATTTTCACTTAGTTGTCTCTTTAATACTCTCATACGAACTAATGACTTATATTTTTAATTGTATCAACAGGGTGGCGATGACGGTGTCGCTGGTGATGGAGAGCAGGCTAGCGATGCAGATGGCGATGGCGATGTCGCTGGTGATAGCGATGACAAGGATTTTCATACGCTAGAGCAGCGACGTCGACCCCCACCCAATGATTCTCCTCATACTGGTGGTATTACTAGATTAGGTTGATATTTTGTATAGCAGTAGTTTAGATGTTATGTAAAATAATTGTAAATTATTGTAGTTTAACTTGTTTCTTTGCAAATCAATGTATTTTACGTCGTGTTTTGTAAATAATTGAAGAGTCTCGTTATTCTTTGTAGTTTACAAGTTATATCATTGTAGTTTAACATAAACGTGTATATATATATATTGTTTTTCAAAGTAGTTACGTTGTGTTGATTATGATATAAGTTGCATGGATATAGTGAATGGTTATTTATTGTATGCATTGTTGGGATAAAGCAGATTACAGGTACAAAAATGGAGTTTTAAAACCTAAAAACTGCAAAAACAAAAAAAATTATTTTTTTTTAAAAAAAGGATATTTCTGCCGGAATAAGGTAATTCCGACGGAAATTCCGTTGGGAATAAGGAAATTAATTTAATTAAAAAATCCTCTATTGCCGACGGAATAGTCCTTAATGCCGACGGAATAGTCCTTAATGCCGACGGAACTTCCGTCGGAATTCTTTTGCGCCGGATCATTTTTTAAGCCGCCATGTGTTCTCTTTTTTTCGACGGACTATATCCGTCGACACTAATCTGTCGACCATAACAACCCCTATCCTCGACGGAATTGCTGACGGACTAATCTTCGACGAGGCTACATATGACAGAATTGCCGACGGAATATTCCGTCGAAAATATCCGTTTTTTCTTGTAGAGATTGAATCGAATCGTAAAAGTGTCCTCTAAGGTATGCAATTCTAATTTGACTCTTTAAGTTACAAAATTTTCAAATAAGTTTTTTAAGTGGCCAATTTGATTCTATTGGGTTTGTCATTGCAAAATTCTCAATTGAGTTGAAGCCAACATCGCCATTTGGAGTACTCAATTGAGATTTTTACAATTTAAAGGGTCAAAATAAAATTGAATGGCAACTTGAAAGGATACTTCTACAATTTTTGGCCTCAATATTGTTACCAACTTTGGGATTTTTATTTTATTTTTAGGTGTGATTTCATGACTTGGATTAGAGTACGTAGCCTCTACATCTTGTTCTCCATCAGTAATATAAGTTGATTTTCTGTGGCCAAATTTTTTTTTTAGCAATCAGAAGGTTTGTATCTGCAATTTATTATTTAATATATTCTTTTTGCAGGAAAAAAAAACAAAACAGCTTTTAACTCACTTCTCTTCTTTATTACTAGTGTTGACTAATAGTGGTTAGTAGTTACTCATTAAATGAGCCGCTCTATTTGTTAATTACTTGACCAAACCTACATTATTTTGAAAATTAGAGATGGACTATTTGTGTTTTAGTTGTACTTACCCCCAAAAAACCCCCCTAAATTTCCTTACAACAATATCTTAAACGAGGATATATATATATAATATATAATTTGGCTAAACGTAATCATGAAAAAGGTAATCAACACTTTTCTTGATTACAAGTTTAACATTAAAAGGATATATATATATATATATATATATATAGTAAAATGAGTTGTAAATAAATCAAATAGGTGATTGTATGAGATAAATATTGATTTTATAATTTGAAACGAAAGAAGTATATAATTTTGTTAATATTATTTTAATATAAAATACTCGCACTATAGAAAAGAAAAAAGAAAAAAAGAAGCACCATTTTTTTTGTTAGGATGTACAAATTGTTCTACATGTAGGTCAAATGTTGAGAAGTTGGAGAATATTGCATAACCAAATTGAAAATTTGTGACCCAAAGAATTCATTCATTGGGTTTTGATGCTAACAAACTTAGATAGGTATTAATTGGTCTCTTGAACTTAATGAAATGACAATTTAATCCCTTCCAGTAAGCACCTGCACTTCCCCTATAAACAAAATTAAACAAAGAGCCCCTTACCTTGGTTAGTTAACACTTTGGTCCTTCATGTGAATAACTTAACAAAAGAGCTCCTAACCTATGGATTTTTAATACTTTGATCACTCAATTAGATGAGATGCCAAGTATATTTTTATGCCCTCTAAAAGGGACAAAAGTGTGAAAATATCATAAACTAGAGGCTCCTTTCTTCAATTTGTACTTGAGGTACCAAACTGTTGAGTGAATTGTAGTTTAGATGCTCCTTAGTACTGAATTTTACATTACAGGACCATAGTGCAACTGGTTAATATATCTACAAGAACTAATTGTAATTTTTCCTTTTTTGTTTTTTCTTTGAAAACCTATACTATTACATTTTCAATTCTAAGGATAAATTTTCTCCTAAGAGCCTATGGGGGAGTCGAGAGAAGCGACCAGAAGAGGGACTTAATTAAAAAAGCTTACCTTTTAATTTTCTATAACTCCTGTTTTATTTTGACTTTTTATTAATGAATAAGTCAATAAACTCAAATATGTAAGCGTGTATGCACAATAAAAAAGAGATATCTGTGTCACTAAATTATCACTTTTAATCTATTTTTTAAAAATTATTATTGATAATGGAGAAACATGCAGCCTATAAAAACTTAAAGAAAAGAAATAATAATTGTTCTGGCATCTGATCAATTATTATAAGCCTAAAAGCCAACACATTAATGCAAGGCAATATATACCAATTTATACCTTAGGATTCATTTCACCTTTTATATATATCCCAACCACTGTACCACAATTGGATATTTACATTCATCAGACAGAGAGAAAAGAAAATAATGAAAAGTTGTCCAGACTCACATGGATGCGTCTACCTAACATAAACTTATTAAATTAGAATAGAGTTCCCACCAAACAGATAAATTATTAGCTCTTGCTTCACTTTTAAGATTCATAGTCCCACCTTTGCATCCTTCCTTCTCAAGTCAACTATTCAAAATATAAATTTAATAATAAGTTTATAATTAATTTAGTTAAGTTCTATTTTTGTATTAATATTTAATATTCTAACAATAAAATTATTACTATCACATTATCAACAACCTTATTTACTCCCTCCATTTCATAATAATAAAATTTTTTAAAAAAAAATAATTTTTTCTAATTTATTTATCGTTTTTAACTTTCTAAGAAAAGAATTTATTTACTTTCTTATATTACCCTACATTTTCTAAATTATTTATTTAGAGATTAATATTGTCAGATTAAAAATCTTGTTGTGAGAGTAAAATAATATTTCAAGACATGTTCATAATTATTTTAGCAACACTTAATACTTTAAGCAACACTTGTTACTTGATAATATTATTTTTACTTTAACAATATTAACATCTTAAAATAAATTAAAAAAAAATAGAGAAAATAGCAATTAAACAAAAAAATAATAATTATAACAAGTAAAATCTAAAAAATAAGAGAAAAGAGACGTGGAAGGCCTCAATTGGATTTTGCAAAGCATGACAAGACATGTTTTTCGAAAGCATGACAAGACAAGCCTGAAAGTTACTACCTCCGTTTTCAAATAGATGTGTATTAAAAAAAAATTTATTTTTATTTTTATAATTTTATAAAATTATATAAAGAGATGAATATCTTTATTTTTTTATATTAATAGACTTTACAAAATAACATACACTTTATTTTTTATATTTTATCTCATTTTTTAGAAATAAAAAAATTTATACTTTTAATTATCTTTTTGAGAACAAAAAAAATTCTTTTTTTATTTATTTTAAAAAATAAAATAACTTTCTCCTCTCGTCTTTTTATTTCCCTCAGCCAAAATAAATATCATAAAGGTCAAGTGGAGTGTCCTTTTCAAAATTTTATTTATCTATAATTTATTGCCATAAGTAATACTACTACATAACCATTAGTTTGTAAAGAGCATTTTAGAAATAGAGAGATCACAACAATTAACTAATGAGCATTTTAGAAATAGAGAGATCACAACAATCGTTAATTAGTCAACGTCTCTTTAACGACTAATTCTATATCGCATCACTAAGACGCACAACCTAATGGCAGAAACTTTTATTATTAAGAAATTCCTTTTCATTTTAAACGTACAGATGCTTTTAATTTTTAGAATATATAAAATATTAAAAATTTAAAATTAATATAAATTCACTTAAATTTTAAATATAATATAACTTACAACTTCTGTTATGGTAGTTTTAAGTGCTTCTACTAAAGATTAAATACATCTGCAATACATTTGTGTTGAGTTTGTTAATTTTTACAGTAGTTATTTAGGAAAATGATTCATATGTTGACTTATTTTAAAAAATATGCATTATAATTACGTAAAATTATAAGTGATAAAATAAGTAAATGATATATTATTTATTTATTTAAGTCTTTTTGTCTCATGCATGTATATATCAACATGAGATGATATTTAATCAACATAAATTTATTGTCATATATAATAACACCCGTTATTTAAATGTCTAACGTATTATAGAGAGCGTAAGCGAATAAGTCACTCTTTGTACTATAGACTATCGTTATATAATATGTCGGACGTTTAAATAAGTTGATTATTACATATCTGACATTTAATAAAAAAAATGATATTTTCATAAAAATAAATTTAATATTTTTATATAATTATCTCACATGTAGATAAGATTCACCTCATTCTCGTATAAAATGAAAATTACATAAAAATATTAAAAATATATATAAAATAATGCTCCCTTAAATGAGTTTACTAATATAGTGGCACAATACAAGTAACCAACAGTAACAATGAGTCATAATATATATATAGTGATGGTTATGATTCCAATAGCACTATTCTCACCAGATCATTTCTTTTACTGGAATCATGTCCCCAATGTAGTTGAACTCCCTTCCTTTTAGTCCTCAATTAAGTCACCCTCTTTCCCTTTCTAAACCCCACAATTTCATTTCCTTTTAAATCACAACTCCATATCAACTCCCCTCACCATATCAATTCTACCAACAAAAAAAAAAGAGAAGCAAAAATGAGACTACCCAAAAGCCAAAACCTCATCAACCTTAAACTCATCCTCACCTGCTTTTTCTCTCTCATCCTCATCATCTTATTCCTCACTTCATCAACCCAAAAAAAATCATCAAATTCCCCTCAAGAAAACCAGCAAAAAAATTCCTTAACAAGTTGCCCTCCATATGATCATCAAACATGCAACAAAATCCCTCCATCTTTAGCCGAATCCCTCGTCCATTACGCCACCTCAAATATAACTCCTCAACAAACCCTAAACGAAATCTCCGTCACCCTTAACGTGCTCCGCAAGAAGTCCCCATGCAATTTCCTGGTTTTCGGCCTCGGCCACGACAGTCTTATGTGGACGTCCCTCAACTACGGCGGCCGCACTGTCTTTCTAGAAGAAGACAAAGCATGGATAGAGCAAATACAACGCAAGATCCCCTCCTTGGAGTCGTACCACGTGACATACGACACCGTTTTGACCCAAGCGGATGAGCTGTTGGAAGTGGGTAGGACGGACACGGAGTGTACGACCGTGGGTGATTTGAGACTTTCCAAGTGTAGGCTGGCGATGAAGGGTTTGCCGGCGGAGGTGTATGAGGTGGAGTGGGATTTGATAATGGTGGATGCGCCGACGGGTGGTACCATGAGGCGGCGCCGGGGCGGATGACGGCGGTGTACACGGCGGGGATGATGGGGAGGAATAGGGAGGAGGGGGAGACGGAGGTGTTTGTGCATGATGTGGATAGGGCGGTGGAGGATAAGTTTTCAAAGGGGTTTTTGTGTGAAGGGTATCTGAGGGAACAAGAAGGGAGGATAAGACATTTTACTATTCCTAGTCATAGGACTCGTTTGGGTAGGCCATTTTGCCCATAAACACTCTTTAATTTTCTGTATAATTTGCTCTCTCTATATTCAATAATTTGTTATGGTTTGCTGTTTGGAGTAAATTTTAGGCACACATTTAGAGGGTCAAATCATGATCTTGATTTAATTTGCCCAAACTTATATACTTTAATGTATCAGAACTCTACATTATTTTGATCCATTAATTTGCTATCTTGACTTGTTGGATCAAAGTTATAAGTGGATCAGATCATGAATTCGATTTAATTTGAGTCACTCATTCAAACAATTTTACTTTAACTTTTTATTATTATTATTTTTTCTTTTATCACTTTTTCTCTGTAAAATTTTCTCTCATGATTTTCTCTCTCTAAATTTTTATTTTATTATTATTATTATTATTACTATTATTATTATTTTCTCTCTTTAAAATTTTCTTTCCTCACTTTCTCTCTCAAAATTTCTGTTATTTTCTCTCTAAGATTGTTCTCAATCCATCCATCCACATAAGAGTCCTATTTTTTTGGTAAATATTTCTTTATTAATATTCTCTTTATTTCATAAAAAAGTACTATTTGTGAATTTCATAAAGATTAAATATGTATTTTGGTTTATATTTATTCATAGGTTAATGAGTTATTAATTTAATGTTAATGACAGTGTTATTAAAATTATAATGATAAATTTAAAAATATTACGTCTATCTTTAAAATTGATAAGATTTATTAAATTATGATCTGATAAATCTTATACAGTACTACTTTTGAAATATGTTTATAATAATCATTATATACGTATTTACTAAAATTAAATTAATTTCAAAATGTGTCATAGAAAATCTCAAAGTTAATGGAGACTTTCATTTGGAGACAGTATATAATATAAATAAAATGAGTACTCTTAACTTATAATTGTTTTGAAATTTTCAACAGTAGCCAGATGGTTTCTGAGTTCATTTTGTTATATATATATATATATATATATATATATATATATATATATATATATTTGTTATAAGTACCAACACAGTTTTAACTAGAAGGGACAAGGTGCCCATTTTTGAGGTATCAGTACCATATAAAAGTTAAAATTTGAAGGGAGAAGGTGCCTTGCATTTCTGTGCTGAATTATTATCTAAATCTATTATTTTCACAAAAAAAAAGTCATCATGCAAATTTAAAATATATTTGGGATCGTTTAAAAAATTAATTAATAATTCTGATTATTATTTTTATTTATAATTTGTTATAAAACAAATAGCTTGTGTTTGTTAAATACAAAATACTTAAGCAAATAAAAAATAAAAAGTGTGGTATAGAAATAATTGATTATGACTATTTTAAATGTAAGTTATTAAAAAAGAAAGATTGGAGAAGTAAGTAGGGGTAATAGATGAAATTGTAAAAATAAATAGGATCAACCAATAATATATTTGGTCAAACTTGATTAAGAGTTTATAAATAATTAGAAACTCTAAATTGATGTTTTTAATTATTTCATAAAAAATTATATAAGCAATTTAAAAAGAAGATTTCCAAACATTTTTTATTTATTAAAATTGATTACAAACATATATTATTGCTTATAAGCTATCCCAAAGTTGATAAGGGGTAGAATATAACAATTTTTTTAGCTCAACTTAAGATCACTCTAAAATTTGTTCTAGTTCAACACCTAAAATAAACAAGAAAAAAGTAATTTTTAATCCGAGCAATCCTTTTTCGGGTGACTTTGCATAAAGTCAAGTATAATGGCACGATATTATTTTATTCAGCTTTGTTGTAATTTTTATTTGTCTTTTGAGTTGAGTAGGTGTGCAAGACATTTTAATTTAATTAATCTTAAGTAATTAGATAAAAATATTTTATTTATTTAAAAAAATATTAATGAATTATATTGTATAATTTGTCAATATTTTTATTTAAATAAAATTAGATTATTTTTGTATAATTATGTGCAGTTTTTACATTGTATGATGGAACAAATTTGGTGATCTACTCTTTTCACGAGGGTGTATATAAAAAATCCATCTTTTCCACCGACTACTGGTGGAGTCCACCCACCAACCACTGGCAGGTGGTGTTTGTTGGAAACTAATTATTAAAAGTGGTACTTAGTTTCTATTCAGACTTGTGCTGTATAAGATGTTATTTGTAAAAATGATGGGGGTGAGATAGTAATATTTTTACTTATTTATTAATTGCTCCTATTTTAAATTAGCTTATTTCATGATTAGTCGGTTAATTTTATGTACTATATTAAGTTAGTTTTAAGATTATTGATGAGGGATTATAATTTAAAGTGAAAATATAATATTATATAATTTTTCTTTTGAGGTATCAAATAACTTTAGAAATTATAAAAAATAGTCCAATGGTTAAACAACGGATTAATCTTGAGATAAAATAATTCGGAGTGATAATAAATTAATATAAATAGTCATATCTCATCATTTTTACAAGACTTAAATATAAATTACTACCCTGAACTCTTCATCTTTTTTCACTTTGGTGATTGTCCTTTTAATTTTTTTTTCATTTAGATGATTGAACTATCAATTTTTTTTAATCATGTTTAATTGACTCTACCACATCATAAATCGATGACGTAACATCTTGGTATGGCAAATAAGTGCTTATGTATAAAAAGAAAACATATTTCTAATGAGATCAAAGGGCAAAAAAATAAATAACAAATTAAACTAATAAATTACACACTTAAAAATTACACAAATAATATAAATTTAAAAATTATACCATTAACACTAACTAAACAAATTAAAAATAATTACACAATTAACTTAATAACTTAAATAATAACACAAATAACATAAATTAAACAAGTTAAATAGTTAACTTAAAATAAAAAACACTATTAACGAATTATTATAAAATAAATTCAGTTAACAAATTAGATAATTAAAAGGGTCCTTTACAGAAATATACAACAATTAGTAAAATATTACAAGAATAGTGCACTAACAAAATAATTACAAAAAGAATATTGCACTAACAAAATAATTACAAAAAGAGTACAACAAGATAAACTCATTAAATCATTCAGTTTCCTAATTCAAATTCAAATATTTTTCAAAATTCAAATTTCAAAAGGCTAACCATCACCGACCGTGACTCCATATTTTTCGACGTGACTCCATATTTTCTGGCCAACCATCACCGACCGTCACCAACCATCACCTACCATCACCATATTTTCCGGTCAAGCATCACCGACCGAAAACTCCATATTTTCCGGCCAAAATCAACAACACAAGGCTGCTATGTTTCTGCTGTCCGACGAGATTTGGTTACCCACAAAAACTAAATTGGTTACCTTTATATGAAAGTTTGGCTACCAACTGCACTGAAATTTCTCTTCTTCTCCTTTTGATTTATAGACTAAATCAACCTTCGCCACCCCTTGTCGATGAAGCCGATGGACAATTCACTGGTGGCTTTAGGGAGGGGTGAGAAATGGTGGACGGCGCCGGCTGTGTCGTCGTGATGGAAAATAAGTTGAGGAGGAGGAGGGTAACCAACCCTTAATATAAAGGTAACCAACCTTAATACATAGGTAACCAACCTTTAATATAAAGGTAACCAAACCTTAATACAGAGGTAACCAACCCTTAATAGATTGGTTACCCAACTGCACTATGAAAGTAACCCAATATAGTGGTATTTTTTATAATTAATTGGTAACCCAATAAAAATAAATTGGTTACCTTTGTATAAAGGTTTGGCTACCAACTGCACTATGAAAAAAAACTATAATAGATTTTTTATAATTAATTGGTAACTAATTGGTTACCCACAAAAACTAATTGGTTACCATATGGCGGCTCCAGTGATGATGGAGGAGGAGGAGGAAGAGGAAGAGGAAGAGAAAGTGGAGGTGGTGGTGACGGTGCCGGTGGTGGGGCGGAGGAGCGACAAAGGAATATTGAGAGATTGAGGGATCGTGGTAAAATAACGAGTGAAAAAATACAAACAGTAAATAAAAGAATCCATTATGTATCTGTGTAGATGTAGATTACAGATAGAATCATGAGTGCACAAATTGAAATAAAAAAATGAATACCCATTTTGGTGGATCAGTGATATTTTGAGGATCAAGTTGGAAAATTGAATATTGGAGATGGGTTGTAAGTATGGGGTAGTAGCCCAAGTGCTCCAATGGAAAATGGGGAGAAAGAGAAAATGATATGAGAGTCAGAAAGTGAGAAAGATGAAGATGATGAGATGAAGATGATTATGGGCGGTGGTGGCCAGCTATGATTTGGGAAGAATTAGTGGAGAATGAAGAGGAGAGAGAAATTGTGGAGAGAGAAAGTGATCGTCCCTATCTCTTTTAAAACTAACTAAATTAAAGGGATAAGAATGCATTAATTTTGTAAATAAAATATTGCATATGCACTAATTTTGTAAATATTTTATGTATGTACTTTTGTTGTAATTTTTTATAAAAATGTACTAATAAATGTAATTGTCCCTAATTAAAATCACTTCCAAATCATGGACTGAGCCTTCCAAACCTTCACCATCATTGCTACACTTCCACCTTCAACAAGAGCCTACAATTGTCCAAGCCCAAATCAAGTTGCACCATTTAATGAATTGGTTATCACCAATTCTAAAATGGAGCTTACCGTAGTAAATAATAAGGAGATGGAGGAAAATGAAGGAAAAACAGAAAGTAGAGGGAGAACTAGAGAGAGAAAAAGAGAGAATAAATAAATTGGGAAGGAAAAAAGGTTTCAATCATTCATTTCATAACCAAAATATAGATCAAATCCAATACATTTACCTTCACAACATCAGTCAAGAAAGGTGAGGTCATGTGCTTGCAGATGCTCCCTCCTCATGACTAACACATGAGTTCTAACAGTAGTAAAGTAGAAAAGACAATACTGCCTCGACTAATGCAATCAAAAAGACTAAGACACCCTTACTTAACTAACTAACATTTAATTGTTATTAATTAACTATAACTCCCTTAATTCCTTACATCATTTCCCCCTTAAAAAGGACCCTTGTCCTTAAGGGTGGAAACGAGGAAACTATTTGTGCAATTGATCCTAGTCTTCCCATGTGGCCTCAGAAGGCAGGGTATTAACCCATTGTACTAAGACCTCCACTCCAGCTGCATTGTTTCTTTCAACTATCCTCCTGTTAAGAACATCAATAGACTCCACTAGAAATTGTCCTACAGAATCCATGAAAGGTAATGTATGAGAAGAAGTGTAGTGCAAACTAATTTTCTTCTTGAGTAGAGAAATGTGGAAAATAGGGTGAATCTTAGCATAATCAGGTAACTGGAGTTTGTAAGCCACTGTACTAATTTTATCCTCTACCAGGAATGGTCCATAGTATTTAGGGGTTAACTTTTCATATTTATATTGTGTCAACAAAGTTTGTTTGTAAGGTCTGACCTTAAGGTAGACCATATCTCTAAGCAAAAATGATCTTTTTGTTCTATTATTGTTAGCATAATGTTTAATTCTATACCGAGCTTCCACCAAATGTTGCCTCATCATTTGCAACAGCTGAGACCTGTCCTTGCAAAATTATCTGGTAGTGGGGTCATGTTTTTGTCCAAATTGATGGAAATTTAGGTGATGAGACTTATATCCATAGGGCATTTTAAAAGGAGTAGCTTGTAGGCCTATATAGAAGTGAGAATTATACCACCACTCAGCTAATGCTAACCATGATGCCCAATTATGAGGTTTCTATGTGACCATACAACTGAGATAGCATTTTAAGATTTAATTTAACCTTTCAGTTTTGTTAGGACAATTGCATATTTTGATTTGATGATGATGAGATAATGGATGAAATAATGTATATTTATAACTAGTAGCTTTTGTAAAGTCCTTAAATGTGCAATTGATGTAAAATGACTTAGAGTAGAAGATCAAGCTTGTTAGGTTGATCTATTGAATGAATTAAATGTATATACTATAGGATTTTAAATGATCGTAAGGTTGTGTAAACGATCGTAAAGATGATTGAACGATTGCAGAGTCTGCTCGAAATCGTAAGGCAAAACAAAGATCGCAGAGTCTACTCAAAGATTATAAGGTAAGTCGAATATCGTAGAGTTTGCACTAGATCGTAAGGCGAATTGAAGATCGCAGAGAATCTGCTCTAGATCGTAAGGCGAATCGAAGATTATAGAGTCTACTTAGAGATCGTAAGGCAGAATGAAGATCGTAGAGCAAGCATATCATAGAGAAGATCACAGAGTTTGCAAATCATAGAGTCAGCCAAGTTAAATACTCCATGATCTCCACAAAAGTCTACGATCAGATAAATCGTAGAGTATGTTAGGTCTGACATTAGACTAACATTGAGAAAACTTATGAAGTGAAGATTCCGAGATGGTTGCTGATCATCCTAAGTTTAAAATGAAGATTAGATCGAGTTGTATCTAACAGCTAGTTTGGCGATGTGACATCACCCACGTGGTTGGTACTACAAAAGTCTAATGTGACCTATCAGAGCAGAAAGTAAGTTGACACATCATCTCTAAAAAGTCAACAATCAGATATCTTCTAGGATTACTGATAACTTTCTAATAGGAAAGTCTCGAGGTTTTCTATAAAAGGGCGCAAAGATTCAATCAAACAATACAAATTACGAACATCAAGCTGAATCGTTGCTCAAATCTCAAGAACTCTACTCTACGAAAAAAATGACTTGTTCTGCTACTAAGTCTTTTAGAAGCCGAGCATAACACCACTTAGTAGCACCTCAAAAATTACTTCATCTCTTGTGATTCATTGGTCGTAGTGACCTGTTGTTACCAAGTCAAAGCGACTTGAAGAGTTCTTAGTGAATTGGTCTTAGTGACCCTTGTCTTAGTGACATCTGCTAAGTCTGGGTGACTTGAAGGAATATTAGTGATTCATCATTGTAATAGATTTTAGTGATCACCCTGCATCTTTAGTGGATTCCTTACTCGTAGAGTAGAAGAGTGGACTAGGAGTTATTTGTGCTCCAAACAACTTAAAAATTTTATGTCTCATTTACTTTTCCGTACTTATATTTTTGCACTTATCTTTTATATCTGTTTGTGACTCTATTCCATAAGTGAACTAAATTTAGAGTTGAGATTTTTTTCAAATCTTTGAAGGAATTTTTCAAACAATATTCCGTTGTGCATAATTAGATTTGTTTAATTCATAATCCGGTAATATTTCCTTAAAATAAATTTTTTTAAAAGGATATATTCAACCCTCTTTATAGATCTCTTAGTGCCTTTAAAAAAGAACAAGTGTTATCAGAGCAGGTTCTCATAATCTAAGCTTAAATCGCTTGAGTAGATCAATGACACAAAATAAAACCAGTTCTGAGCTTGGTGGTGGAAACAAGCCACCCCTTTACTGTAGACACCCAAATTTTGCACTTCCTATACTAACCCTGACAGGAGGGCAAAATTGTCAATTGACCCGACACACGAGGATAAAGGGTGAACATAAAGACGAACACTCAAAGCCACCACTACGGGACGAGATCGAAGCCGACACGACGACAAGCGAATGGCGGGAGTCGGTTAATGATCACTGCGCTTACCCGGATGTCATGGCACGTTTCCCGGCGATTTCCGGACTGCAGAATGCAAGCCCTTCAGCGGAAACCAACGGTACGACACGAAAATTGAGACGAGGCACGGAAAACGAGAAAATCAACACAGTCAGTCGCAGATCAATCCGCGGCCAAGGACGAAACTCGAGACGATACGGGACTCGAGCGCACGGGACTCAAGCGCGGCTAGGGCCCAGTCGCAGATCAATCTGTGGCTGCCCTTGGCAGTCCCTTATCAGGCCATTTCGCATACAGAAACAGGGGGAAGAATTCAGCAGCAGGAGCAGCTCGAGAAGAAAAGAAAAATAACAAGAAAATAGCAAAAATTAAGAGAGAAAAGAGTGAGAAATAGTGAGAAATTGTACCCATTTTGTGAGGTTACACCTCATATTTTCTACTCTATTCAATACACAAATTCGTACATATTGTGGGGATCATTTGCAAGGTGAAGAATCCTTTGTTTTAGCATTTTGTTATACTATTTTTGCCAAGCTTTTTGTCATCCGAATTATCTTGAGTGTAGCTTTCTTACATGTTATTGTGAAACCATGGATTATGGACTATTAGTGAGGGTCTCATCGGAATGAAATTCCCCCTAATAGCCCGATGGTGTCCGTTTCGTGCAAATTTTAGCTATTATGGTAATGTATCGCTCGTAGTGTATTTCAATTGCTATTGCAAGATATCCTAGAGCATTAGGTATCCCACGGTTGTTTATTTACGTTGTATCTATTTTGCAGTTGTGCAACAAGTTCGGATGTGAGCCTAGGAACGCGACCCCGTGGTGCAAATCCGATGATGGACATTTTTGGATGTATGTAATCGGGTAGATGCATTCGTCATTGTAAATATGTAATCGTCGGGCCTTAAAATGATACCAAGTCGGAGGTCGGGTTTAAGGCCCCGAAATAGTGAAACTTGTGATTGTAGGCGTTTGGGGTTTATTTTGATGGCTTACATGCCCATGAATAGCCCCGACGCGTGTTTATGCTTGATTAGATTTTGTGACACGAAAAATGATTTCAAAGATTAAACGATGAAGGTTTCTCATTAAAATCAAGCAAACTAGGGGGTTAGCATCACGTAGCTAAAAATCTGGAAGTGTTAATGAATGTCGATTCCTACTAAACGAGAAGGCCAAAGAAAATCGTTTTCAAACATCACCAAAAAATGGTTTTTATGAATAAACGAAACGTTTTATTAAACCTTTGTGCATAAGGTTAAAGATATCCTAGAAGTTGCCCATCGTTTTATGAAAGCAATGTATAGATTTCGATTCCTATTTTGACGAAGGTTTAAAAGATTCTTGTTTTGCCAAAACGACACCTAATAAAGATCTCATAGCTTTAGACAAGTAAAATCAAACCTTTCTCATAAATAAAGGAGCTCTCTCGTACAAACGGAAACGACATTCTAAAACATTCCCGAAATAAAACACGACTTTCCATAAAAAACCCCAAATGATTCTTTCATACAAACTCACCACAATATTCACATAGGCACACACACACACACATATACACATTTCATGAATTAAAGGATAAGAAAGTATCAAGATTGCGGTAACCGTGTTTCACGGAAGTCGGGGGGTGCCTAACACCTTCCCCTCGCTTAAGCAAGCCCCCGAACTCTATGAATCTCGGTTCGCAGACCAATTAATTCGGAGTCATATATGAGCCATCGATTTATAAAAAAACGAAAACTCGGATGAGTTGGTACATCCATTTCAAATATACCAACTGGCGACTCTGGTTAATTGGCTCATCATAAAAAAACGATCTTTCAAAACCCCGTCGACATCAAGACCGACCTTTTCCAAAAAAACATTTAATCAAAAGGCTAAAATAGGAAAAGGCGAAAAATCGGCGTCGACAGCTGGCGACTCTGCTAGGGATATTAGAGGGCTTAAGCCGCGTTCATATCTTGATACTATCTTATCCATTAAAAAATTCATGAATATGTGTGTGCATGCGATATTTTGATCTTTTGTACTTTTGTTGTGTGAATGTGTGTTTTGTCCAATAAGTGAATAATTGAATGGAATTGCTTTACTATAAAGTAATCATTTGCCTACGGTGAGGACGATGAATGTGAATGTATGTTGAGAGAGTACCTCCTCCTGAGGCGAACCTGTCGGTTGCTTATTACTGGACTCGAAGGGGCTGCTCCCCGGAGATGGCTCAGGAAACGCACCACCCAAATCCGCTCCAATCGAAAGGACTCAAACGAGTAGATTGCGAAGATTTGGGGACCTTCATGCCGAAAAGCCCGTGAGAGTAACCCTAGGATAGGTCAGCCTCAGATTAACCCAACGCAGGAAAAGTCTCTTCATGCCCTTTTACACTCACGCGTATAAATGTCATGATCCCATTCATATATGCCTCCCTTTCTGTCAAGAGAAATTACTAACCTCTATGTTTTGCAGGGAACAGCTGGGAAGCATAATAAAATCGTGTTTAGCATTTGTTATTGCATTAAAGGACTACTAACTTTCTGTTTTACAGGGAAAGATTAAAAAACTCCAAAAACACAAAAGTTACCGCTTTAGCATGCATCCACATTTTTCATTCCCCAGGACTAAACTTCGAACCGTTGTTTCTGTAGGATTGCTCCTCAAACACGTTCGCAATCTAAAAGGGCTCAAAACTCTATATCTGAAATGGCTGATCTCCCACCTACTAATCCTGGTGCCATATCTCGTGAGGAATTTGATGACTTTAAAAAACAAATGTTAGAAATGGCCATGATGCTAAAGGAGCAATTGATACCTAGACATGATCCACCTAAGGAGGATCCACCCCAACCTAAGGGCGAACCCGTCATCCCAAAGGTCATTCCCATACCTAACAGGACAGTGATTACTATCCCAGAGGAAGGAGACACTGATGACCTGCGAAAGAAGATGAAACAAATGGAGGAAACTATCCAATCTCTGAAGGGCATAGGGTCCCTAGGCAGAGTTAATTACTCAGATCTTTGTGTCTTCCCCGGAACCAGATATCCGGAGAAATTTAAAATCCCCGAATTTGAGAAATACAATGGGAAGGGGGATCCTTATACACATCTAAAAATCTACATTGGGGAGTTGGGATCTTATGCAGAAGACGAGGGTCTAAGAATGCAACTTTTTCAAAAGAGTTTGACGGGAGAGGTGAGAATCTGGTATGCCCGTCTTGATAATGCCCGGATCCACAATTGGGAAGAGTTGGCCCACACCTTCTTAACACAGTATAGCTTCCAGGCACAAATGGCCCCTTATAGATACCAAATGACAAAAGTTAAGAAGCAACCCAGGGAATCCTTTAGGGATTATGCACAACGATGGAGGGGTATGGCCGCACAGGTGAATCCTCCGATGAGCGAGTCGGAGATGGTGATGACCTTCGTAGATATTCAAGAGGCTCCTTATTATGAGCGGGTCATATCAGGGATTGGAAGACCCTTTGCTGAGATGATTAAACACAGAGAAATGGTGGATATGGGTTTGAAGTCTGGTAAGATTCGGGATTTCACGGCTTTGGAAACGGCTGCAGAACAAATACAGAGTGGAAATTATGGCAGCACTTCCCGTAGGGTGCAAAAGAAGAAGGAGGAGGATGTTTCCCTCATCCTTCAGGGGTCATCTAGAAAGGCAGAAAACCATCTTCCAGTACAGGTGCAGAGAGTAGGGCCATCCCGATAGCCTAACTTCACTGATCAGAGGGCGGAAGGGCGAAGGAGATTCGAGGCCTCGCAAAATCAAGTATTCACCCCACTCGGGGAGCCTCTTGAACGGATTTTAGCGGTATTGATAGCCCAAAAGAAGATAGTCGATTTGGCACCCCCAAGTGTCCCGAAGGGAAGAAGGTTTGACCCAAGCAAACGATGCGCATACCACTCAGGTTCCCCTGGTCATGATACGCAGGAATGTTGGACGTTGAAGCACAAAATCCAGAACTTGATTGATAGTGGGGAAATTGTGGTGGAACAGCCAGACTCCCCAAATGTTAAGGTCAATCCCCTGCCAAGGCATGATGGGGGGGGTCAATGTGGTGGAGGCCAGTGAAGCCGAGGGGCCGTCAAGGCTGAACTATGTGAAGAAAATTGAGGAAATGATCAACATGATAAGCGATCACGGGAGTGCACAGGGAGCGCCCATTAGGTTGATGGGTGTAAGTAGAAATACCACGGAGGGACCTATCAAGTTGGCGGCTCCGAAACCCCTCATCCTTGCAGCGAGACCCCAAATCCCTGTCAGCAGTCTAAGGACGGTACCATGGAATTATGGGGGGGTGTCAGAAGAAGCGGCCAGTTGTGCTTCTGTGACGACAAAAGGGAATCCCTTATATCTTCCCGGGCGAGTCCTTGAGAGCCAAAAGAAGAAAAATGAAGAGATATCCGAGGAGAGAGCCATGGAATTCTTGAGGAGGATGGATCATCCGGAAGCAAGAGGGATCCAGATTTTAAATGAGGAGTCGACCCTGACATCAATCATGGACTTGGTGTTATCGTCCAATGATCACTGCAAAACCCTGGCGAAAGTCCTGGAGGAGGCATACGTGCCCAAAGAAATTAGCGAGGAAGGTTTCGGCCATCTGGTGGGCCATCTGTTGGAGAGTGATGTAATATCCTTTGCAGATGATGACATCCCCAAGGAGGGAAGGGGGCATCGAAAACCGCTACATATTGCGGTAATCTCCTCAGGTTATATCATGAATGGGGTGCTGATTGATGGGGGATCGGCGTTGAATATATGCCCCCTCAGTACATTGCAGAAGATGAACATCAATCCCAAGCGCCTACGGGCCAGTCATGTAGTGGTGCGAGCCTTCGATGGGTCCCGGAGGGATACAATTGGAGAGATAGAATTGCCGGTGGAAATAGGACCTTGTACTTTTGATATCTCTTTCCAAGTCCTAGACATTGCGGCCAGTTATAACCTGTTATTGGGAAGGCCGTGGATACACATGGCCGGGGCAGTTCCTTCCACGCTACACCAACAAATCAAACTAATCATCGACGGGAATCTGATAACGATCTCGGCAGAATGTGATGACCCTTATCCTCCCAGGAATGGCCTGCCAGTGATTAATGTGGACGAGTCGGCGGCACCTGCCAGTTTTCAGGTGCTGGAAATCAGCACTCCCCACTACCGATGCCTGGGGGCTCCAGCCATGAAACCTAAGGTCTCTCTAGAGCTTACCTTCGTTGCAAAAGAAATGATGAAAATGAAATTCCAGCTTGGACAGGGGTTAGGAAAGAGCAGTCAAGGAATCACCGAGCCCATCCAACTACCACAGCAGATAGGCAAAGCAGGGTTGGGATATCATGAGGGCATAGCACGGAGACACCGTCAAGGTGCGGCTCCGATTCGACTGGCTGGCAGTCCGGTGACCAAGGTCAATAATGAGCAGGGGACTAGCAAGCCTGTGATTGGGTCGGGGAATGAAGAATTAACCCCCGCAAGTGATGAGTCGACCAAGAGGGAAAGTTTCCTACAGGAGGTCGCGCAAAAGTTTGAAACCAGGTGCTATATCCCCGGAAAATTAACAAGCAATGGAGAGGGGACGGATGTTGTCACACCACCGGGAGCCCAACAAGGTATGCCTGTCATCGATTGGACAGGGCTAATTATTCCTGAAGAAGGTAAGAAAGGGGACTCGGGTGATGTGGCCGTAGTCATCGGGGAAGTGTCCGATGTGAAGCCACCTTTCATCTAGCGCATTTCATCTGATCTGAGCATCGATAACTGGACCATGAAGCCAGTGATATCCAAACAAGGGTAAAACCCGACATCAGGGTGGTAGACCCCAGAGGATGGGAGGATGAAGAAGTTTATTTTTGTTGTTTTGTATTTTGCATAATTATGTCATTTCTTCATGTTATCTGAAAATGTGATCGTTGTGGAAAATAACTTATATATGACAAGTATTTTGTTTCATGTCAGGTGTACCAATTTGAGTAATCCTTGCCTAACAAACGGTCTTTCTAATTTGAATGATGATTATGATTTTGACATTGAGCTGGATTTCGATTTGATGGGCATTGAGCAAGACGAGACAGATTACGACGACGCGCCTGATGAGATCAAAGGATGGGTCGAAGATAAACCCAAACCCAACTTAGACCAAACCCTCACCATAGATATTGGAACCCCAGACAAGCCAAAGGAACTCAAGATAGGGACGGACCTTACCCCTAGCCAGAAAGCAGAAATAACTGAGTTGCTAAGCCAATATGAGGATGTCTTTGCCTGGTCTCACGAGGATATGATCGGATTGTCCACCGACATTGTGGTACACCGGTTGCCCATTAAGGAGGGTTTCAGGCCTGTCAAGCAAAAACTAAGGAAGTTGAAACCGGAGTGGAGCTTAAAGGTGAAGGAGGAGATCATCAAGCAGTTCAGGGCGGGAATCATTATGGTGTCCACTTACCCAGAATGGCTGTCCAATGTAGTCCTAGTGGCTAAGCCTGGAGGGAAGGTTAGGGTATGTGTAGACTATAGAGATCTAAACAAGGCCAGTCTCAAGGATAACTTCCCGGTGCCTTTCATACACATCATGGTGGATAACACAGCCCAGTACGAAATGTACTCTTTTGTTGATTGCTTTGCGGGGTATCATCAGATAATGGTGGCGGAAGAAGATCGGGAAAAGACCGCGTTCATCACCCCTTGGGGCACTTTATGCTATAGACGATTGGCTTTTGGTCTCACAAATGCGGGGGCTACTTATCAGAGAGCCATGATGGCCCTGTTCCACGACATGATGCATAAGGAGATAGAGGTCTACGTGGATGACATTATTGTAAAATCAAGGGTAGAATCTGATCATTTAACCCACCTCAGGAAGCTATTCGATCGGCTCAAAAAGTATAATTTGAAGCTCAATCCAGCAAAGTGTGCTTTCGGAGTGCAGTCGGGTAAGCTCTTGGGATTCCTGGTTAGTGATCGAGGCATTGAGTTGGATCCAACAAAGATTAAGGCCATTGTGGATATGCCGGCACCTCACACAGAGAAGGAGATAAGAGGATTCCTCGGAAGAATAAACTTCATCAGCCGTTTTATAGCCCACTTGACGACTACATGCGAGCCAATCTTCAAATTGTTAAGGAAAGGTGCTTCCCAAGAGTGGAATGAGCAATGTCAGAAGGCTTTTCAGACCATTAAAAAGCAGCTGACAGAGGCACCAGTGCTGGTACCCCCGAAGGATGAGATCCCTCTGTTTATGTATATATCGGTCAATGCCATCGCGATGGGATGTATGCTGGGGCAGAAGAATGAGGCAGGTAAAGAGCAGGCCATCTATTACCTCATCAAGAGATTTAGCCAATGTGAACAGAATTACACTCCAATCGAGAAGACCTGTTGTGCTCTGGCCTGGGCTGCGGGGAGATTACAGCACTACCTCCATGGGCATACTACGTACCTGATATCGAGGATGGATCCCCTGAAATATATTTTTGAAAGGCCCATGCTGAACTGTCGACTGTCAAGATGGCAGTTAATCTTACAACAGTTCGACATGGTATACGTAACTCAGAAAGCCATGAAAGGGCAGGGAATTGCAGATTAGTTGGCGAAAACGCCATCAGGAGGGATAGAGCAGTTAGAAACTCCTCTGCCGGGCGAAGATATATTTTGGGTATTACACACGAAATGTGATGACGAGGGACAGTTCTGGAAGCTGTATTTTGATGGTGCCATGAATGCTGAAGGGGCAGGAGCCGGAGCAGTCCTGGTCTCTATCACCGGAGAACAATACCCTGTGGCCACTAAATTGCAGTTCAGCAATTCGAACAACACAGCTGAGTACGAAGGATGTATCTTGGGACTCCGTTTTGCCCGCGATATGGGAGTGAAGAGACTAGTGGTGTTCGGGGATTCCGAACTGGTAATCAGACAGACAATCGGGGTGTACAACACAAAAGAGCTCCGATTACTTCCATACCATCGTTGTGTTATCCAATTAATGTAAGAGTTCGAAGATATCGCTTTCCGACATATTCCCGGGGATAGAATGATTTTGCCGATGCATTGGCAACTCTGGCTTCCTTAATCCATATAATCAAAAGAAAAGATGTTCCACAGATTGAGATAGCAATACAGAATGCCCCGGCATACGAGGAACATGTTGCAGTATTATCAGACGAGGTGATACTGCCAAAGCAGCCTTGGTATCACGACATAAGGGAATATCTGAGGGATAGGTCTATTCCCGACCAGGCAAGCCGAGCTGAGAGGATGAGAATTCAAAAGATGGCAATGAAATTTTACCTGAGTGGGGATTCACTCTACAAGAGGGATGTTAGGTTGGGACTGTTGCAATGCGTAGGTGAAACACAGGCACAAAGGATTATGAACGAAATACATGGTGGAGTGTGTGGGCCACACATGAGCGGACCGATGCTGGCCAAAAAGATCTTGAGAACAGGGCATTATTGGTTAACACTGAAGGCCGACTACGATGATCATGTCAAGCGGTGTTACCAATGTCAGGCGCACGGTAATGTGATCCATACGCCTCCCAATGAACTGCACTGTATGACCTCCCCATGGCCATTTTCAATGTGGGGAATGGATGTAATCGGACCAATAGAGCCCAAAGCAAGCAACGGACACCGATTCATTTTCGTCATGATCGATTACTTCACCAAATGGGTAGAAGCAACTTCTTTCCCCAAAGTAACTCAGGAGGTCATCGTCGGTTTCATCCGGAATAATGTCATTTGTCGATACGGGCAACCTGAGGTTTTGGTCTCCGACAATGCCAAGAATTTAAACAACGCCCTCATGAAGGGATTGTACGACCAGTTTAAGATTAAACACCTCAATTCCGTCATTTACCTTCCTAAGATGAATGGGGCAGTGGAGGCTACAAACAAGAACATCAAGAAGATCATGGCGAAAATGTCTGCTAATCATCGGGGATGGCCGGATTTGCTACCCCTCACCCTGCTGGCATACCGAACGTCAATGCGTACTTCTACAGGGGCAACCCCTTACGCTTTGGTGTATGGAATGGAGGCTGTTCTGCCAGTTGAGGTTGAGATGGCGTCCCTCAGAATAGTGATTGATGCTCAGATAAGCGAGGAGGATTGGATGCAAAGTCGATACGACCAATTGGCCCTAATTGATGAGAGGAGGGTGGCTGTTGTTTGGCATGGTCAGTTATATCAGCAAAGGATCTCTCGATCATATGACAAAAGGATAAGACCTCGGAAGTTCAAAGTAAATGATTTGGTGCTAAAAAGAGTCATGCCTTGTTAAGACGAAGCCAAGGGAAAGTTTGCCCCGAATTGGGAAGGACCATTTAAGGTTAAGAAAGTGCTATCCGGAGGAGCACTCATATTGCAAGAAATGGATGGTGAGGTATTTCCACAACCCCTCAATTCCGACTCGGTGAAGCGGTTCTACGCTTGAATCATCAGTTCCCCTTTTTCTTTGAGGAACGAACTACGTAGGACCTGATCTCCCAAACTTATGGGGGTACGTAGGCAGCCATCACGGCACGGTCCGATCCCTTAAAAATAATACTTTCCCTAAACAAACCAATTCCCCATGGCCAGATAAACCTTCCTACACCCTCAAAACCTTCCCGAAACCAGCCGACCAATCAGCTTCATCCCAAATTGACATAACCCTGATCCAACCAGACAGTTAGCCAAAATCTAAGACTCAATCCGATGAAATCAACAGGGTGTGCGGCAATATTTGTCAAATCTCCCTCAAGACTGGAGAAGAGAAAGAAAGCGAAATGTCAAAATCATGGTCAGCTGGATAAAATGAAGATCAAATGAAAGGCAACGATACGACAAAAAGGGAAAATGACTAAATTTAAATGCATGTCTACATATATAAGTCATTTTGTTACAAGATTTCTCTTTCAATAACTGATGAAACTAACATAGTCTATGCAGGAAATAAAACGATCTACAAATCTGAAACTAATTGAAGCAGGATGGATAAAGTCGTGGATAGATCCGAAGCATCAGCGTCCCCTGCAATCTGCTATCCCAGCATGTCGATGCGGTCCAATAAAGCAGTAGTTCGGCTGATAGTCCCAGAATGAGCATCTATAACTGCCTGGTCTGAAACACAATGGCGTCTCTGTCAGCAATGACAACGTCTCTGCTAGAATAGTGGCATCTCTCTCAGCAATGGCAGCATCCCTCTCAGATTCAATAGCAATCAAGGCAAGTCAGATCCGGCTGTCTTCAGTGACCCGACTAGGGGCAGAATCAGCTGAGATGGAATGATCCATGGTATCATTTGGGAAAATCACTCCAGAGTCATCAAAGGCCCCAGTCTGACTCAAACCAACCGGATCCGAGTCTCCGCGCAACCACTGCACGTAAGCAAATGTCTGGATGTGGCAGCTATCACTATATTCGGCAAAGATCCCGCGAGACCAAAGATCGTATACCCGCAGTAGATCCCTCTCTGTCTGGGATGATATAAGGAATTGGTAGGCGGCTGCACCCGTGAAAGGGTGAAAATCCTGTGTCTGATCAAACTGCCCTGTAACTGCCAAGGGATGATAAGTCGTCATGCCCCTCAAGCCAGCAATAGGGATGAAATCCAGGTTGGGCACGTGAGTCAAGAAGCTCATAAAAGAGCAATAACCCAAATAGACCAGGAGATGAAAGGGATCCTCAATGACCGGCAAAAATGATGTCCAGGAGGCCACATCAGTACAGCTCATGGGACGAAACGAAAACTGCGTGGCTATGTCATGGCTGAAGCAAAACCCTTGGCGACGGAAATGGCCGATGGGACTGAGATGACTCATGAACCACACGTATAACAAAGTCGAGCTCCCTCTGAATACTCTGCCTCAGAAAGACTGGCAATATGAGGCTGACATATAGGTATCCGCCAATATCATGGGAAGAATGGTGTGATCCTCCTGAAGGACTCTAACGGCCGCGAGAACCCGCATGTCCAACTGATCGGGTCCTGCAGGCAAGTACAAAAATAAGATGACACAGGCCATAGGTCAAAGCACCCCAGCGCTCCTCGGATACGGAGAAATCACCAGAAAATAGGTGAAAACTGTTGGGTGAGCCGAATCGGTCAATCAGGAAATGTAGGGGAACTAGATGGTCTGAGGTGATCACCGATAACAAGATTGTCCTCCGCAAACCGGTGAAAGTTAAGAACTGACGGCGCATGGAACCAGCTGTGACCCTAGCATAAGGTCTATCCAAAGGCAAGCCGGTAAAGCGAGCATACTCCTCGAGAGTGGGGGTCAGCTCTACTGTCCCTAATCTGAACACCTGACGGTCAGGGGCCCAATAGCTCAGAATACCCTCCACAAAGCTTGCTGGCACCTGAAAGGATAATAAGGACCAAGAATGTCCCAAAAGGCCATCTGTGATAACCCTGTCGGCCGGCGATAAACTGTCCAACCAGCGGAAGAGACTGCCGACCAACCCTGTGGGAGGAATGGAATCCAAACATACCACGACATCTGAGGACGACATCTGTGAAAAAATAGTATCAAAAAGACTGTACAGGGGTCATTTTCTATCCATAAGTAAAAGCATGCATCAGACAGTTAATAATAGAGCAATTGAATTTTATAAGGAGAAAAAAAAAACTGTGCATAAATGAATAAAAAGTTCAAAACATAGTGCATGAAATGGAAAGAAATCTAAACAGGTGCAGGTACAAAAGCCATATCCTAGCCTAATCTAGTCAAAAGTCGGATGTCCAAAATTCATGTCAGGAATGTATGGCTGCGTTGTGGCATCAGATGAGCTCGGGCCTGCATCATAACCCGCACTGTCAGGATCGTATGCGTAAGCATCCTCTGGGGTCCGGCCCAACACCCGAAGATATAAGGACAGCTGATCCACCTGATGGGTCATAGTGGTGATCTGCTCAGCGTGAGTGGGACTCTGAACACAGGCAGCCCAATCGGTCATCATCACCGAGCCGGGAACCATGTCTCCAAGAAAGAATGTGGCCCGAGTCTGAGGACCGATGGTACGGGGCACCAACCAGATGCGAAAGGCCTCTCTCGTGCTGGGGCCCGTAGAAAGCATCCGGCCATCCTCCCCCGCGAGCATGATCTCCGAAGGCTGAGAGTCCAACGGCCAAGAGGTAGTGAAAGGAAGGGAGTGCGGGATGCGGATCTCTCCAGTAACGCATCTGAATGCGCGCTCTCCCAGATACATCACCCAACCTCCAACACTCTGCAGAGTAAGGCGGCGGGTGGAAAGTGCAAACTCCGGGCCGGAAGGATACCCATTGGTGAACCCCACAACTAGATGCTCCGAAAGATAAGGAGTCCAAACGACCTCTGCGGCGGTGATCAGCTCCAGCTGAATGCGGCAGTGTGCGAAGCTACCAGACACCGGCACCTCCTCCAAGGTGCTGTGATGCCATCGCCGACCCCGAGGATAAGTGTCCAGGCCAAGAGTAGTGATAGGCCTCAGGCACGGAAGTCGCTCGTAGGCCCAGAACTGTGAACAAGAAAAAGGAAAGGCATGAGTAACCAACAAATGCAGAAAAGAGAAATGAAATAACGGGAAGTACAGTGAAAAAAGGAGGAAAAGAAGGCTCACCAGCAGAAAGTGGTAAAATCCGAGCCAGGCATCTGTCTGTCCCTCCGAGCGTAGACGAAGACCGTGGAGGAAATAAGCAAATGTGAAGGACCCCCAGTCGTAGTCGCCGATCCGGTCTACATCCCTGACAGCTCCAACGATGCTGAAATGAATGGTAGAAGAGTTGTTCCCTAGGAAACAACCCCTCATGATGGTCAGGAACAAGCATCGAAGAAGAATGTCCCGGGTAGCTCGATCTGCTGGAATAGGCAGTGCATAGATACCTCCGACAACATCAACAGCTAAAGCTCCAGACCGAATGCTGCGGGCCTTGAAGACCCTATCATCGGCAGCGAAACCCAGTAAAAGTCTGACCTTTGCGGGAATGATGTCAAGATCCAGAGGGACGCGGGATCCAGTGAACTCGATACCCGTGATGTACCTCCAGTCCCAGGGAGTCAGCACGACCTCACAGTCCAGAAGGTGAAGGGACTGGGTCTGGTGAAACCATCTCTCGGACAAAGCCCGCATATAACCCCAGGGGCACTGGCGGGGAATGATGGTGAAGAAGTGACGAAAGCCCCAGGAATCCACCACCGCCCGGTAATCGTTGTGCAGAGCTGTATAGAGGGAGTAGATGTTGAACCAGTTACCCCTCGGCTGAGTAAACTCAGGCACCTGTGGCAATCACCAATGGGTCAGTCCAGATAGAACGGGAATTGAGAAATTGAGAATGAAATAAAAGTAGAATTGAATATACCTCATTAGCCACGAGAGACGCTGAGGGGTGATGACTGAGATCCCGACCCAACAGATCGGATATCTGAACAGAAGCGCCAGATAGGGCGCGATGAGAAGAGGGAGCTGGTGTGCTAGAAGATGGCCCCTCTACCGCAACATCCGGGAGAACAACCTCCTCAGCATCGGGATGATCAGGCCGGATGACAGCCTCCGCCAGTCGGCGAGCCTGGCGGGTCCGAGGTAAGGCAGGGGCAGGTGCAGCCCTACGGCGGCGAACGCCCGAGGTCCGAGACGCAGTGGAACTACTAGGAGTGTTAGGATCCATAACTGGAATAGAACAGGCGAAAGGGAAGGTAAATTCTATTTTGAATTGTGTCACAAACATTCTAATTTCCTATCATCATCATAGTATTAATGCAGCATGATGCATGTTAAAAAAAAAAATCGGCAGAGTTTCGTCTATAAAATGGACATCCCATGCATAGCCAAGCATGTTTTTCAAAGAACCCAAGCCACAACAGATCAAAATTGCATTTATATGGATAATTGCAGCATGAAAATTACCCTAATGCATGATTTTCTTTCAAAAAGAAACAACAGATATGTGTGTCTGCATCATGAGCATAAAATAGGACTCACGCAGTTGATACACAGTATGTATATACAATAATACATAGCATAACATTATAAAGCATACATTTCTATCTCTAACCATGCAAATAGCCAAATGTATAGCAAAACATTGACGAAATTAGAAAACGATCAGTCAAAATGTTACCTGTAACGCGTAGATCGATCTAACCGGAGCGGTTTTTGCAAAAAGGTTGGAAAACTCTGCAAAAGGGCGTGCAAAGGTCTGAAAATCGCGTGGGGTACGAATGAAAGTGACAGATCTGGGAAGCGGCTGACCGCTTATAGCCCCGATCTTGGCCGCAGATTCATCTGCGGCTGGGCCTAGTGATCCCCCTTGGTCCAATGCAAGCATAATCGATCCTAAAGCCCATTTGACTCATAATTTGGTAATAAAATATGAGATTTTGATGAATCGGATGTCAAACACGACTTCTCAATTCGACCGAGTGACCGGATACGAGACCCGGCACTCGCAGGACGATCGACCGGCGACGATACCCGGCGGTTACGAGATGGGTGACCGGCGACGATACCCGGCCCCGACAAGACAATTGACCGGCGACGATAACCGGCGATTACGAGATGGGTGACCAGCGACGAAACCCGGCCCCGACAAGACGATCGACCGACGACGATAACCGGCGATTACGAGATGGGTGACCGGCAACGAAACCCGGCCCCGACCAGACGATTGACCGGCGACGATAACCGGCGATTACGAGATGGATGATCGGCGACAAAACCGGGCCCCGACAAGACGATCGACCGGTGACGATAACCGGCGATTACGAGATGGGTGACCGGCGACGAAACCCGGCCCCGACAAGACGATCGACCGGCGACGATAACCGACGATTACGAGATGGGTGACCGGCGACGAAACCCGGCCCCGACAAGACGATCGACCGGCGACGATAACCGGCGATTACGAGATGAGTGACCGACGACGAAACCCGGCCCCGACGAGACGATCAACCGGCAATGATAACCGGCGATTACGAGATGGGTGACCGGCGACGAAACCCGGCCCCGACAAGACAAGCGACCGGCGACGATAACCGGCGATTACGAAATGGGTGACCGGCGACGAAACCCGGCCCCGACGAGACGATCGACCGGCGACGATAACCGGCTATTACGAGATGGGTGACCGGATACGAGACCCGGCCCCGACGAGACGATCGACCGGCGACGAGACCCAGTGATTACGAGATGGGTGACCGGATACGATACCCGGCCCCGACGAGACAATCATCCGCATTGATACTCTTTTACGAATATTTTGCATGCCTTACATCTTACGTTGCATCATAAGTCATATGTGTTGCATCGCGTATGTATTGTCATCCTTGTGCACTGTCATTCATGCATCGAGTGTCTATTCTTTATCCTGTTCATTTCATTTAAACATTGCATAAACATGATAAAGAGGGGCAGCTGTAGACACCCAAATTTTGCACTTCCTATACTAACCCTGATAGGAGGGCAAAATCGTCAATTGACCCGGCACACGAGGATAAAGGGTGAACATAAAGACGAACACTCAAAGCCACCACTACGGGACGAGATCGAAGCCGACACGACGACAAGTGAATGGCGGGAGTCGGTTAATGATCACTGCACTTATCTGGATGTCATGGCACGTTTCCCGACGATTTCTGGACTGCAGAATGCAAGCCCTTCAGCGAAAACCAACGTTACAGCACGAAAATCGAGACGAGGCACGGAAAACGAAAAAATCAGCACAGTCAGCCGCAGATCAATCCGCGGCCAAGGATAGAACTCGAGACGACACGGGACTCAAGCGCGGCTGGGGGGAGAACCAAGGGCCAGCCGCAGATCAATTTGTGGCCAACCGCAGATCAATCTGCGGCTGCCCTTGGCAGTCCCTTATCAGGCCATTTTGCATACAGAAACAGGGGGAAGAATTCAGCAGCAGGAGCAGCTCGAGAAGAAGAGAAAAATAGCAAGAAAATAGCAAAAATTAAGAGAGAAAAGAGTGAGAAATAGTGAGAAATTGTACCCATTTTGTGAGGTTACACCTCATATTTTCTACTCTATTCAATACACAAATTCATACATATTGTGGGGATCATTTGCAAGGTGAAGAATCCTTTGTTTTAGCATTTTGTTATACTATTTTTGCCAAGCTTTTTGTCATCCGAATTATCTTGAGTGTAGCTTTCTTACATGTTATTGTGAAACCATGGATTAGGGACTATTAGTGAGGGTCTCATCGGAATGAAATTCCCCCTAATAGCCCGATGGTGTCCGTTTCGTGCAAATTTTAGCTATTACGGTAATGTATCGCTCGTAGTGTATTTCAATTGCTATTGCAAGATATCCTAGAGCATTAGGCATCCCACGGTTGTTTATTTACGTTGCATCCATTTTGCGGTTGTGCAACAAGTTTGGATGTGAGCCTAGGAACGCGACCCCGTGGTCCAAATCCGATGATGGACATTTTTGGATGTATGTAATCGGGTAGATGCATTCGTCATTGTAAATATGTAATCGTCGGGCCTTAAAACGATACCAAGTCGGAGGTCGGGTTTAAGGCCCCGAAATAGTGAAACTTATGATTGTAGGCGTTTGGGGTTTATTTTGATGGCTTACATGTCCATGAATAGCCCCGACGCGTGTTTATGCTTGATTAGATTTTGTGACACGAAAAATAATTTCAAAGATTAAACGATGAAGGTTTCTCATTAAAATTAAGCAAACTAGGGGGTTAGCATCACGTAGCTAAAAATTTGGAAGTGTTAATGAATGTCGATTCCTACTAAACGAGAAGGCCAAAGAAAATCGTTTTCAAACATCACCAAAAAATGGTTTTTATGAATAAACGAAACGTTTTATTAAACCTTTGTGCATAGGGTTAAAGATATCCTAGAAGTTGCCCATCGTTTTATGAAAGCAATGTATAGATTTCGATTCCTATTTTGACGAAGGTTTAAAAGATTTTTGTTTTGCCAAAACGACACCTAATAAAGATCTCATAGCTTTTGACAAGTAAAATCAAACCTTTCTCATAAATAAAGGAGCTCTCTCGTACAAACGGAAACGACGTTCTAAAATATTCCCGAAATAAAACACGACTTTCCATAAAAAACCCCAAATGATTCTTTCATACAAACTCACCACAATATTCACATAGGCACACACACACACGCACATATACACATTTCATGAATTAAAGGATAGGAAAGTATCAAGATTGCGGTAACCGTGTTTCACGGAAGTCGGGGGGTGCCTAACACCTTCCCCTTGCTTAAACAAGCCCCCGAACTCTATGAATCTCGGTTCGCAGACCAATTAATTCGGAGTCATATATGAGCCATCGATTTATAAAAAACGAAAACTCGGATGAGTTGGTACATCCATTTCAAATATACCAACTGGCGACTCTGGTTAATTGGCTCATCATAAAAAAACGATCTTTCAAAACCTCGTCGACATCAAGGCCGACCTTTTCCAAAAAATCATTTAATCAAAAGGCTAAAATAGGAAAAGACGAAAAACCGGCGTCGACATTTACAATAAAGATAAGTTTGCTAACAAGAAGGTTCATATACAGGCGTACATAGATACTATCGATGAAGACTTGTTCGATGCATTAATTAGTGGGCCTTATGTACTAACAAAGCTTTCACCAACAACATATGATCCAAACAAGGTGGCGGTAAAGCAAAGCGCAGAGTGGACAGACATGGAGAAAAAATTAGTGTAGCTGGATAAGAGGGCCAAGAACATTTTGTTCACGACTCTAAAAGATGAGTTATTCAAGAATGTCATCAACTGCAAAACAACTAAGCAAGTTTGGGAAGCCATGCTGGTTATGGATGAAGGTACCGAAGAAGTCAAGGAGAATAAGCAGTCCTTGTTGACCTAGCAGTATGAAATGTTCTTTCACGTGCCTATGGAGAACATAACAGCTACATATGAGAGATTTAATGTGCTGATAAACTCTCTAAGAGCTTTTAGGAAGGTCTACCCAAACAAGGACCTCAACATTAAGTTTATGAGGGCACTGCCTAGCAAGTGGGATGCCAAAACCACTGGTAATCTCTTTACCTACGAGTTGGAGCTAAACCAACAGGCAAAGACTATCTCAGAAGGCAAGAAGAAAGAAAGAAGAGTTGCACTTAAAGTGTTAGAAGCAACCTCTAAAGCCCCAGTTGAAGTAGATTCTAATGACGATGAAGATATTGCGTTGCTGGCCAGAAGGTTAAGAAAGTTCATGCGGAAAGGCAGAAGTAACAGGCCAAGAAGGTACCCTAATAATAACAACAACAACAGTTGCAGTTGAGATCATGTCAAGGACCTATGTTATAATTGTAAGAAGCTAGGTCATTATATCGCAGAGTGCACCAAGCCCCTACGAGAAGAGCTGAAGAAGGACAAGAAGAAGTCAGCTCCAAAGAAAGAGTTCAAAGGTTTCAAGAAGTTTCGGAAGAAAGATAAATGCCTTATAGTTGAAGGATCGTGGAATGATACGGGAATGATGCAGGCTCTGAGTTAAGTGAAGATGGAGGACCTCATGTGGCCAATCTGTGCTTAATAGCCATAAAAGCAGACAACAAAAAACCACTGATCGTCAAGAAATTAACATCAGTAAGGTATTTGACTTTAACTCTTTTGATGTTGATATTGATGATCAAAAAATTTCTTTGCATGATATAACCTCGGATTTATGTAAATATATGAAATGGTTCAGGAATCTATCAAAGGACCATTCTCTTCTTCAAGAAGGTTCAAGTAGAACTGGAAACTGTTCTACGAAGTGCTTGACTCTCTCTCCAACCTCGAAGCTGAGAATGAGAGATTGAGATAGATAACTGAACGTAATGCACAAAAGGAGTCAATTCTAGTCGCTAAGATTGAGGAATTGGAGAAGACGATCTCTACGCGGAATACGTCTTTGTCGTCAATGGACTCAATGATCACAAGTCAAAGAGTAGTCTCTGATCGATCAGGCTTGGGATTTGGGGATTCTTCCTTAGATCCAAGTATGGATAAATTGTTGGAGATTAACAATAACAATGCTTCTTCTTCCCACAGAGGCATTGTGTTCGTGAAATCCACAAAGGTCGTCGAACCGATTATTCTTAACTGTTCGATTTTTGCAGATCAAATTGTTGCCCCTGAAAATAATAGATCACATACTGATCTAAGATTCGTGAAACCGTAGGGTAAGCCAAAATCTTCAAGCCTCAAAGGGTCATAGAGTCAGGAAAAACTAACTCTATGAACCAACCAGGCCTGAAACATAGAGTTGACTTCCACCCTACGAAACCATAGAATTGTAAAATAGTATGGAAGCAGAGAGAGTTTCAGCCAAGAAGAAAGGCTGCTAATGGCTATCATCCACACATGTCTTTGATGAAAAGGAATCCATGCACATACACACACATGCATCATATTAAATGTTATACATGTCATGAGTATGTACATATAGCTGCATTATATTACTTTAATGATTTTTATCCTACTTATTATAGACCTAAAATCAAGTAGATTTAAGTCCCTAAGGGTACTAATAAGTCAGGACCTAAGAAAGTTTAGGTACTAAAATAAAAGCTAATTCTTATTGCAGGTACAGAGCTCTACTAGTTCTATCTGGTATCTCGATAGTGGATGCTCAAGGTACATGACCAGCAACAAGGCTCTCCTGTCAAACATCAAGGAAAAAGATGGTCATACAGTTGTCTTTGGAGACAATAATTATGAAAAGACTTGAGGATATGAATCAATTAAAAATGGTGCAATATCGTTTAGTAAAATGGCATAAGTTGAAGGACTGAAGCACAATCTATCAAGCATAAGCCAGCTGTGCGACAAAAGGCATCAAGTCATCTTGCTCAACAACTAGTGTCAAGTTCGAGACCTAGAATCAAACTCGTTAAAGCTGACCGAGACTAGAGAAGGCAACGTGTATGTGGTTAATCTTGCTAAGCTAAATTCAATCGAGACAACCTGTTTCTTTGCTAAAGCATCAGAAAATGTTAGCTGGTTGTGACATCGAATATTATCCCACCTGAACTTCAAAAGCATGTCAAAACTTATCTCTAAAGACCTAGTCTCAAGGTTACCAAAGCTCAACTTCATCAAGGAAAAGCCCTATAAAGCATGTCAGCTGAGAAAGCAGACGAAAAGCTCATTTAAAAGCAATACAGTTAACTCTAATGATAGGCCTCTATAACTGCTTCATATATATTTGTTTGGGCCTATCCCAACTGTCAGCCTTGGAAGAAAAGAGATACTCACTAGTGATAGTAGATGACTACTGATGAGTGGGTTTTTACTTATTATTTGAGTACATTTAGCTTAATAGTTTGTGTGTTTTTAAGTATTTTGTGTTATTTTATAGAGTTTTTATTTATTTTATTGTTTTTATTTTATTTTGTAGAAAAAAAGAGTTAAGTGGCAAAAGCGTGAATATTTGAAGCAATTGGGCGAGCAAGAAAGCAAGAAGAGAAAACGGATAGAAAGTCAAGAGTCGCGACACTGCATTAGGAGCCATGACGCTCAAGTCTTAAGTTGCAGCGCTTGGGCGCTCACTGGCAGGTGCGTGAGTTCCACTCGCTTGACAGAATTAAAGGGCTAAATAGATTATTTACGTTCCTAATTATTAAGGACACTTACTAATTGAAGTCTAAAGAGCTACAAACACTACAAAGCTGAAGACTTCAAATATAAAAATGTTTCCATCTAGGGTTAGAAGAGTAATCTTAATTCTATTAGGGTTAGGTGAAATAACTCCTATAAATATCTTATTTAGGGATTGTATAAGTGGTTAGGGAAAAAGCCAAGGAATGCCATGTGAGGCTAACACTCTTCTCAATTCAAGAGAAAGCAAAAAATATCATCAAAGATGGAGGCCATGAATTGATGAAGCTTGGAGTTAGAAGAATAACGGGAGACAGTTTTTCTTCTCTAAACTCTTATTTATCTTTGTCTTTTATTGATGATGAATATTTTGTTGATTATAATTTTATTTGCTATGAACATGTTATTAATTTAAGTATTTAATGCAATCCCATGTGTAGTTTAAATTGATTTTCTCTCTATTTGATTAGCACCATATGAATTAGTTCATTATATTTTGTGCGTTCATGTGTAATTATCGGATCCATAATTACGTGGGATAATATATATGAAATTGGACGATGGATTATAGATTTAGATCTAAATATAATGACATGTGATTATGCATATTCTTCTTCGGATTGAATCCATAATTTACGTATAGGATAGGAATATACTTGTAGGTCATGTGTAACCATATTGGGAATTTAATCTTAGTGAATCTATTCTAATTTAATTTGCATAGGAATATATCAAGTTAGTTAGAATGAGTATTTTTATTTGCTATCCAAAGAGGCTTATAAATGAAATTACGTATTCCTGGTTAACAATTTATCGTGACCATGTAATCAAATGAAAAGTTATGAGGTTTGAATGAAACATGGAGTGAAATTAAATTCTTAATATTATTTATCTATGTAGTTATATTTTATTTATTTTAATACTAGTTAAATTATTAATTTAAATTAATTCATACATTTAAATAAGATTGACTTGATATAAAATTGGTACTTGGGAAAATGTTTGAATTAATTCCTCGTGGGAACGATACTATTCTTGTCGCTATATTACTAAGTCGATCGCGTATACTTGCGTGCATTTACCTAGTATTAAATTAGGCAAATAAGTTTTTGGCGCCGTTGTCGGGGAATTATTATCTAATGTTTTTCTGATATTGATTTCAATCAAGTTGATCTTAATTTAAACTTGTATCTTTGTTGTAGTTAATTTGTTTTATTTTTAGATCATGCATCTTAACAGATATTAGGAGACGATTGCGAAGAGCGACAACTGACCTCTTTTTAGGGTAGTTCTTGCACTAATTTTTTTTATTGCATACTTTAAGGATAATGTCAGTTTCAAGTTTGGGGGTCTTCCTATATTTTGTTTTGATGTGTGGGTCTATGTTTGTAATTTTATTTATGAATTTTGAATTTTGTGGGTATATTCACTACAAATGATGAGTGCATAATATTCATTGATTATGATTCTTTTATGTTTAGTTTTATTGCATGTTCTATGTGTTTATGAGCTTATAATTGTATTTAATGATTTCAGGAGGAATTAGTTCTGAAAAGAGGAATTGGAGCTAAAAACAGGAAAAAGATGAAAATTCCAGGGAAGCATAAGCTCGCCATCCAACAGTAATCAATCGACTCAAGGATGCATGATCTTGACTTGGAACCTGGATTTTATTGTAGATCTTGTCGAGAGCTTCGATTTGATAGATGGCACATCCCGTAACTCTTCCCAGATTAAGCATTATGACTTTTTTACCAACGGACGTTAAACTTTAGAGTTTGGAGTTGCTATTTACATAGCAGTCACTTGGGGCCCAATTTCAATCTTGATCCATCCAGAATCTCTCAATTCTCAAAGAATGAAAGTTGTAGATATATTTCTTAGCTTTTCGGAACATCTTGAATCGTCTCAATCGAAGTTTGAATGCGAGCGTTATGGCCATTTTACCAAAGGACGTCGCAGCAGAAAATGGAGCTCGCACCGACGAGCTCGTCAAGGCTTATGAACTCGCACTAAACTTCCCCCAGCGAGTTCGTTGGGAATTTGAAAGTTAAAGAATTACTTCATGCCATGAATTTTATGGAATTCTACTCATATTTGGATTGTTATTCTTTTAGAGTATTAGGATATTATCTTAGGAATATAAATACATGTTTTTAGTCAGATATTAGGGAGATCATCTATATTTAATTACAAACCCTAGTTTTGGAGCAAGATTGAAGGCGTGTTAGGCTAAGTTTTCTATTTTAGTTCTAAGGGATGTTGAACCCTATCTATAATTAATGGTTTAGTTGAGTATTCATTATTTATTCCTTCTTATATGAAATCCATTCTTGATAATCTGATTTAATTATTGAATGTTATTTTGCTTAATTGATTTGATTTCTGCAAAATTGAATTGGTTAACTAATATCATCTGCTAGATTAAGGGATAATATTATGTGTAATTGATATTGTTCCTAATCATAAGTAGCGATTGGTAATATTGATCGTGGTCAAGCTTTTGTGTATTGCTATGATTATCAGAAGACATGTTAAATAATCCGATCATGTGTGATTGTTGCTTGGAATAGTCTAATTCCTTAGTTCTTAATGTTGCTATTATATTAAATCTAGAGAGCTTGTTCTAGGTTGTATGATAGTTAGAATCTTGTGAAGAGCTTGTTTCATTGAGTGATAATCTAAGGAGAATTTCGTATAGCAGAGCTTATTGTTATCTAGGACTATTAGTTTCATTGAAGGATAAATGTTGTTATACTTGATTACTTCATTATTATAAAAAGGCGATACTGAACTGAAGAAATGAAGCTTTAATTCATTTGTTATTTATATCATTTTAATTTCTGTTTTTATTAATTAGTTAATAAAATTCAAAACCCCCCAATTTCTATTTAGTAGTATTGTGATTTAGAAAACAATAAAGTAAACAAAGATAAATTCACTCTCTATGGGATCTATCCTTGCTTATCACTATACTGAATTTTGTATTCATAGAGTAGAAGTAAGGTTTAATTTTGGAGTGTTAACGATAGCTCCCAGCAAACCCTCACGAGACACAACTCGTCCACTTGGGTTAACCTTGGGGTTTAAAGGCTTGTTGCACATGCTAAGTGCAATCGGGTTTCCTACGAAAATGGTGTTGTATTGTTTATAGGTAATGTCCTTTGGGCAATGAATTATTTGAATTGAAATGTTTGGTTAATGATAGAATTATGATTTTTATTTATTAATTCTTAGAAAAGGGATAGATATGGCTTAGTCTGAATTTTGGCTTTTTGTTAGCTTTATTTTATTTGAGACCCTTTAATTCTTTTATTCACATATCTAATTGGTTGAGCTACTGTTAACTTGGAGAAATTTATATGTTAAATGTTTGTGACCTTTTGATGAACTTTGTATCTTATTTGGTCAAAACTTAAAGTGCAATATGAAGTAGAACATAATTTGGGAAAAATCTTTCTTAATTTGAAAAAAATTAATAATTTTGGAAATTTTGAACCTTCCCCAGTTATAAGGATAGATCATGTGGTGAGTTGAGATGGAACGTAAAACGCACCCACTCACAAACACATGTGTAAATGAGATGGAGTATAAAACGTACTCACTAAAATAAATAAAAAAAATAAAATAAAAAAGAAAAAGAAAAAGAAAAAAATAAATAAATTCATGGTGAAGGGTTCAAAAGGGGCTTAAATGTGTTAAATAACCTTGTGATCCTCCAGTTATGTTTGTGTGTATTCGCTTTGAGGTGTGAAAAGCAAGAATATAGAGTTCTTGATGTAATACTAACTTTTCTAATATCTTTTATGATGTATTTGATTATATAAGTTTCGTTGAGTTTTTCGCTAGATTGATACATTTGGATTCACACACACAAAAGGTCTTGAGTAAAGTATAACTAATAGATTGTTAAATTCTTAGGCTTTGCATATTTTTGATATTTTCTAGAGGTTCTCATTTAATGAAATCTTTGAGGCCATGTTCAATTTCAAATTGGTTCATTGCTTGTTGCATAGTTAGTTGTTAATTTTATTTTTATAGTTTTTGTTTGTGTTTTGCTTGAGGACAAGAAAATATTTAAGTTTGAGGTTATTTAATGAGTGGGTTTTATATCTATTATTTGGATACCTTTAGCTTAATAGTTTGTGTGTTTTTAAGTATTTTATATTATTTTATAGAGTTTTTATTTATTTTATTATTTATTATTTTATTTTATAAAAAAAAGAGTTAAGTAGCAAAATCGTGAATATTTGAAGCAATTGGGCGAGCAAGAAAGTAAGAAGAGAAAATAGATAGAAAGTCAAGAGCCGCAACGCTCTTTCATTAGAGTCGTGGCACTTGGACGCTCATTGACAGGCGCATGAGTTCCAGTCACTCAGCAGAATTGAAGGGCTAAATGGATTATTTACGTTCCTGATTATTAAGGACACTTGCTAATTAAAGCTTAAAGAGCTACAAAGACTATAAAGTTGAAGACTTCAAATATAAAAATGTTTCCATCTAGGGTTAGAAGAGTAATCTTAATTCTATTAGGGTTAGGTGAAATAACTCCTATAAATATCTTATTTAGGGATTGTATAAGTGGTTGGGGAAAAAGCCAAGGAACGTCATGTGAGGCTAACTCTCTTCTCAATTCAAGAGCAAGCAAAATATCATCAAAAATGGAGGCCATGGATTGATGAAGCTTGGAGTTAGAAGAATGGCGGGAGACGATTTTTCTTCTCTAAACTCTTATTTATCTTTGTCTTTTATTGATGATGAATATTTTGTTGATTATAATTTTATTTGCTATGAACATGTTAATTTAAGTATTTAATAGAATCCTATGTGTAGTTTAAATTAATTTTCTCTCTATTTGATTGGCACCATGTGAATTAGTTCATTATATTTTGTGCGTTCATATGTAATTACCGAATCCATAATTACATGGGATAATCTATATGAAATTGGAGGATGGATTATAGATTTATATATGAATATAATGACATGTGATTATGCATATTCTTCTTCAAATTGAATCCATAATTTATGCATAAGATAGTAATATAACTATAGGTCATGTGTAACCAAATTAGGAATTTGATCTTAATGAATCTATTCTAATTTAATTTGCATAGGAATATAGCAAGTTAGTTAGAATGAGTATTTTTATTTACTATCGAAAGAGGCATATAAATGAATTTACGTATTCCCGGTTAATAATTTATCGTGACCATATAATCAACTGGAAATTTATGAGATTTGAATAAAGCATGGGGGGAAATTGAATTCTTAATTTTATTTATCTATGTAGTTGTATTTTATTTAGTTTTAGTACTAGTTAAATTATTAATTTAAATTAATTCATACGTTTAAATAAGATTGACTTGATATAAAATTGGTACTTGGAAAAACGTTTGAATTAATTCCTCGTGGGAACGGTACTCTTCTTGCCGCTATAGTACTAAGTCAATCGTGTATACTTACGTGTATTTACCTAGTATTAAATTATGCAAACAACTACACCAGATTCAGACGGGTATTCTTCCTAAGCTCTACGGACGAAACTAGCTCTTAACTGATCAAATTCTTCAAGCTGGTTGAGAATGAGAAGGGCAAGAAGATTAAAGCAATAAGGAGTGATCATGGAAGAGAGTTCGACTTTTCTAAGGTGGACAAGTTCTACGAAGATAATGGCATTCACCACAACTTCTCAGCTCCAAGAACTCCACAGAAAAATGGAGTAGCTGAGAGGAAGAATATAATTCTTATAGAGGCAGGAAGGACACTTCCAATAGAGGCTCGTTTCCCTGAATACTTTTAAGCTGAAGCTGTCAACACTGCCTGCTATACTCAGAATAAATCGCTTATACATTCCTTGCTCAAGAAGACGCCTTGCGAATTGTGGAGAGGAAGAAAGCCCAACATCAGTTACTTTTATGTCTTTAGCTATGCGTGCTACATTCTTAACAATGGCAAGAGATACTTAACCAAATTTCAACCCAAGTCAGACGAAGGGATATTTCTTGGATACGTTGTGGATAACAAAGCCTACAGAGTGTTTAATAAGAAATCATTAAATATTGAAGTGTCAATCCATGTTACCTTCAATGAAACTGACTTAGGAGATCCAAGGAAAGTTGTATCGTTCGACGAGATCGTAGAACAGGACCCAGTGATCGTAAAGTAGGAGAACACTATGATTAAAGACTTTGAAGCCGTAGAGCCAGACCCGATAATCGTTGTGATGGAGAAGGAAACCGTAGAGTCTACAGTGCCAGAGATTGAGACTCTACAAATTGAAGAAGTTGTCTAACATGAACCAGATCTTGAGGAACTCAAACAAGAAGGCACAAGGACTGACTTTCCAACTGGAAGCAAATGGACAAGTGATGACACCCAAGACCTGATCATTGGGGATCCCAGTGCAAGGATCAGGACAAGGTTTACTACTCAGAACAAATGCTTCTTCCTAAGTTTTCTTTCTCAGATGGAGCCCAAAAAGATTGAAGAAGCTTTGGAAGATTCAAGCTAGATCGAAGCTATGCAAGAGGAGTTGAACCAATTTGAAAGAAGCCAAGTTTGGAGGTTAGTCCCAAGAGCAAAAGATCATCCAGTCGTCGACACTAAATGGGTGAATAGAAACAAGATGGATAGAGATGGGGTGATCATAAAGAACAAGGCAAGGTTGGTAGCCAAAGGATATTTGCAAGAAGAAGAGATCGACTATGATGAGACCTTTGTTTTTGTTGCTAGATTGGAAGCCGTCAGAATGTTCCTTGAATATGTTGCTCACATGAAATTCAAAGTCTTTCAAATAGGTGTCAAGAGAACTTCAAGAAGTTGTTTATGTTGAACAACCTCCAGGTTTTATCAATCCAATCCTTTCTTATTATGCTTATAAATTAGACAAAGCATTATATGGTTTAAAACAAGCACCTAGGGCATAGTATGAGACACTAACTAATTTTTTTTATTGAAAAAGGATTCACTAGAGGTAGGGTAGATACCACATTATTCCTTAAGAAGCACAAAGATAAAACTCTATTAGTACAAATCTATGTAGATGACATTATTTTTGGTTCTACTGAGGAAAAACTATGTGAAAGATTTGCCAAGCTGATGCAGAGCAAGTTTGAAATGAACATGATGAATGAGCTGAACTTCTTCATTGGACTTCAAGTGAAGCAAACTGATAAATGAATCTTCATCAACCAAGCCAAGTACATTAAAGACTTACTCAATAAATATTGCATGGAATCAACCACTCATATGAAGACTCCAATGGCCTCTGCAACCAAGCTTGACAAGGATGAGAAGTGTAAATATATTGATATAACTCAATACAGAGGTATGATCAGATCTCTCCTATACTTAACTGCTAGTAGGCCAGATATTATGTTTGTTACTTGCATTTGTGCTAGATTTCAGGCTAACCCTAAGGAATCGCATTTAATAACTGTAAAAAGGATTTTCAAATATCTCAAGGGAGTTACTCCATTTTTGGGACTGTGGTATCCCAAGGAGTCATCCTTTGATCTAATAGGGTATTCAGATATAGATTTTGCAGGATGCAAGATAGACAGGAAAAGCACCAGTGGTACATACCAAATGTTGGGAAATAAACTTGTCTCGTGGTTCAGTAAAAAGCAGAACTCAGTGTCAACTTCAACTGTAGAAGCTGAGTACATTACTGTTAGTAGCTGTTGTGCTCAAATTATATGGATGAAGAATCAGCTAGCTGACTATGGGTTTAAGTTTAAATTTATTCCTATATTCTGTGATAATACCGGTGCTATAGCTATAACCCATAATCCTGTCATGCATTCTAGGACTAAGCATATAAACATCAGATACCATTTTATTAGAGATCATATTCAAAATGGAAATATATCATTGCATTTTATCTCAACTAAAAATTAGCTTGCTGATGTCTTTACTAAACCCTTAGACGAATCCAGATTTAATAAGATAAGTAGTTAGTTAGGAATGCTAAATTTGCATCCTTAGTATTATGCCCTGGAAGTTACTAATTGCAGGAAGAGATCGTAGAACAGTCGAAGAATAACAAAGTTCGTAGAGTGCTTCATAGTTCGTAGAGTGCCTCGCTGAATGAAGATATTCGTAAAATGAGTCGTAGAGAAGGAGAGATATTGTAGAGTTAAAAAGCTCAATAAAAGCTAACTCTACGTTATAAATATCAAATCATTGAGCAAAAGGACAGTAATTAAAGTGCATCGTCGACTCTAGAGAAAGAGAGTGAGAAGAAAAAATAGTTGCTCTACAGTTGTAAATAGTAGTTATGACGCGACGTGTGCTCAATAACCACTCGAAATGTGTCCCACACAGCCGAATTAGAGGGAAATGAGTTAAATACACTTCAAATTTTTCATCTAACCTTTACTATTCTTTTAATCTGAGATCTCAAACTTTCAAATTTTCTCTCTAACTTTCAAGCCCTAGTTTTTCAAAGAATTTGTAAACTTAGACACTTTTTGTTCTTTTTCAGCCCAAATCAATACCAAAGAAGATGTCAAGCTACCAAGTCGTCACTAGAAACCAATTATGCTTTGAAGATTTTGGAGGAGTAGATGAGCAGTTCAGAGCCATTCTAGTATTGGTGCAGAAGGCTGGATTTTTCGAGGCTCTGAACACCAGCACGAGGATCTACATAAGAATGGTAAAGGAGTTATACCTAAATGCAGTCTATGTTGATGGCGTCCTCACTACAATAGTCAAAGGCGTCACTCTCCAAATTGAGGTGATGGAGATGAACCATCACCTGGGGTTCGTGACCAAAGGCATCACATCCTTCGACGACATTGACATGAAAGTTGGGCTAGAGCTCATAGGCTACAAGAAAAACCCAGAGCTAAAGAAGATGAAAAAAAAGGAATTCTCCCAAAATTATGAGTTCCTTACTAACGTAGTCGGGAAATATATTCTCTGCAAAGACTCAGCCCATGACTCCATCAGCGAGCTCCAACTAAAGATTATAACTGCTATTGTGATGAAGAAACAGATCAACTTCGGAGCCATTCTATTGGATTGGATATCCAAATGGATCAATGATGCTGGGATGAGGAAGGCCGTAGGAAAGCCAGTGCCAAAAATGTTTTATGGGTGGTTCATCAGCATCATTATGAAGAAGAGGGTGAAGAAGCTTATTGGGGATAAGGATGGAGAAGTCCTCAATGTCAACAAGAAGATTATAAAGAAGCTCGTCGACAACTAGAAGAGGAATCTAGTTGAAATCCTCTGATCCAAGCAATCTGAGGGCAATGAGAAGACCCTCAATGAGGTGCAGAAGCTCGTAACGACCAAGTTGAAGAGGAAGGTCACAAAGATAGAGGAAGAAACCTCTCAGGATTTTGCAGCCCCACAAGTTCTTGAATCATTGGCTTCAACAGTAGAAAAGCCCCCTCAAAAGAAATAGAAGAAGAATAAGGTTAGAGATTTGAAGCGAAAAATAAAAGTTAGTGATAATCAGTCTGTTGATTTAGATGATTCAGTGGAAATTCCTAGGGACTCTTAGGACAAGGTTAATGTTCCTGAGACGAAGGACGATCTCTCTCTCAGCTAGTAAAGAAAAAGGGATGGAAAGGCAAACGCTGAAGGAAAATAACTGTTCAGCCTCCTCCTAAGACCATTAGAGAACAAGCTAAAGAGATTGTTGAAGATCTTGATAGGCGGGACACTGAAGTGGCTGCCAAGGAGGGTCTGTCCCTTGCTAAATGGGATAAAAGACAAATAAAGAATGGCAGATCTGACTAAATGGCTAAGTCTGGCAGACTCGTCCAAATTAGAGAGTCTATATCTGCCAAGCTGATCATAGAGCATTCCAGCTCTCCGATCGTAGAGCAGCCAGAAGAAGTAGCTGATGAAGAGATGGTTGGGACAACCTTAGAGCCAGAGCCAATGGATGATGTTGAAATGGATAGGACGACCGTTGAGCCAGAACCAATAGATGGTAACAAGATGGCTAAGATGGTTGACATTCTAGAGCCATAAGAAAATGATGAAGAACCAACTGTAAAGGAATCTAAACTTGAGCCAAAGAAGAAGAAACTAATAAAGATGACTGAGAAGAAGGTGAAAAATGTAGAGAAGAAGAAAAAGAAATATAATACCCCAGAATTAGCCTCATCAATCGAAGTTATTTCTAAGGGGGAGGCGTAAGTTTCTCAGCCTAGCTCTTCCGATGATTCATTGATGCTTACAAAAATCATTGAATCAGTTGTTCAGGACATCGAAAGAGAGGCAAACCCGTCTGTCGTCAAGCTAGAAGATCCTTCATCTGAGGGGGACTAATCATAGGTTTCACATAAAGCCCCCTCAAAATATATGGGGACAAGAGCAGGGCATATACGAGTGGTATTTATGAGCGAAGATCTATACGACTGCAATTCAGGCTTAGAAATAGACAGGAAGACAACTATCTATGATAATGATAGTGACTTATGGTTCTCTTTCTTTCCTATTATGCCCTTGGTGAGAGCAATAACACATGGAGATATGAGCTTCATCACTTGGAACTACTCAAAGTTTCCGAATGTCAAATTATTATCTAAGAATTTTCCCAAGGGTTCTCACCTAAGCCTCCAAAACAATTTGCAACGACGAATCTTCTCCAGATATATACAATAAAGTCACCTTCATCTCTAATTCTTTATTCTTTAATACTCAACCTCCTCCTCGTAATAAAGCAATTGTAGAGTCCTATACTACGATTGTTGAGCAACCTTCGAGTCTAATTCCTTAATCCTCGATCGTGGAGACCCAAAACCCTACAATCGATGTACATAACACTAACTCCCCGATCGTAGAGTCCCAACACTCTATGATTGTTGTATAAACTATTGACTCCCGATTGTAGAGTCTCAAAACCCTACGATCGATATACAAAATACTAACGCTCCTATACATACATCTTCTATTAATATATACTCTAACTCCTCATCTCCTATATCTTCTCCAATTGTAGAGTCTTAAAACCCTATGATTGATACCCATACTCAATCTACTATAGATATAGATATTCCTTCCATATCAAATACTTGTAGAGATATACCTTCTACATCATATACCCATACAGATATCTTTTCCTCCTGCAATACTCAAAGCTTAAATCTTACCCTTGCTCATTCTTTATTCAATTCAGTAAATCGAGGAAATAAGGAAAGTGTTAAAGCTATAATGGAGCAAATTCTAGAAAGAGTCTCAGTAGTACCATCCAAGGCCTAGATAAAAAGAATGTTAGACATCATTTCATTGCTGATGACTGCACAGAAGGCATCCAGACAACGACTACTAGGATTCAGAAAGGACTAGCTCACATTAACGAGACAACATCTAAAGTCCTTGGAGAAATGTCAAAGGAGTTCAGCAAAAAGATGAAATAAATGCTTCAAACCATTTCTAAAAATCTCCAAAAGAGGGATGAGATCTTCTTCAAATAAATTGCAGGCCACAAAGCCGTTGTACTCTCTCTTCAATCAACAAATGTAGAATCCATCAAATTTCTCTCTGATAAGGTGTTCTCCTTAAGCTCATCTCTGCTAGAATTCAAAGGCATGATAATGCAATCAATGGAACGAATATACAATGTTATGACTCTTGTTCATCATCAAAGAGAACAAGCTAATGCCAGATAGCAAGAAGCCAAAGACGACATTGCCATGTTAAGGAGCCAAATGCAATAACTTGTCACCGTTGTTAAGCAAATCTCAAAAGAAGTTAATACCTTACACCATGAACGAGATGCTGACAAAAAGGGGGAGAAAACAGAGAAGGGGGAGAAACAAAGAAGGGGGAGAGGAGATGTCCACAGCAGCAATCATCAATTCATCATCCCCCTCCCTATAGAATTTCGGCGCCTTAAGCAATTCCTCTAGGCTAAGATCATGATCGTAGACAGTCTTCTTCTTTAAGGCTAGGATCGATGAGTGCAGTAACTCCTACTGGCTCACGACTCCTATCTGGTGACCCATGTTCCTAAACAAAAATTTTCAAGGGGTTCACATTGAAGGGGAAGAAAATTTTAAAATGCCTAATCTTTGACCTAGAGATTCGATGGAGAAAATTCAAAGGAAAGAAGCTGAAGGAAGAGAGAGTTACATAAGGCAGCGTGAAGTTGAAATAAGCGATCCTCTAAGGAGCAAAAGGGGGAGAAGGTAAAAATAAAGAGAAGAGGTATATGTTGTAAATTTATTTATTTTTTGTAAATTTATTTACTTTATAAAATTCTTTGATTCCATCAATAAATTCATTCTTTTCCTCTAAGTACTACAGTTGCTCACCGTATCTAAGTCATGTTTACATTCAAAGTATCTTGCATCATAGAATTGATGAATACTTGAAACTACTAGTTTTGACAGCATCAAATAGGGGGAGATTGTTAGAAAAATTGCATATTTTGATTTGATAATGATGAGATAATGTATATTTGTAACCAGTAGCTTTTGTAAAGTCCTTAAATATGCAATTGATGTAAAATGACTTAGAGTAGAAGATCAAGCATGTTAGGTTGATTTATAAAATGAATTAAATGTATAGACTATAGGATTTTAAACGATCATAAGGCTGTGTAAATGATCTTAAAAATGATTGAACGATCGTCGAGTCTGCTCAAAATCGCAAGGCAAAATGAGGATCGCGGAGTCTGCTCAAAGATCGTAAGGCAAGTCAAATATCGTAGAGTCTAGTCTAGATCGTAAGGCGAATCGAAGAATATAGAGTCTGCTCTAGATCGTAAGACGAATCGAAGATCGCAGAGTCTGTTCAGAGATCGTAAGGCAAAATGGAGATTGTAAATCAAATCGTAGAGTTTACAAATGATAGAGTCAACAAAGTCAAATACTCCACAATCTTCATGAAACTCTATGATCAGACAAATCGTAGAGTATGTCAGGTCTAACATTGGACTGATATTAAGAAGACTTATGGAGTGAAGATTCTGAGATAGTTACCGATTATCCTAAGTTTAAAATGAAGATCAGATCGAGTTGTGTCTAACAACTAGTTTGGCGATGTGACATCACCCACGTGTTTGGTACTGTAAAAGCCTAATGTGACCTATCAGAGTCGAAAGTAAGTTGACATGTCCTCTCTAAAAGTCAACAATCAGAGATCTTTTAGGATTGAAGCATTAAATGAGAAATGACAACTTTCCAACGAGAAATTCATGAGGTCTTCTATAAAAGGGCGTGAAGATTCAATCAAACATTATGAATCACGAACATCAAGCTAAATCGCTGCTCAAATCTCAAGAACTCTACTCTACGAAAAAGAACGACTTGTTCTACTACTAAGTCTTTCAGAAGTTGAGCATAACCCCACTTAGTAGCACCTTAAAAATCACTTCATCTCTTATGATTCATTAGTCTTAATGACCTGTTGTTACCAAGTCAAAGTGACTTGAAGAGTTCTTAATGAACTACTCTTAGTGACCCTTTGTCTTAGTGACGTCTGCTAAGTTTGAGTGACTTGAAGGAATATCAGTGATTCATCATTATAATAGATCTTAGTGATCACCCTACATCCTTAGTGGATTTCCTACTCGTAGAGTAAAAGAGTGGACTAAGAGTTATTTGTACTCCGAACCACTTAAAAATTTTCTGCGTCATTTACTTTCCTGCACTTATATTTCTGCACTTATCTTTTATATCTGTTTTTGACTCAATTCCATAAATAAACTAAATTTAGAGCTGAGATTTTCTTCAAATATTTGAAAAGGTTTTTCAAACTAATATTCTGTTGTGCATAATTAAATCTATTTAATTCATAATCTGGTAATACTTCCTTAAAAAAAAGTTTTTTAAAGGACCTATTCAAACCCCCTTTCTAGATCTCTTATTACCTCTGGGAAACAACAAGTTTTCCCATTAATCACCCCTTTGGGGCAGGTGTTAGTACGATCAGCTAATTGAATAATAACACCAATTTGTTTTAAAGGACCTAGATTCAAAGAAGCAAATATAGATAATGGCATGACATTTATTGAAGCTCCTAGATCTAGCATGGCTCTCTCAAATCTGGTATTACCTATTCTGCATGGGATTGTAAACATGCCTATATTTTTACATTTAGTGGGCATTTTGATTTGAAGTATTGCAGACACATTCTCTCCAACAATAACCCTTTCATCATTTTTCAATTTTCTTTTGTTAGTGCACAATTCTTTCAAAAACTTAGCATACATGGGTACTTGTTTTATTGCATCCAAAAGAGGGATGTTTACCTCCACCTTCCTGAATGTTTCTAGAATTTCATTCTCTTGTTCATCCTTCTTTGAAGTTTTAATATTCTTAGGTGGAAAAGGTAATGACTTAGTCATAACTTGAGAAAATGGGTTACATTTTAACTTTGGTGTCTCAATCTCCTCTTTCGCTTTCTCCTCCTTAAAATCAACAATTGCTTTGGATACTTTCAGCTCTTTTCCACTCCTTAGTGTAATCGTGTTAGCATTCTCCCTTAGATTAACAATTGTGTTGGAAGGGCAACTTTCTTGAGCCTTGAAATTCCAACATTCCCACTGTGGTAGCAAACTGACCCACTTGGTTCCTCAGATCTTGAACAGAAGTTTTTATTACCTACGTGAATTGTTGTGTCTGAGTCATGAATTATTGTGACTGTCCCATAAATGCCTTAAACATGTCCTCCATGGATTGTCCATTGTTTGCAGGAGCTGTTTGTCTAGGTTGATACTGAGGTTGAGCCGGTTGAAAACCTTGCTGCCTAGCTGGGAAAGTTCCTTGTGCTGGTGTCGTATTCCCTCCATAACTGAAGTTCGGATGATCTCTCCAACCAGGATTGTAGGTGTTTGAGTATGGATCATACTTCTTTTGGGCTTGTCCCTGATAGTTTTCCACTGCATTGGCTTGCTGTGAAAACTCTTCATCTTGCAATGTTGGATAAGCATCTGTGTTGTGATTTTGCTGTAAACAGATCCCACACGCCTTTGCGACTGGCAAGTTTCCTGTAGCTAATTGTCTAATCACAATAGTTAAGTCTGAAATCTGTTACTCCAAATTACTTGTGCTTACCTAACTTACCCTTTGTGATGCATGAGCATTGCTTGTTCCATACTGCTGTAAACTGGCTGCCATATTTGCAATCAGGTTTCGTGCAGTCTCTGGAGTTTTGTCAACTAATGCCCCTCCACTGGCAGCATCAATCATACTCCTATCCATTGGTACCAGCCCTTCATAGAAGTATTGAATCACGTGTTGATCATCTATCTGATGAGGTGGATAGCTAGAGCACAACTTCTTGAACCTTTCCCAATATTCATACAATGTCTCTCCGATGAACTGTAGGATTTTGCAAATCTCCTTCCTTATGTTAGCTACTCTTGAAGTAGGGAAGTACTTCTCTAAGAACAACTTCTTCATATCGTTCCAAGACTGTATTGATCCGAAAGGAAGATAATACAACCAATCCTTTGCTAAATCCGCTAATGAGAATGGAAAAGCTCTCAGCTTTACCTGCTCCTCGGTTATTCCTTGTGGTTTCATAGTGGAACACACCACGTAGAACTCCTTCAAATGCTTGTATGGATCTTCACCTGTGAGACCACAAAAGGTTGGCAAAAGATGAATTAGTCCAGATTTTAGTTCAAAAACAGCAATTAAAGTGGGATACTCAATGCATAAAGGTTGTTGATTGAGATTAGGAGTGGCTAATTCTTTTAACGTCCTGTTGTTGTTTGGCACCGCCATCTCTTATTCTTCTTTTGATCCGGTGGATGACTTGTTTGACAATAGTTCTACTGCTATATTGAGACCCAATGATGGAGCTTCATCGGAATCTGTAATTGTGCTTTGAGATTGACGAGTCTCCTTGCGTGCAGTTCTCTTTATTTTTGGATCAATTTTCAAGTCAAGAGAGTGAGAAGATCGAGTCATAAACTAAAAAATAAATAAAAGAAAATAGTGAATAAATAAAAACAAATAACACTCCCCAGCAACGGTGCCAAAATTTGGGAGTTGTCGTTAGTTAACACTCCAAAATTAATACCTTACTTCTACGCTTCTAACACAAGAATTAGTATAGCAATAAGTAAGGATCGATCCCATAGAGAGTGAATTGTCTTTTATTTATCTTAATGTTTAAGAAAGGTTTTGAATTGAATTTTAATTAATTAAAGTAACTGTAAATAATTAATAAGAGTAATCAATGAATTAAAGTCTTTAGTTCTTCAGTTCAGTATTGCCTTTTTACAATCTTTGGAGTAATCAAGTTATACAATATTTATCCTTCAATGAAATTAATAACCCTAGATAATCGCAATCGCTAATTATTCAAAATTATCCTTAGTTTTAAATCTAAAGAAATAATCGCCTCAATAGACCTTAACTATCATACAACCTAGAACTATTAGTCTAGATTTAATATAACATCAGCATTAAGAATTAGAGAATTAGGTTATTCCAAACAACAATCACACAATCAGGGATTATTTAACTTGTCTTCTGATAATCTTAACAACACCCAAAAACTTATCCACAATCGTGCATAAGTAATTGCTACTTATGATCAGATATAATATCGTTTGCTTAATATTATACCTTAATCTAGTAGATGATGTCAATCAGATTAATCTAATTGGCCACATCAAATTAATCAGATTAAATAGCATACAATCAATTAAAACAGATTATCAGAATAAATCTCATGCAAGAAGGAATAAATAAGGTAAACTTGATCAAACTATTAATTATAAAGAAGGTTCAACATCCTTTAAAACTGAAATAGAGAATTTAGCCTGACATGCCTTCAATCTTGGTCCAAAACTAGGGTTTGAATTCTAATGTAGATGATGATAACCATATCTGATTAAAAACATGTATTTATATTCCTAGAATAAATTCCTAAGCCTCTAAGAAATAACAATCCTAATTGGAGTAGAATTCTGATAAAATTACAAAGCTCTTAAAATTCCAGATCCCGACCTGGCGCTGCCGCGCCAGGATTCCTTCACAAAACGGCGTTGTCGCGCCCTCCTCTAGGTTTGCTTTCTATCTGCACTACAGCGCTGTCGCGCCACTTTTGTACTAGCCAACGGCGCTGCCACGCCTAACTTCAGACTAGCCTCAGCTCTATATCATGGTGTTGCCGAACCCATTCCAGTGTTATTCCAGCGCGACCGCGCCTCACTTCAGTCAGCAACATTTTTTCATCTTTTTCCCACTTTTAGCTTTAATTCCTCCTGAAATAAATAAACACCTTAATAAACTCATATACACATAAATCATGTAATAAAATTAAATATAAATGAATTAAAATCATAGAATATCATGCACTCATCACCGTTACTCTCCCTCTTTTAAAACCTCTCCTAACAATCTAGAAGACTCAACCAGAAAATAGAAATGTTAATGAGAATTATGCATGGCAGCTGGAACATCCAAAGCCTCTCATGCCTCAAACATTTAACCTTACAGATACCAAACAAAAAAAAATGAAAAAAAATCAATAATTATTGAAGATAACCCATTACCAAGTCTATGGGGTCACCTTGTTTCCCTTGGCCTCCAGCTCAACCCTCGATGAATTTAAATGAAATAAGGCTTATATAATAATTTTTTTTAGAGACACATAATTTTTATCAAGAGTAAGTACTAATATAATTAAATTTTAAAAAAATAATAATAAAATTTACCAAATATAAATTTCAATCAAAAACACATAAAAGTCAATACAAAATAATTATTCGAAGCTTTATTTTTTAAAATTATTTTATAATCACATTATTTTAAGGGTATCAAATACATCTTTTTGTAAAGAAATAATTTTACTAGGTTGCTCTTAGACTAAGACATGACTAATTGACTCTTGAATAGATATATTCAACAGGAAAAAAAATCGGATCGAGCATGTTTAGTAGTGTTAGATCTTGAAAAATTTCTTCAATATATTTATTTATCTTGATTCAAAATATCAAATACCAATTCACAAAATAATAAAAACAAACTAAAAAAAATTAACAATAGGAACAAATGCCACATGCCAAAAACTTTAATATATATTGTAAGTTAAAGAGTATGTACGGATGCACTAATTAGCATGAATACTTAAAAATAAATAAGAATTAAAACTAAGTAATTAACCATTCATGAATAATTAAAAAAAATAGAGAAAAATTTAATGATATTTAACTTTAACCCTAAAATTTGGGAGAAATCAAATAGACTCGTGCAAATAAAAATTGAAAATTAAAGTTAAAAGAGGATATTAAAAATTCTTAACTATCAGGTTGTACCCTGACCCAAACGCTTTTTTTTAAAGGGTGGGCGCCAGCTTACAATATTAACCCTATACCTACAAAAAAAAATAAAAAAAAAATAATCAAGGGTGGGCATTCCCCCACCCCCCAACATGAGTGCATCCGTCCCTGATTTTCTTTAGTTCAAAGCATTGAAGAACTGACAATCAAATTAGATTACTTTCGAGGGGCGTTTGTTACAAAGTCATCTAAAATAATCATTGTAAATATCCGATAATGTGAGTTGGTCATTTTTATAAATCGTGTTTATTACACTGATAATTTTGCATTCCTGATAATCAGATGACCAAAAAAAATAGGTGATAATCTGAGATTACCACGATGGTTATCTTGAACTTTTTATTTAGACAAATATCCTTTATATTTAATAATTGGGACATAAATATCCTTATTAGTCACATAATTTAGATTTATTTTTTTTATTTTTTATTTTTGTTTGTCGACGTGTTTAGTTTAACTAAAATAACTCATTGTACATACAAAGTATGTGGTATTATTTGTTATTTATTATTATAAGTTTAATTTATTATTAACGACATACTTGAAAATTTTGTGCTTAATAATTGAATAAATCATGAATTGTTATTTTATAAACGTATTAAAAATATTTAATATAATTTACTTAGTAATATAAAATTAATTAGTTCGATAGTACTTTAATGATTATTGCTTACATTTGATAATAATCATATGGGTGATTCATCCAACTAAAATTAGTATAAGGATATTTTAGTAAAAGATCAATATTAAAAAAAATATATACCCAATAATGTTGAATTCATATCAAATACTCACAATAACAATTACCGATAATTACATATCTACAAACAAAAATGGCACATTATGACTATTTTCTATTACTGATAATTAGATACTCAGTAATCTGTATTAGGTGAGTATTCATCATAACCTATAACAAATATGATGTAATATTGCAATTGAAATGAAAGCAATATGATAGAAGACAAAGGATGGAAGGATGGTGGAGTATTTTTCTACAACACACATATCATTTAGATTAACCAAATAGCCTATTTATAGGCAAACACATATTACTAATACATAATATAAAACAACCCAAAAGACTCCTAAATATAGCTAAACAAACTCCTACTATTAGGTAGGAAACCAATAGACACATAGGACTATCAAAGGACTTTAGGAATGCCAAAGAGTTCTAGGAATTTCAAGAGACTCAACAATCCCTCCCTTAAACTGATGTTCCATACATAACATTCAGTTTAATAAGAGTCAAACTTTGAAACGCCATCCTTCATGCAAATTGAATCATTTGAAGTGCAAAACACCAAGTAACTTCCTGAGCTTTCTGAAATGCAGGAACTTTGAGAGGCTTTGTTAAAATGTCAGCAATCTGATCTTCACTTCTGCAGTAAATAAGATTAATGACTCCATCATTCGTGAGATCCCTCAAAAAATGATACTTCACATCTATATGCTTGCTTCGACCATGTAAAATAGGATTTTTTGAAAGCTTTATTGCTGAACTGTTGTCACAATAAATCTGAGTAGGTCCATCCTCTTTCCAATGCAGTTCTTTAAGAATTTTCTTTAGCCAAATAGCTTGACAAGCATAAGCGGTTGCAGCAACAAATTCAGCTTCAGTGGTTGATAATGTAACAATAGGCTGCTTCTTCGATGACCATGAAACAACTCCTGTCCCCATCATGAAAACATACCCAGATGTGCTTTTTAGATCATCTGAATCTCCTGCATAATCACTATCCGTAAAGCCAAACAAATCTGACTTTTCTCCCTTCTTGTAAAACAATCCAAACTCCTTAGTACCTTGTAAGTATCGAAAAATTCTTTTTGCAGCCAAGAGATGAATCTCTGTAGGACACGCCATGTACCTGCTAATCACACTTACAGCATGCATGATATCAGGTCTTGTTGTCGTTAAATACATTAAACTCCCCACTATCTGTTTGTAAAGAGTGTCGTCAATCTTCTTTCCTCCATTATCTTTGTTTAGCTTTAAACCAAACTCAGATGGTGTATTTACAGGATTACAATCCTTCATCTGAAACCTGTCCAAAATTTCTCGCACATACTTCTTTTGAGAAATAAAAATTCCATCAGACGAATGCACCACTTCAATCCCAAGAAAGTAATGCATCAAGCCAAGATCGGACATCTCAAATTCAGCCATCATGGATTTCTTAAAACTTTCAAACATGGTTGAATTTCCAGTATAGATTAAATCATCTACATATAAACTAACAATAAGCATTTTTCCTCCATCTTCAATCTTTATAAAAAGTGTATGTTCATAAGGACATTTTTGAAATCCTTCCTTCAAAAAATAAGTTTCTATACGATTATACCAAGCCTGTGGAGCTTGTTTTAATCCATATAGAGCCTTCTTTAACTTATACACTTTATGCTCATTGCCAATTTTCACATAACCAGGAGGTTGATCAATAAATACCTCTTCTTTCAAATCTCCATGCAGGAAAGCTGATTTTACGTCCAACTGAAAAATAGGCCATGAGTTTTGAGCTGCCAATGCAATCACCAATCTGATTGTGTCATGCCTTGAAACTGGAGTAAAGACTTCTTTATAATCAACACCAAACTCCTGTTTGTAGCCCTTAGCCACCAAGCGTGCCTTGTGCTTGTCAACTTCTCCATTCTCCTTCAGTTTTGTCTTGTAAACCCACTTTACACCAATTGTTTTCTGCCCTTTGGGAAGATCACAAAGCTCCCAAGTATCATTTCTTTTTATGGCTGTAATTTCTGCATCCATAGCCTTTCTCCATTTTGATTCTTTGACAGCCACTTCGAAAATGGTAGGATCACAATCTGAAAATAGAGCAAAATGTGTAAGTGGATCATCACCTTGGTCAACTCCAGTTACCTCATAATCAGTCATCCATGTTGGTCTTCTTCAAACACGTTGAGGCCTTTGTGATTCAGCTGCAAGTGGGCTTTGATCGGCTACTGGAACATTTTGAGTGGGTCCTTGTTCTTGCTCATTTTCCACAGGCTCCTGCCCTTTCTCATCATCATCAAAATCTGCTGGAATATTTTGTTGAACACCATTTTCACTCCATGACCAGGTACTTTTTTCATCAAAAACCACATCACGGCGGATAACTATTTTCATGGTGCTAGGATTGTATAGCTTATAAGCTTTAGACTTATCACTAACACCAAGAAAAATGCATTTTTCTCCCTTGTCATCTAGTTTCCTCCTCTTCACATCTGGAATATGAGCATAGGCAATACACCCAAAAATTCGAAAATGATCTACAGCAGGTTTCCTTCCGCTCCATGCTTCTTCCGGTGTCATATTTTGAACAGCATAAGTGGGACTTCTGTTCAAAATATAAATGCTCCAATTAACAGCTTCAAGCCAGAAGGTTTTTGGAATGCCGCTCATATTTAAAAGGCTTCGCACCATATTCATAATAGTACGATTTTTCCTTTCGCACACTCCGTTTTGTTGGGGTGTGTAGGCTGCTGTAAGTTGCCTCTTGATTCCATGAACCTCACAGAAATTTGTAAATTCATGTGAGTTATACTCTCCACCACGATCAGTACGAAGAACTTTGATGGGACTGCCAACTTCTTTCTCAACGAGCACTTTATAGCTTTTAAAGGCTCCAAAAGCTTCAGATTTTTCTTGCAAAAAATAAACCCATGTTTTACGACTATAATCATCAATGAAGGTAATTATGTATCTTTTACCTCCATTAGATTGTGGTGTTATTGGTCCGCAAATATCGGAATGAACAATTTCCAATGTCTTCTTCGCTCTACAAGATTTTCCTTGTGGAAACGGATTGCAATGTTGTTTGCTAACAACACACTGTTCACAAACTTGAGAAGGAGCTGTAATTTGAGGAAGACCCGTCACCATGTTCTTCTGTTGTAGTGTTTTTAATCCACCAAAATTCAGATGCCCATAGCGGAAGTGCCATAGCCATGCTTCATCCTTCACTTTCGTTGAGAAACATGAATGAGTGGTGTTGCGGAGATAAAGCGGGAACATACGATTTGCTGTCATGTTAACTTGAGCAATTAAGCCCAACTTTGCATCTTGAATCTGACATACTCCATCTTTGATAGAAATCTCGTATCCCTTTTCTTGCAACTGACCCACACTAAGCAAGTTGGTCTTTAAATCTGGCACAAAAAGAACATTAGCAATAGTGTGGGTGGTATTTCCTTTAATTTGAATTGTTACCTTTCCTTTTCCCATAACTGAAACTGTGGAATTGTCACCAAACTTAACAGAGCTGCTGAAAGATTCATTCAAGTTAGAAAATGCATCCTTATTTCTACACATGTGATTGCTGCAGCCAGTGTCTAAATACCACATGTTTTGTTGAGTTTCTTCCTTCACGTGACACGCCATCAAAAGAGACACATCTTCTTTTTCTGCAAAATTAGTTTTTTTTTCCACTTTGTCTATTCAAAGCAGTTTCACATTCTGACTTATAATGGCCATACCTATAACATCTGTAACATTCAACATTAGACTTGTCTGCTGACTTTGGTCTATAAGTTGTTGAGTGATAGCCGCCACGTCCTCTGCCTCTTCCTTGAAATTGACTTTCTTGATGCTGATGATTTTGTTGACTCCAACGATTATTGTTGAATCGTCCTCCTCTACCTCGATCATTGCCTCTACCTCGTCCTCTATGAGCTCCACTGGGTGTAAAGTTATTATTTGATGAGGCTTTCAATGCTTGTTCTTCTTTCTCCTGCTGGTTAATTTTTTTTCTCATGAACCAATAAGAAACTTTGTAACTCATCAATGGAAAGTTTATCAACATCATTAGCTTCTTCTATAGAACAGACAACAAAATTAAATTTTGGTGTCAAGGATCGAAGAATCTTCTCAATAATGGTTACATCCTCTGTCTTGTCGCCATGAATTCGCATTTGATTAACGATTGCCATCGTTCTTGAAAAATAGTCTGTAACTGATTCTCCTGATTTCATTCGAAGCATTTCGAACTCCGAACGAAGTGCTTGAAGCTGCTGCCTCTTAGCCCTTGCTGTACCTTGATACTTCTTCTTCATGGAATCCCAAATATCCTTGAAAGTGTCTTTGCTAAGAATTGTTTCCAAGATGGGACGATCAATGGCCTGAAAAAGATAATTTTTTGCCTTCAAATCTTTTAGCTTTCTCCCTTCGAACTTTGCTTTTTGGACATTTGTTGCATCTTTTTCTGGTTGTCCAATTCCAGATTCAACAATTGGCCAATATTCTTTTGACCGCAGAAAATTCTCCATTAGCATACTCCAATGGTCATAGTGACCATCAAAGCGTGGGATCGCCGCTTGCACAAAATTAGAATCTGAAGCCATTGTTTCACTACTTACTTTTCTCTCCTATTTCTAGCTCTGATGCCACTGATGTAATATTGCAATTGAAATGAAAGCAATATGATAGAAGACAAAGGATGGAAGGATGGTGGAGTATTTTTCTACAACACACATATCATTTAGATTAACCAAATAGCCTATTTATAGGCAAACACATATTACTAATACATAATATAAAACAACCCAAAAGACTCCTAAATATAGCTAAACAAACTCCTACTATTAGGTAGGAAACCAATAGACACATAGGACTATCAAAGGACTTTAGGAATGCCAAAGAGTTCTAGGAATTTCAAGAGACTCAACAAAATATCTCCTCAGTCTAACATAATAACACTACCTACTCATCATAATTTACTTAGTTCAAAGCCTTGAAGAACCGACAAACACAACCAAGTTGGATCATCATTAGCCTAACCTACTAACACCTACTTTTAGCTCTGTTACGCTCTCTCCTTCAAGACCTCTAGCAATCTAGAAGACCAAAATAGAAATGTTAATCGTAAACAACTCCTTTTCTTACTACTTTAAATATTTTTAACAAACCCACACTAACGGATGGACTTTAATATATATTGTAAGTTAAAGAGTATGTACGGGTGGACTAATTAGCATGAATACATAAAAATAAATAAGAATTAAAACTAAGCAATTAATCATTCATGAAAAATTTAAAAAAATAGAGAAAAATTTAATGATATTTAACTTTAACCCTAAAATTTGGGAAAAATCAAATAGATTCGTGCAAATACAAATTAAAAATTAAAGTTAAAAGAGGATATTAAAAATTCTTAATTATCAGGTTGTAACTTGACCCAAATGCTTTTTTTAAGGGTGGGGGCCAACTTACAATATTAACCCTACACTTACAAAAATAAAAATAAAAAATAAAAAATCAACCGTGGCCAACCCCCCCCCCCCCCCACCCCCAAAAAAAAAAAAAAAAAAAAAAACCCTACCATGAGTGCATCCGCCCACAATCAAATTAGATTACTTTCGGGGGCGTTTGTTACAAGTCACTTAAAATGATCATTTTAAATATCCGATAATATAAATTGGTCATCTTTATAGATCGTGTTTATTACACAGATAATTTTGCATTCTCGATAATCAGATGATCAAAAAAATTGGTGATAATCTGAGATTACCACGATGGTCATCTTGAACTTTTTATTTAGACAAATATCCTTAATATTTAATAATTGGGACATAAATATCCTTGTTAGTCACATAATTTAGATTTATTTTTTTTATTATTACTTTTTATTTTTGTTTGTCGACATATTTAGTTTAACTAAAATAACTCATTATCCATACAAAGTATGTGGTGTTATTTGTTATTTATTATTATAAGTTTAATTTATTATTAAAGACATACTCGAAAATTTTGTGCTTAATAATTGAATAAATCATGAATTATTATTTTATAAACGTATTAAAATATTTAATATAATTTACTTAGTAATACAAAATTAATTAATTCGATAGTACTTTATTGATTGTTGATTACATTACATTTGACAATAATTATATGGATGATTCATTCAACTAAAATTAGTACAAGGATACTTTAGTAAAAGATCAATATTAAAAAAAAATATATCCAATAATGTTGAATTCATACCAAACATAAAAATTACCGGTAATTACGTATCTTCAAACAAAAATGACACATTATAATCATTTTTTATTACTGATAATTAGATACCCAGACTAACATAATAACACCAACTACTCGTCATAATTTACTTAGTTCAAAGCCTTGAAGAACTGACAAACACAGCCAAGTTAGATCATCTTCAGTCTAACCTACTAACACCTACTTTTAGCTCTGTTACGGTCTCTCCTTCAAGACCTCTAGCAATCTAGAAGACCAAAATAGAAATGTTAATCGTAAACAATCCCTTTATTTCTTACTACTTTAAATATTTCTAACAAACCCACGCTAATTGATGGCCACTTAGTCCACTAGTATGACTCATTTCTATTAATATATAAGTCAAGAGTTCGAATCTTGTTGACAATAAATTATAAAGAAGGGTTCAATAAAGACAGGTCTAACTATTCCAGTAGATCATCCTGGATCATACTCCAGCAGATACAATTGTAAACCAAAACAAGGGCCTCAAGCCACTGTTCAAAAATTAAACTTCTAGGAATATAACTATAAATAATAACTTGTGCACGCCATCAACTGGTTCAGGAAAGGCATTAATTGTAGTTACTTCTATGAGATATTTCAGAAAGTTGCATATGCTTCTTTTCTATACACAAATCGTGTCATATATTTCGAAACAATTCAATTTCATGACAGTATGGAGCTTCAAATTCTAAAAAATAAAAAGTGTACCACTACTGCATCCATGAGAGCAGAGTGCTCATCCATGCTCTCGCCAAGCCCAAACCCAACAATTCAATAATCTGCATAAAAATTTTATATTTATTGGAGAGAACATAGATAATAAAAATTAATTTTAAATTAAATGGACTTTACCTAAGAGAATCAATAAAACAAGGTAAAACTAAGGCTAATGTATTAGATTCAAAGAAGGTAATTGCAAAATCTTTAATTACTTGACCAAAAACTTTTTTTTGGCAAAATCATTAAAGGTAAATAGTTCTCTGCTTGCTGTTCTAAAAATTACAAACCACCCAAGGACTCTCGTCTTCAACAACATGTCAACAACAGCAACCGTATCGAAAACTCCACTCCAATGGATAAATTTAGGAAATCATTTGTGTAATATATACTTAAGTTTAACATTGGCTCAAAGGCTCAAATTCAGAAAGTGTAGGTTTTATTGATACAGTTTCAAGGTTTAAGGCTTCATATTCTTAGGGGAGATGGGCTCTTTTATTTGGATTTTCCCATATAAAGGCATTTGAACATAATTATCTATTGAACTTATGATGAGTTGAATGTTAAGTTTAAGACCTTTCCAAGTCTATTATTCCATTTCTCCCGGTATTAAGATTGACTATATACAGAAGACCAAAGCAGATGTCAATGTTTTCAGATTTAAATGGATTCTCATTAGTACGAAAAATCATGATATAAATGGAAACACAATGCTAACCAGTGTTGATGTGTAATCCTGATTCGGTGCTAGTTAGTTGGTTGAACAAGTCTTTAATCTTATTTATTTACTAGATTGAACTGCTTTACTTCAGTTAGAATAAATTGGGTAATTTCTAGTCTTACGCCATTCAGTTGGTAGTGACATGAAAGTAGGAGTTGTTGTTTAAGTGCCTATTATAAATAGGCTAGTAGTATTCTGTTTTTTTATAGGAAGAAATTGTTTTCTATTTTTCTCATCAAATTAATAAAGCTTTGTTCCATATATTCCTCTCCTCCTCCTGCTCCATACTTCTTCTTTTTTTAAGTTTTCTGATTCTCAACAGTGGTATCAGAGCCAGGTTCATGAACGGCTCAACTCAAATTTCTGTTCCCATTTTAACTGGGAAAAATTACAACCGATGGAGCTTTCAGATGAGGGTGCTTTTTGACTACCATGAATTGCTAAGCGTGTTGGAGAATAGAGTCTTAGGAATTGCTGAAACAACAACTGAAGCACAACGAAATGCTCATCATGACCAGAAGAAGAAGGACAAGAAGGCACTGTACTTCATTCATCAAGGGGTGAATGATGAGGTCTTTGAGAAGATTGCAGATGCAACAACATCAAACAAAGCATGGGATACTCTGATGACGTCGTTTACGGGTGTTAATAAAGTTAAGAAGGTGAGACTCCAAACTTTAAGACGTCAATATGAACTCTTACAAATAGAATCTTCTGAAAGTGTTTCCGATTATGTAAGTCGAGTTTTTGGTTTGATAAACCAAATGAAAACTAACGGGGAGGAATATTCAGAGCAGTTAAAAATTGAGAAGATTTTGAGGACACTAACACCCAGGTTTGAGCATATTGTAGTGGCAATAGAAGAAGCTCATGATTTGGCTAAGATGACAATTGATGAGCTATCAGGTATGTTACAAGCACATGAGCAACGTATGAATGAGAAGCAAATTGAAAAACTAGTTGAGCAGGCCTTTCAAAGTCAAGTTTCCACCAAAGTTGAACGCAGCAGTGAGACCAACACAAGACGAGGCAGTTCTCAAAGTAGAGGACGGGGACGTGGAAGTCACAACAACAATAGAGGACGAGGACGAGGACGTGGTAGTGTTGATTCTCAAGGGAATGACAAAGCAGTGAGATCAGACAACTATCATCAACACAACTCGAACTCCAGAGAACGAGGACGAGGATATGGTAAACGGAGGTATGACAGGTCCAATGTTGAATGCTACTCTTGCTATAGAATTGGACACTACGCTAGTGAGTGCAGCTACAAGGAGGTTGATCAAAGGGCTCAATATGTACAAGGAAGTGATGATGATGATGAGAGTCATGCTCTCTTAATGGTTACAGTAGCGGATGAAGCACCAAGTTATCACACCTGGTTTCTTGACACCGGATGTACGAATCATATGTGTGGCAAGAAGGAGTTGTTTACTAACCTTGACGAATCAGTGAGATCGAAGGTAAAATTTGCCAATGACAGTTCAATCCAGTAATGGGGAAATGGAAGATTCTCATCAAATTGAAGAATGGAGATCATAAGTACATCTCTGATGTTTTTTATGTGTCGGGCATGAAAAGCAATCTGCTTAGTATTGGCCAATTATTGGAAAAAGGGTATGACATGAGTATTTGGAACAAACAACTCTCCATTCTTGACAAAAGAGGTACACTCATTCTTAAGGTTCCTCTAACCATGAATCGAATGTTTCGAGTTGATATTTCTTGTGGTAGTTATACCTGCCTAATGTTATTGTAAAGGATGAATCTTGGTTGTGGCATCTTCGTTACGGACATTTAAATTTTCGTAGTTTAAAGTTGCTTGCTCAGAAAAATATGGTGACTGATTTACCAAGCATTCAACATCATGATCAGTTGTGTGAAGCATGTACTCTTGGAAAGCAAAGTAGGTTGCCCTTTGTTGCAGAAAATCAGCGTGCAGTACAACCACTTGAGCTCGTTCACTCTGATGTATGTGGCCCGATGAACACGCCGTCAATTGGGAACAATAAGTATTTTCTCACTTTCATTGACGATTATAGCAGAAAAATCTGGGTTTATTTTCTGCAAAGGAAATCTGATGTTTTTTGAGTATTTTAAGAAATTCAAGGCCCATGTCGAAAAGGAAAGTGGACGGCTTATTAAGGTGTTGCGAACTGATGGTGGGGGTGAATATATATCTGTTGAATTTAATAAATTTTGTGATGAACAAGGAATCAAGCATGAAGTCACATTCCCTTATACTCCACAACACAATGGAGTTGATAATGAATATGACGAGGAGCATGTTAAGGGTCACGAATATGCCTAATTCTTTTTGGGCAGAAGCTGTATCGTGTTCGGTTTATTTATAAACAGGTCTCCAATAAGGAGTGTCCCAGATATTACCCCTGTAGAAGCGTGGAGTGGTTACAAGACAAATGTAAAACACCTGAAGGTGTTTGGATCAGTTGCTTATGCTCATGTTCCAGCGCAAACAAGGACAAAGCTTGATAACCGAGGGGTGAAAACCATCTGTGTTGGCTACAAGCGTGGTGGCTACAAGCTATATAATCCAGTGACAAATAAGGTTATTGTAAGCAGGGATGTGACGTTTACCGAAGATGAGGTTTGGAAATGGGATGGAGAAATACATGATGATTCGGGTAGACACTTCGTTTCTGAGCTTGGAGAGGTCTCTGAAGTTTCAACTCTCGTCAGAAATCAAGAAGCTTCACCAATCTCTACTCAAGAAAGATTTACCCCATTGGAAACAGAAAGACCAAGGAGGCAACAACAGCCACCGATTACGTTGCGTGATTTTGAGGTAATTTCTGATAACGTTATTGATGATGATGGAAATTACGTGCATTATGCTATGTTCGCAGACTGTGAACCAACGACTTTTGAAGAAGCAAATCGAGATTCCAAGTGGGTGAATGCCATGACCGAAGAAATAAATGCTATAGAAAGAAATGACACATGGGAGCTTACTGATATTCCGCAAGGACACAAAGCTATTGATGTGAAGTGGGTTTTCAAGACAAAAAGAAAGTCAGATGGCAAGGTAGAGAAGCATAAGGCGAGATTAGTGGCGAAGGGATATGAGAAATAACCGAGTTATGACTATCAAGAGGTATTCTCTCATGTTGCTCGAATTAAAACTATTAGATTGCTTATTGTTTTGGTTGCGCATAATCATTGGAAAGTTCACCAAATGGACGTGAAGTCAGCATTTTTAAATGGTCCTTTGGAAGAAGAGGTTTTTGTTAAGAAACTGCCAGGATTTGTGAAGAAGGGAAAGGAAGATAAAGTTTTTAGACTGAAGAAAGCACTGTATGGCCTGAAACAAGCACCGAGAGCATGGAACAAGTGCATTGATTCCTTCTTCAGTAAAATAGGTTTTGAAAAATGCCCTTCCGAGCACTCTCTATATGCCAAAGTTAATAATTCTGGTGATGTATTATTGATGTGCCTTTATGTTGATGATTTAATCTTTACAGGCAATAATCCCAAACTGGTTTCAGAGTTTAAGAGATCTATGATGGATGAGTTCGAAATGACAGACCTTGGTCTGATGTTATATTATCTTGGGATAGAAGTAGTTCAGAGAGAAGATGGGATTTTTATTTTCCAAAAGAAGTATGTTGTTGATCTTTTAAAGAAGTTTCATATGTTTGAATGCAATCCTGTGAGAACTCCTGTGGAAGTTAGAACAAAATTATCAAAGAATGATGATGGGGCTCCTGTTAACCCAACTTATTTCAAGCAAATTGTTGGCAGCTTGCGATATTTAATATGCACAAGACCTGATATCTCTTATGGAGTTGGTTTGATTAGCAGGTTTATAGAATCTCCTCGACAATCTCATATACAAGTTGCCAAGAGAATCATGCGATACCTAAAGGGCACTTATGATCATGGTTTGTTTTATGCTTCAACTAACCAGTGTGCTCTTATAGGATACTCAGACAGTGACTGGGGAGGAGATTTAGATGATCGTAAAAGCACCTCTGGCTACTGTTTTAATTTCGGAAATGCAGCTTTTTCGTGGTCCTCTAAGAAGCAATCAATTGTTGCACTTTCAACCTGTGAAGCAGAGTATGTTGCAGCAGTATCAAGTGCATGTCAAGCAATCTGGCTGCATTATTTAACAAGTCAAATTTGTGTTCCACAGAAGAAGCCTATGAAGATTTTCGTTGATAATGTTTTTGCAATCAGTCTAGCCAAGAATCCTGTCATACATGAAAGAAACAAGCATATTGACACTCGCTGTCATTTTTTGAGAGACCAAGTTGCCAAAAAGGAGATAGAATTGGAGTATTGCAAGTCTGAAGATCAAGTGGCAGACATCCTAACTAAGCCACTGAAGTATGACGCCTTCATCAAGCTGAAGCAGAAGATGGGAATGACGACTTTGTCGAATCTGGATTAAGGGAAGATGTTGATGTGTAATCCTGATTCGGTGCTAGTTAATTGGTTGAACAAGTCTTTAATCTTATTTATTTACTAGATTGAACTGCTTTACTTAAGTTAGAATAAATTGGGCAAGTTCTAGTCTTACGCCATTCAGTTGGTAGTGGCATGAAAGTAGGAGTTGTTGTTTAAGTGCCTATTATAAATAGGCTAGTAGTATTCTGTTTTTTTATAGGAAGAAATTATTTTCTGTTTTTCTCATCAAATTAATAAAGCTTGGTTCCATATATTCCTCTCCTCCTCTTGCTCCATACTTCTTCTTTTTTTAAGTTTTCTGATTCTCAACAACCAGGAACTGAACTATTATAATGAGTACGATCTCGAATCGAGTTCGAGCAGTTTGAACTTTTCGAACGAATATGATCCGAGTATCAATAGAAAATTGCAATTTGAGGAGATTCGAGTAATTTATCGAACTTTAAAATTTGCTCATATTTGAATCATTTATATTTCGAGTTGAGTTCGAATCAAACTTTTAATCGAGCGAGTACGAATCGACCCCGAACTGTTTGTTCATTTTACAATCTTACTTTTGAGTGCTTCTAGTCCATTCTGGCACATTTCCCAAGTAACTAACCAAACACTAAAGAGCTCATGGGATAATCATCAATTCAATTTTATTACTGCCTCTATTCAGTTTAAAAAATCTATTATATTACCACCACTTTCTATTGTCCCAAACCAAAATGACCTTAATGTCATGAACAGTAATTCTACTCTAACCGTGATTTTGGGACCGGTTTTGTGACTGGGTGATGTGGCGATGCTAAATCAGCACCAAAAAAGAAACATTTAATCACTTAAAATCACTTTATCATATCAGATTCTCCCTCTTCCTTTATCAACAAAGACTTACAAGCCAATTTCTCTCTACCCTTTATCTTCCGCTCACACAAAATCAATTCATCTCCCTGCCAAACAATCAAAAGCAGTATAGATCTACGGAGGACCGGGACTGAGGAACCGTCGCACCATCTAGTTTACACCGCTGAACTTTCGATTTTTAAAAATCAAGGTATGAATTTTAGTGCTATATTTAGATGGATTTAACTCAAAAATGAAGAAAAATCATCTTAAATGCTTAAATATTTGGTAATATTGTGTTCATTGTATGTTATTCGCGGCTTTCCCTTTTCATTGTATGTTATTCGCCCATTTCCCTTTTCATTGTATATTATTCGCCCCTTTCCCTTTTCGTTCCTGTTTGGTTGTACTTCATATTTGGCTTTTATTACTACCCATTTTTGATTCGTGCATGAGATTAGTGAACTTAGTAACAAATTTATTATTTTTGGTATTTTTTATTACAACATTACAGAAAAAAAATTATAACATTTTCTAAATGTTAATTTTTTTTATTAATAACAGTGGGTCATGTATTGATGAGTTTATTTATTTTAAATTTTTTACAGAAATGGCATGTATTGATGAGTTTGATTCACAAATGAGAATGAATAATATAGACGAATGTGCTATGGTGGAGTATTTAGTAGAAAGTGAAGAAGTTGATGAAGTGATTAGAGATTCGAAAGTAGGAATAGAGTTTGGTTCCGTTGATGAGTACATGGAATATTACACTAATTATGGTAACCAAAAGGGATTTCCGGTGAAAATAAGATCTACGGAAAAAGTAAAAAATGGAGAGACTAAATTTGTGGTTCTTGCATGTGCCCGGTCAAAATGTTCAATAAGCACTTCAAATAATGCCCTCAAATTACACCCTGTTAGTAAAACTGGTTACAATACTAAAATTAGGGCTGCATTAGTTGAAGACGGAAAAGTGCGAGTAAAGACTCTAACACTTGATCATAATCATCAGTTGAGCCTAGGGAAATCTAGATTTTATAAGAAAAATCGGATTATGAGCAAGTATGTGAAAAGAAGACTTGAACTTAACAATAGAGCTGATATTAAACCAAATAAAAATGTTAGTTCTTTCTTGGTTGAAGCTGGTGGGCATGAGAATGTATCATTTTCACAGAAAGATTGTTACAATTATCTTGACAAAGTTAGACGGTTAAGACTTGGTGATGGAGATGTTATGACACTTCAAAATTACTTCCAAAAAATGCAAGCTAATAATACAAATTTTTATTATTTGATGGATTTGGATGATGATGGGAGACTACGAAATGTCTTTTGGGCAGATGCAAGGAGTAGGGCAACTTATGAGGAATTTGGGGATGTCATTACCTTTGACATAACAAACTTAACTAATAAGTAAGATATGTCATTTGCCCCATTTGTTGGAGTTAATCATCATGGTCAGTCAATACTCTTAGGTTGTGGATTAATATCTCATGAGGATATTGAGTCATTTAGTTGGCTTTTTAAAACTTGGCTTGCGTGTATAAAGGGTCGTGCTCCTATCGCAATAATCACTGACCAAGACAAAGCAATGAAGAAGGCTATTGAAATTGTGTTCCCCAATGCACGACATAGGTGGTGCTTGTGGCATATTATGAAGAAGTTGCCCGAGAAATTAAGTGGGTGCAATCAATATGAATCTATCAAGTATTCAATGTAAAAGGCAGTTTATGATTCATTGACTTGTACAAAATTTGAAGAGCGATGGCTGGTTTCATTGAGAAATTTAATTTAAAAGAGAATAACTGGTTGACTGGGTTATACGATGAGAGAAGTCGTTGGGTGCCGGCATTTTTAAAGAATACTTTTTGGGTTGGAATGTCCTCAACTCAAAGAAGTGAAAGCATGAATGCTTTTTTTGATGGTTATGTGAATTTAAGGACAACCTTAAAACAGTTTGTTGAGCAGTATGAGAATGCATTAAGAAGTAAGGTGCAAAAAGAGAATGAGGCGGATTTCAATTCCTTCGACCATTGGATTCCAAGCCTTACTGATTATCTATTTGAGAAACAATTTTAAGATGCTTATACCACAACAAAATTCAAGGAGTTTCAAGAAGAGGTAAAAGGGAAGCTTTATTGTGCCATTGATTCAGTTAAAGTAGAAGGTGGTCTTGAGGTGTATGATGTCACACAAGATATGTTTGGAGGGACGCGCGAACCCACTTTTAGAGTTTATTTTAAAGAAGATGAATGCACCATTAAGTGTAACTGTCAATTATTTGAATTCAGGGGAATATTATGTAGACATGCCCTTACAGTGTTGCTGAAAAAAACGAATTCGAACCTTACCGGATAAATTCATTCTTCGAAGGTGGAGGAAAGACGTGAAGAGGTGTCATAAGAAGGTTAAGATCATATACTCCGACTGGACGTTGAATTCAGAAAATGAACGTTTTGGATGTGCAACTCTTTTTATGAAGCGGCAGACTTGGCAACGGATAATGAAGATAAAACAAAAGTTATTATGTCTTGGATTAAAAAGCTTATTAATGTACTAAAAAAAGATGATAGAACATGTGGAAGTAATCAGTTGACTCATTCTGGACAAGGCACCCATGTGGTAGTGGTTGTAAAAAAAGCAACAACATTCGTAGTCCTTTGTCGGTTCATCGTAAAGGTAGGCCCCGCTTTAAAATGATTCAGTCTAATATTGAGAAAGTTGTTAGAAATATAAAAACAAGGAAAGGGAAAGGGAAAGGAAAAAAGAAGACAATTGAAGATAATATGGATTTCACTAATTTGTTAAACCTTTTTCTTTAATTTTTGCAAATGTAAAAAATTATTTATTTAAATTAAAATTACATTTTTACTGCTTTTTCTATTGTGTAGAGTTATCAAGCTGACTATTTTGTAAGCGTACTCAATAACAATTCTCAAGTTGAACATGGTCCAGAAGAGTACATAAGAGATGGTGCAATAGATCTTAATTTATAGGTTTGTCACTAATTTATATGAATAAGTTACATTCTTAGATGCTTAAATGATCATTATTGTAAACATTTCAGGTTGGAGACTTGTCCACCAACACAAATATGCAATCATCACAATCATTTTCTGAGTTTCCATTTGCCATAAATGATGATGTCTATTATGGAGGGGTTTTCCCGACTCTTTTCAGGTATAATGTTTTATTTTACTGCTTTCTCTTTAATTTTTAGGTGCTTCTTCAGTGTTATTTGTTGTTGAAAACTACCATTTTCTTGTTGCAGGATTACTATATTCCATATTGGAAGAGTGGTGAAGGATGTGATCCGAACAATAAGAGCGGATAATTTTGCGCACATGTTATTTTTTGCTAAGAGAATTGTGCTTATTTATTCTATATATGAGATTTTGCTTATTTCTTCTGTTATATGATATTGGGATTATGAGATTCTGCTTATTTCTTCTGTTATGTAATATTAGGATTATGAGAAATGTATTGTTTTGATAAACATTCCTGCTTGTAAGACTTAAAAGCTATGTATTGTTTCTATGGTGCGACAGATTTGAATAGCACCTGGTTGACCGATTTGAAAGTATTGTTTTGATAACACTTGTTGACATATTTGAATAATGATTCCATAGAATCATGCATAATTAAAAAAGATAAAGGGTAGAGAGAGAAATTGACTTGTAAGTCTTAGTTGGTAAAAGAAGAGAAAGAATTTGATATGATAAAGTGATTTTAAGTGATTAAATGTTTCTTTCTTGGTACTGATTTGACATCGCCACATCACTCGGTCACAAAACCGGTCCCAAAATCACGGTCGGAATAGAATTACTGATGTCATAAATAGGCCAAACCACGTCCCAAGCCCTAATACTGATTTCCGCTGCCACAATCTGCTGATACTTGTTCCATCTAATTAGAGGCGGTCCGGTTCCCTATAACAGAACCCATAATGAAGGCAAAACCATATGGCAGTTAATTTTAAGATACCTAGTACTGACCAGCCTATTCCAAAATTCCCAATGCTGACCTGTTATATATTAACTGAATCTTGGAAACATTAATCGCACATTTCATCTAATATAGTTCCGAAACAAACTAATTCTAAAATATCATGTACAAACATAAATTATAAAACCATTAAAGCAAATATGAGTTTGGATCAAGATAATAATATTATCCACTGTAAATGAAACAAATGCATATTCTATTTTTGAACTCAATATACAACTCTAGTTTATCTAAACTTTCTAAATGTGAATGTGTTTGGTTACAGTTTTTGTGGGGAAAAAAGAATCAAATTTTATTAATGGATATTTAAAAATACAGAAAAAAAAATTAAATCTTTACCAAGTTAATTAAAATCTTACACTAGACTGCACTTGAGTACCTTCTGTTGGTAATTTTAAGCATATTGTTTCTTGGTCTTGTCTGATAAACAGCTGAAAACACCTTGGTGTTCTCTAAGTTGGTTTTATTTTTCAAAAGTACTTCCTGGAAACAGAAAGAAAGAAGGGAAAAAATGACACCAACAAAAAAACCATTGCTTGACTTTACAAAGACAGTTAAAACTAAAGCAGGTCTTAAAAGGCCAACAAGACAAGACCTTGTGTGGATTTTTATTTTTTATTTTACAAGGTACAGTTCATCTATATGTTAGCTCAAAATCAATCTTAACAAAAATCATAAAACCGATTTGCACCTGAAACAATTTTTACTATATATTTAAAATGACTTCAAAAGACTTACTACAATAAATGATTGAGGAAACCTTTCTCATCATAAAGGGGCAATACAGTACTTCTTTCCGTATGTTAAGATCATTCTAAATTACCTAGAATCTGGGATCCCCATTAAAAAAAGAAAATCAAAACCTAATGCGCTTACTCTTTTTTGACTTCTACAAATTTCCTCATAATTAAGTTAGGGAAGAAAGAAAGAAACATATCCTCTGTCATAGTGGAATTTACCTTGCACAAGCATAAGCGATGAAATGTGCTTTATTAGATATCATAAGGGTACAAAAAAATAAAAGATGAGAAACTCCAGGAAATATATACTATACAATATGTATTTTAAGAGTTATATACAATAGTTTAAAATGGAAATACAATGTTAGCCAGAAACTTATTTGTAATAAGGAGTAGTCAAACATGATACATTTCGTTTTGCTACTTCTTGAGCTCAACGGTGACGTTCTTCAACACTAGAGCCTCCAAATGGATCCAAACACAGCTCCACCTGTCTACACTTGAGTGACTAATATATGGAAAAACCAACTATTTCAATGACTACCAAGTATATTTTTAATAAGTACAAATTATCATAACAAATATGTATGTAACAGTGATCATTAGTTCTGATATGCAGTTGCATCACATACACAACAGTAGCTGAGAAGTCAATTCTAAAAACTTAAAACTAAGGCAGTTTCCATTCAGCAATTTGGCAAGAATTGCATGTCATACACTCTTCAGATGTCCTTAAGCATAAGCAGCAACATCTTTCGAAGACTGTCCCTTCCCCAACCTCGCCTCCCTGAAGTTAACCCCCAGTCCCTATCCCTACACTCTTTAAAAGAACCAACCCCACCCTAATTAGACTTTTTCTTAACATTTTTTTTTCAATATCTTAGACCTAACTTAGATTCCACAATAATACCCCTAAAACAGGCTTTGCAAGAAAAAGTACTAGAAAATTCAAACACCAAGTGTGTTCAAATTGTTATGCAAAACGCTAAGCTTGTAATTTTAGGGTTCAAAAAAAAGATGGTACTCATGAAGATTGAGGAGGACTACAAAAGTTTGATTTGGAAAATGACAACAATTTTAGACAAATTGTGCATTATGGAAAAATAATAATAACTAGTGCTATCTACAGTAGAAGTGTGCTGGTTTGGCATAGAGTCACAGATACAGGGGATGATTGTGATTAACATAATAAGTTATGATTGCAATCATTGCATATAAGTGAAAAGAAACTGAGAATGAAGCAAAATGTCTCTAAGAATACTCCTTAAATCCATCATGCAGAACATTTATTTTCCAAATAGCGGTGTAACTATGCTGAACGAAAAGAATAAATAATTAATAAGTCTGCTAAACTCCTCCTAAATTCTATTGTATCGAGACTCCAAAAGTCAAAAAGTTAAAACTTTTAATATGTAACAAAAAAAATATGTGAAAACTTGTAAGTTCATAATTAAGAAACATGTGAAGATAATATGAATATAGTAGTACATGCAAACACAACGAAATAACTTTCTCTGAAACTTGACGACTAAATGAAAAAAGAAAAAGGAAATATTTCAATTTAAAGCTTATAATTTGCTTTTTGTACTAGAATGCGGCATCTCCTGCGCTTAATTTAATAACTTGTTGGCAAGCATGAAGATATTCAAAACAAATTTTCTTGGAGCTTAGTCATAAGAATGTTGCGAACAGCGTCGTCACAGTAAACACCTTATGTAGATTTTAATTAGTTGAGTGAAGAAACCATATGGTAGTTAATTACAGATCTTTAAATGACTGGCCAGCCTATTCCAAAAATCAGAATGCTGACCAGTTACATATTTACTGAATCTTGAAAACATTGATTTCACGTATAATATATTATGTACAAACATAAATTATATAACCTTTAAAGAAAATATGAGTTTCAGATCAAGATAATAATATCCACTGTAAATGAAAAAAATGCATATTCAGTGTTTAACACACTAGGGTGAATGCAATCATCAAGCCATCTCACAGTTTGATCCAACGAGGCTTTGTTCTTCTTTTCTGACACCCAAACAAGAGTTTCGTCGGCTAAAGTGGTCCATAAGTTTGGCTTCATGGAGAAAATCATTTCCATATATTCTCCAGGTTTTATCTGTGCATATCAATATTGAAAAAAATGAAGAAAACTACATCCTACCGATGGAGGGAGACAAAGTGTGAAAATTAAGGAAAAGAACAGTTATTATCATCAGAAGACATTATGTAGAATTACCAAGCGACAGCCTGAAGGGGTATCAAAAGATGCCTCAATCTTGTTACTGCTATACAGTCTGGAAGGCATACAATAGAATCCCTTGGCACAGCTGCAAATGCATATTCATGCAAACCAAGCATCACGTGCAGTCCTCCAATACATGACATAGTCTTAAGGGAAAGACCTTCTAAGCTGCAGAATCAAAGAACACGGTAATGATTTAGACAATTATGAACCATATAAAAAATAAGTGAGAAAATACCATGAACAATTGTAAATTGACTCCAAAATAAAGGGGAATATATATATGAGTGTGTGTGTGTGTGTGTATTATGAGGTTTTCATTAAAAAGGTTTCCGTACCCTCCACGGCGGATACAAGGCTAAGGAATGGGGGGTCATGTCCCATCCAGAGCTTTTTATACCTTTGATAAGTGATTCAAGCCAATCTCCATAATTTTTTGTGTGAAGGTTGAATGGGTGACTCAGGTACCTTTGTGTACGGTACCCCATGTGTGTTTTTGTGTGTGTGAGGAAGATAGAGAGAGAGAGAAACCCGTATGGCCACAATGGACAAGCCAATCCATTTGCACATCTGAAAGTTAATTGAACTTTCAGCACTTATTTTTTTTAAGTTTTGTTAAACATCTGTATGTAATTACGTGAGCTTATGTAGCTCATCACTTGTTCAAGGATATTCTAGTGAGATAATCTGTATGAGGACAACTGAAACATCTATAATAAAGGAGATGCTGAAGACGAATAACTAAGATATAAATCTTATTAACAAGGTCAGGGCATTATACATGGAATGAGTGACAATATAAGAACTTAATTTTCCAGTCTATCAGTAATTCAGTATGAGCATCCAAGGGCAGACCCAGCGACAAATAGTTGTAGTGTGGTCTCACCTGATGAGTGAGCTGCACTGGATACAGGTGAACTTGTGATAATGTACGTCAGGCTTGTCAGCAGAAATCCTCTTTAAAGTGTAAACAATATCTTCGTGAAGGAAGTGACAATGCAGTCAACAAGAGTGCATGCGGTTACAGACCGCTGGTTTTTCTTTTCTTTTCTTTTTGCAGATTAATTTTGGTGGTTGATGGTATACAGAGTTAACACAGAACAAGGAAAGCTTGAGAGTCAAGACTAATGATGTAACTGGAATAGTTGAAGAAGAGATAAATCTATTGTTTAATTTATGTTATCAATACCTAATAAAATAATAACCATACTGAACATAAACACTTCATCAGAGAATTCAAGTAAACCTTTGAATCACATGATTTCAATAAATCACCTGAAGGAAAAGTTAATATGCAATATCGAGAGTAAAGTTTTATTCAAATGTTGTCCAAACTACAAAACATCTGAAGTTACCCAAATCACAGGTCTGATATTAAGAAAATGCTGAACTCTGTAAAACAAGTTATTCTACTTTTGCTAAAGGCAGGCAGATGTTCCTCAGTAAAGACAAGTGTGTAAACCTAGGTTGAGGAAGAGGCATCATAGGAGCAACATACGTAAGGGACCAACTAAATGACAATGTCGATCTGTGTAGCAGTGTTCCAAAATTCTTTTATGCTCGGCACACCTAAACAAAAAGTATTACATACTGAACTCTACAGAAAAATGTTACTTGAGTTCAGATATATGAATCCTATTTTATCCTATGGTTACCTATACACCACAATATCTTTCTTTACTATTTCCAGAACTTGAATCTTCACTATCTCCCCCTTTCTATGTCATTAAGTTTCAAGTTAAGAGATATATCTGCTAAAGTTTATGAAGCAATTGCATAAACCATGAATCTCATTTCACATGTGTGCAGTTGTTTGTAAATCATCAAATATATTTATAGAAAGCATAGTCTCAGAACATAAGTAAAAAAGTGAATCTACACATACCATAACCAACCACACTAACAGTGTTGTTTAAGAAAAATATTCTGTATTGGGTCGTTTAATTGATGCCTTCTGGTATCTCATTTTCTCAATCTCCCTCTCTAGAAAGTCTAGAGTTGTATCCGTGACATGGTTAGGGGGACAACCAGCATCCAACATCATCTTTAAGAATTTGTATGCATCCTTTAATCTGCCTGCCTTGCTATGAACTTCTATAAGTGTATTATAAGTAACAACATCAGGGTTTATCCCACTAGTTCTCATTTGTTGAAAGAGTTTGTTTGTTTCATCAATCCGACCAGCCTTCCCAAGGGCATTAATCAGGGTATTGTACATCACAATATCAAGATAACCACCCTGCTTCATTAGTTTTTCCAGAACAGCACTGGCTAGATCCGCCCTTCCCATCTTACCAAGCCCTTGAATTATCACATTATACGTTGCTATGTCTGCTTGGCAGACTTTTTCGCCCATTTCATGAAGAACGCCCCAAGCTTCATTAAAATAACCCTTCTTTACAAATGAACTCAACAGGGAATTGTAAGTGTAACTGACAGGGTTGACACCCATATTGGTGAAAATCTCAAATAACTTACAGGCTAAGCTTAGATTTCCCTTTGCCAAAAATATAGACAAGTAAGTGTTGACCATGTCAATATCAAAAGAATCCATGCCTTTCTGCTGAATTCTTTTTCCCCTGGATAGCGAGAACAGCTGAGAAGAATGTTTATTGGAGCTCACTTGATCGGCCAACAGATCCATATAAGGTGATGAAGACCATGGGTCAACATCACCAAATGAAGTCTCTTTGTCATGAGGCCCAGCACCCTCCAAACCAAGATGCGTATCAATCCCTTGGTCAGCTGAACTTATCAAACTCAAGATCTCGGCAAAGTCACCTTTAGATGGAAACAAAGGCGTGAAATCCTTTTTTTTGCTCTGTGGATTTTTTATTGAAGCCTCCATAGTAGCTTTCCACTTAAGAACAGCTGGCATTATATTGCCATCCCTAATGTGCTTCATGAGCCTCTCCGCCCAATCCCACCGACCATGCCTATAAAGCGCAATTAAGAGTGATGTTATAGTAACCAAATCGACGAGAAAGCCTCTAGCTTCCATCTCTTCCACTAATTGCAATGCTTCCTCAAGCAGACCTTCCCTTGAAACATGCAGTATGACAATGCTGTAGGTAATTCCATCCACAAATTGCCCTTTCTTCTTCAAATCAGAAAACAGGGTATAAGCAGCTGCAGCCCTCCCATTTCTAAATAACCCATCAATTAGAATGTTGTGTGTCCAACATGAGGCCCTTACCCCTTCATTAACCATTTTCTCATACAGATTGCAAGCTTCTGTAAGTTTCCTAGCCTTTAGAAACCCGTCCAAGAGCGAGTTATAAACAACAGTATTTGGGCAGAAGCTGTTATATTGCATCTCACTAAATATCTTTGTTGCGTCATCCAACAAGTAGGACTTAGAGCAGCCATGGATAAGGATACGATAAGTGAAGGCATCAGGCTCGTGACCAGAGCCCTTCAGTTCCTCCCAAACAAGGAGTGCATCCTTCACCTTCCCACTCAAGCAGAGCACATGGATTAGGCTGTTATACGTGCACAAGTCAGGACTATATGAACCACAGGAGCCTAGGCTCTTTTCCTTCATCTCTTTGAAGAGTGTCAGAGAAGTAGCCAGATCGCCCCAGCACCCAAATGCATGCATACATATATTGTATCCCCATGTATCCAATGAAAAGATGTTCTTCTCCCTTAATTTATCGAAAACTCGTTGAAATTCTACCCTCATTTCTGCTTTACGAAGAGCCACAAACAACTCATTACAGGCTATAGCATTGGGAAAGACACCACGATCATTGTTATTTCCATTGGCGGTGTCACTGACATAAACATTGGACGCATCTAAGAGTCTGAAAAAAATGGACAAAGCCAGACCTAGCTGGTTGTTGCGGACAAGCGCAACGAGGACAGAGTTATATATGTCAAGGTTCAAGCAGCTGGTAGTTTCTAATTCATTTTCAACGTGATCCAAGATCTCGAGTGCAGAATCGAACTTTCCGGATCGGATGAAGGCATCAAGGAGCAGTTTAAAGGTTGCGGAATCTAGGGCAATACCATCTTGCTTCATAGAAGTAAGCAGGTTGAGGATATCCTGGAGGAGATGGTGGTGGAGTTGACGCTGGTGGCAGTAAAGACAGACACTTCGGAATATTTGGGAGTATGCTTTAGCCGAGTGCTTGTAGTTGGGCCTAAGAGAGCACCACTGGAAGAAATTCACCTTCTGTGATATGTCAAGGGAGTTCCTTTGGAGAATTTGGAGTACAAGACTCTCAGAAAGGGGAATGGAATCCCCATCTAGATTACAAGTTCCACCAGTCTTAGAGAGTGATTTAGCAATGGAAGCAACTAGAAGGAAGTTACCAAGTTCGGTTGAAGTAGTACTTGTACTTATATTCCTCCTGAAGAAAAGAAGAGCAGAACATACGGCTTTTCTTGTTTTTCCTACTCCATGGCACATTGTTGTTGCTCCTTTACCTCCACCAACTACTTTGTCCCTGATGCTGTTCAAGGAAGCAACTTGGTGATCATCCCTGTTATTTTAAAGAGAAAAAAACTACTCTTCCATTAATAGTTATGAAATGAATTATGCATATCAAGCAAATATGAAGGCAGCCACTTGGGGAAAAGTGAGGAACAACATGAGGTATGTTTTAGAAAACTGCGAAACTCCAGAGGGGATAATAAGTTCATTAAAAGAGTGAGATGGAAATACAGAGCTTGAACTTTAATCATAATATTATGATGTCCATTTTACCCTTAGCTGTTTAACTAAAACTATTTTTGCTCCAACCATGTCCTTCTCATTAGTGCTCCAATATCTGAGATATTTCAATGTCTGCTGCACAATTTTCCCTCAACTGCAAGCTGTTGCTCACATTCTCTTCCTCCAACAATTTTTAATCATAAAGGATGTAGCACAACCAAAAGTAACTGCAACCTAGTAGCAAAAATATTCATAAGCTCTCAACTTACTGACTTAGTGCGTCATTATAGTACTCTCTCACTCAATTACTAATTCACTATTGGAATCTCTTCTAATGACATTGATCATATGCAATCCACTAAATTTAACTATTTCATGTACAATACTAAAATCAAATGCAATAGACATTTAACTTCTTTTTATCTTTTTCTTTTAATATTTTTTTTTCTAGCTCTTTCCAATATCAAACAATGCATATTGTTCTTTCCATGTTTTTCCCTCACCATAAAGGTAAACCCAATTCAAGGCTTTGTTTGGAACAATTAAATTTTTTTTTTAAAACAAACAAACAACTTAAAAACAAACCCATTACAATTAATTTTAAAATTAATCCTGGAATTAAAATTTAGTGTACCTAACCAAATTTGTATTCATTAACAGGATTGTTTCTAATTTCACTTTCTTTTCCCTTTCATTTTCTTTTCCTTCAACTAGCCCCTTCCAATATCCTTTCTTTCTTTCCTTTTCTCCCCTTTTCTTTTCCAATTTCACCAGCTATGTGCAATCTATATACACATACACAGATAGATATAGAGAGAGTATAACATAGAAACTTACAAGTGAAGAGGGCTACATTGAAGCAGAAAAGAATCAGGGGAAGGAAGGGAGGGAAGAATGTCAGGTGAGATGTAAACGGGCAGCTCTTTACGCGTAATGAGGAGTAGGGCAGGAGTCTCTATTGGATGTGAGCAGCTGCCCAAGAGCAGAGAACCTACTTTCGCCCTTCCATTCATGCTCCATGCTTTCACGGCGAACTGCATCTCTATCTCCGGCTGCCGGCTGCTATGTTCCGTCCCGCCTTGGTTTCATTCGATTGAATTTGATGCCTCTGTTATTCTTTTCCCCCTTCTTCTCCTCTGGTTATGTTTGGATTCTTCGGAAATTGGAACAGGGAAAAGATTTTTTTTATAAAAAAAAATGGGCAAAACTAATGACTTAACGTCGGTGCCAACAGGCTTATTAATTCTTTATTTAATTTTTTACCGAATTAATTTAATTTTAAAATAATAATTAATTTATTGAGATAATTTAAAAAATTAAAAATTCAATAGTATAATCAATAAAACGTGTCAATTACTGTGATCAATTCATTAGTTTTGCCAAAAAAATATATTATATTTTTTTTTGTTGGTAATACTATTGAAATTTTCTTAACTATCAATACTATGTTTTAATAATAAATTAATATGATTATAAATTTTTCATAAAAAAAATATTTATTATTAATGTGGGCGGAGGAGCATAAGTACATGAATTTATAATACAAAAAATATATATATAAAGAGTAATATTAGGTATCTCAAATTTTTTTATTTGTCTCAAATGACATAATATTAAACATTTAGAAATAATTTTTACAAATTTTACAAATTTTTTTCAGCTCAAACCCAAGTCAAATTTTCAAGTTTGGGCTTTTCGTACACCTCTAACATAAAACCTAATTTCACTCTTACTACTAAAATTAGAGCTCGTTAGTTATTAACATTTTTCTCGCTATGGTAAATTTTTTCATTTTTATTATCCTTTTTCTTTCTTTTACTTTGAGTTTTTCAAATTGAAAACATATTTTATTTGACGTTGTTTTGGTTATATGGAGTATAAAATTATAGTGTAATTTTCTTTTTTTGTAAAACACTGGGGCCATGTTTGTTTGCAAGGATTATAATCCCGGATTATAATCCCAAAACTATTAATCCTAGGATTAAATAATCCTAGTCACATGTTTGTTTTTCATGGGATTATTCATGGGATAACTTAAAATAATCTCATGTTATGTTTGTTTTTTTTCAGGATTAATTAAAGGACTGAATAAAAAAATATCGTTTTGACTATTATACTTTTACCAATAATAACATATTTTAAACTTGTTTATACATCAAAAATCAAAAATTATTATTATTTTTATCAAAAATTTAAAAAATTATTATTATTTTTTACTTGTAGTAAAAAAAAAAATATGATCAATGTAAATGTACGTACTAATTTAACAAAAAATAAATGTATAGAATGTAAAAAAAAACGTGCATGTATTATTATGTATGTATGTAACGTACTGTATGCAAAAAATAAATAAAAAAATAAGGTGATGTATGTATATAACGTACTGTATGCACAAAACAAAAAATGTTGTATGTATGTAATGTACTGTATGAAAAAGAAAAAAAAAGTGGTGTATGTATTATTATGTATGTATGTAACGTACTGTATGAAAAAAAAGGTATTAAAAAAAAGATGTTGTATGTATTATTATATATGTATGTAACGTACCTTTCTTAAACTGTTTCGTACATATGTTAAAAAAAGTACTGTATAAAATAAAAAAATCATACTGTGTGTATATATTATTTAATAAGTTTATTTGGTTTATTTAATTAACATTAAAAAAGAATTATGTACATGCAGTATGTACTGCATGTATGTATTATTTAATAAGTTTATTAATTAGTACTAAAAAAAATTATGTACATACAGTACGTACTGCATGTATGTATTATTTAATAAGTTTATTTAATTAACACTAAAAAAGGTATTAAAAAAAATTACGTACATACAGTACGTAGTGCATGATTAATGTTTTATCACGTATTACAAACTTTATGTGATGTAAACAAAGTTAAAGGCTAATTTAGTCCACAAATTTTTAGTCCAAATGATAGGAATTATAATACCTAGTTAGACATGATATTAAATAATCCCCCCTTCCAAGTCATTTTGTTATCCCGGAATTAATAGTCCGGAGTCTAATTTAAAAAACAAACAAGTGATTAAGGATTATTAGTCCAATCCAAAGTGTTATCCTAGTAAACAAACATGGCCTGGGTGTAATATAATGTTGAAAAGATATTATTAAACCATTTGTAAAATATAAAGAGAAGAATATTTGTATTGGTTAAATTTAAAATTGTAGATATAACATTTCTCACTTATTTTTATCCAAATGATAAAATTAATTTGGGTCAAAATTTCATTAACTAGAGTAGTCATTCCATTAGAATAATATTTCTCTTACATTTATACGTCTATATATATAATAAATAAGACAAAATCGTCTCTCAACACTACAATTTAGGAATAGTCTTTTAACACTTAAATTTAGGACTAGAAACCTAAAATCTAGGGGAAAACATTATTTTTTCATCTTTTATTTCATTTCAAAATCTTTTTTTATCTATATTCTACTATTATATAATTATATACTTATCACTATCCCTTATTTTCATACATTTTTAAATTTAATTAGTATTCTTTAAAATTCATATTCTTGATAATAATAATAATATTGTAATTAATATATTAGTATAGTATAATATAAAAAAAGTATAAAAATTAGGGGTCCTAGCTCATGAATCCGTGCTTTGCACGGATTTTGTTACTAAGATAACATATTTATAATGTTAAATTATTTTCCTACAACTAATTGGAAAAAAAAAATTAAATCTTAAACTAACTAAAATTAGAAAAGCTAAAGCCAAAAACATAAACGGACTAAAAAGAAATTAAACTATTGAATTTTTTTAAATACTAAATAAAAATACATCAAATAAAATAAAAGTTCATAAATAACAAATTATATGAAAATCTTAATTTTTATTGTTATTTTTCCAGACATCAGATTTAAATGTGGAATCAAATGGTGAGATAAAGAAGATTGCGGTAGATATTGACTTAAATTTGTCGGCGGACATTGGAATCGATTTGAACACCGTACCCGATGATGAAGGAAAAATTTCTATGGAAGAAAAGCAACTAACAAGTCATCTTTGATATGTTAAAAATTTATCTCCCTAAATTTTTCTAAACTCTCTACTCTTCTGTTTTGGGTTTTATTTATTTTATTTTAATTTTGTTTTAAGTTTTTAAATGAAGGTTCAATATGCCGATGGGTTGAGTTTAACTTTGCTGGAAAAAAAAAATTGATGATGAAGAGAATGTAAGTTGACAGCTATTGTAATTGTATGAAAGTTGGATGGAAAAAAAAAATATGATGAAGAGCTAAATCATATGTATCTCAAAATGTTTCAGTTTCGCCTTTTTGATGGTGTACATATTGAGGTGGCTCAATTGCTAGCTTTTGATACTTTGGGTTCTGGCACCCAACGTGCAGTTCATGCTATGTAGGATGTTTGGTTTGCTGATTTTAGTTTTTTAAGTTTTGTGCTGTTTGTGTTAAGGCTTATGGCCTCCAGGCTGTTGTATATATGGTTCCCTATGTACTTTTGATATGTTACTGATGGTTTGCCTTTCTCTTGAAAAAAAAAAAAAACAAGGTGTTGAATAGAATTACTGAGCCATTTTATGTGTTTCATTCAGTGATTTATCAAGCTTATTTTTCTAGTGCAATTGGTTTGTTTCCTTGAAATTGGAGAATTTGATGTTGAACAATAAGTCATGTAAATGTTCCTGGTTTTTGTTCAAAAATTTTTCCCCCTTTATTGATTATATTTGATTTTCTTTGAGTAAATTTTCTGGTCTTATGAAGTTTCTGATAACATTGAAAGCCATTAATAATACTCCAAATTAGAACTAAAATATTTAAGATGCTTAATATCCAAAAGAACAATGAAATAGATAAAACAAAATGTCACTAGCCATGAATCATGTACTTGATGGAAGCACATTCTAAGTTAACTGATCGAGTACATCTCGTACAAGCGTTGGATCACATTTTATTTGACAAGGAAGTTGGCCTTCTTTCTCCAAAACAGCTTTCTTGATGTATGGAATCTTATTTTTGTTAGAACCATGCGCTTTCATAGTCTGTATCATGCATAGTTGTAATGTCAAAAATATCTGATTCGACTTTGTAACTGAGAATGTTTCAAATGCTTTCTCAACTGCGCTAGCAAGCTCATCAAGAGTTCTTGGAGACTCCTTGTGCTGCAATGATTGAATAACACTGAAAAAAACCAAGGTCTAAGACATTAAAATCTGGAGAGTTTGTCCGTCGACATATTAAACGAATATCAAAACCATCTTGTGATGCAGCTTGACAAAATTCAACATCGTTGGGATCAACACGTGCTCTTGCATTATGTTGTTGAATAAAAATTGTATTTTTGGAATCCTCACATGGCCATTTAGCTCAACTTGCCGGCAGCACTTTTTCAATCAAGAATGACTTTTCTATATTTTTTCCAACTGAGTTAATCACCTTTGTTTCAACTGTTCTAGCAACTCGGTCCACACTAGTCCTTTTAGCCGGCTCCTTGGTGATGAAAGGAAATACATCAATTTTTCCGGAAAACACTTCATTTCCTTGTGAATCAAATATCGGGCGAGCTATAACAACAAGAAACATAACTTTTCCGATGAAATTTTTACTTTTACATGTGCGCAAAGGATCTTCTTCCTCTGGAAGAAGATAATAATTCTCTAATTTCTTAGTCATGTAGAACCATTTCTCATTGATATGAATAATGTTGTACATGGCAATAAATGTTGGATCATGCGGTAAACTATTTTTTTCAAGCATTGATATGCAAAATCGTAGCCTGGCTTTCTTGTTATCTTCCTTCAAAAATAGTTTGACAGCTAGCATTTGAGTGGCACCTAATAGCACCTGACTTGTAATGTCTGAACAATGTTGTCCTACTAACGTGCATGGCACATGCTAAAGAATCAAGACATGTTCGTAGAGGTAGAGGAACTTCACGGATTTGCTCGAGATTTATTTAAACTCTCTTCGTATTGATACTGCAAATAATGAAGCAACAATCTTTGTTATATCTCGTCTCAAACTTCCAATATCACTTCTCTCTAGTAAAGCTATATAAATAGCCCGAAGTTGATCATTGAACAAGTTGCTAATATTTTTTACTTGCATTTCTCCTTGTGAGACATTAATTCATATTCGAATTGATTGTGTCAAAGCCTTCTTCACCTACAAAAATTGGAATTAAATTAAAATATTGTCAGAATAAACAAAAGTAAAGGTGGAGTATTGTATAACAACTAGATTAAAAAATAAAATAAAAAATAAAAAAAGGGGGCAAAACAATCATGTGAGAGATAGTCAGAATGCCTTATTTAAAACCAAAAGAATCAAAATTTTAGTTTTTGTACTTCTTAGGGCCTGGGTTCGGGAGGCCCGACCCCACGTGGAGGATCCGACCCTATGTGGAGGTCTTGGTTGGTTGGGACAATCCGGTTAAGAAATGTAACTTCTTAACTATGTTGACTTGTAATTCAACCGGTGTGGTTGTTATAATTTGATTGATGGTGACATAACTTTATACTGTCAAGTGGGGTCCAGGTGTGATGAGTGGGCAATGAGGTATAAATACAAGACTTTCCTCCTCATTTCAAAGGTAATACACATTATAACACTAAAGTGATACACCTCCATTGTTAAACCTTGAAACTGTCTATACTCATTCTCACATCTGAGCTGTCCCCCGACGGTCCAAACCACCGGATTCTTAAGTAAGGTTTCGTTTCTGTGCAGGATTGACGCGCTCTTGGTGATTGAAGCGCGTGGGATAATCTTGGCGTTAACAGTACTAATTGGTGAACAAGATATTACAGACAAATCACCACTTCATATGTTACATCTGATTGCCACAGTTATATAAATAAATCGTCTAATTGCAAATATGCAGGTCAGTTATTAATTACTGCTCCTCTGCATTCATGAAAATAACTACGTACGTAACTATCAAAGTTCCATTTGAATAATGAACACAACATGCAAATATGATATCGTAGTCCTTATCAGGGAGTTTAAATAATCAAGTTAGAATAATTAGGTTGCCATTTTTTATGCTTCAACACTTGAACATGATTTCAAGATTAAAATAAATGCAATATTATCTTTATTTATAGGAATATATTCCAATGATTTCACATATATGTTCTTTGAGGAAGCTGAGAGTTTTAGCATCTAGCAGAAGGAGAGGAAAGAAATTGCGTACCTCACTAAAGAATGAAAATACAAAACTTAAAGAAACCCAAGAAATAATGAAAGTTTAAGAGTAATATAAAATGAGCTTAACAATATCTGTATCCGTATTTAGATCAAACAATGGAATGTTTAAATCGGTGTTATTCGCAATAATATCTCCATTATTGTGTAATGAAATTTCTCCACTACCATTGAAATTGAAATCTATATTCAGGTTGATTTCATTCGCCAAAACTTTTTCATTGTTGTCCGGAATTTCTTCAAAACTCATCGAAATATTCAAATCAAAATTTGATATTTCAGCCATGTTTGATCAACTATGTTTTGTCTATTCTTTCTTTTGCTTTTGTATTGAAAATCCATGAACAATAGCAACCTTATACAGAAGAAAGATGGAGGGAAAGCCAAAACAGAGAATTTTTTTTAAAACAAGCATAATGACTTAATGATAGAGGAGAGAGGAAGTGAAATTAAAGGAAGGAAATGAGAGGGAGAGATATACATAAAGACAGTGGCGGAACCAGAACGTTTTAGAAGGGGGAGCAAAATACATCAGTAAAAAAAATTTATTTATTGACGCTTGAATTGCTACTTTCGGTTGTACGACTGAGAGAAGACAATTGTATCCTGCGAGTGTGCATCGTTTGAAAACGTCTCAAAATTTGTTCGTTTCCAATTGTTGAAAAAATATCCTTCTCAATATAAATTACCAGACTGTCATTCATCCACTCGTCTCCCATTTTATTGCGCAAGTCAGTCTTGATAATTTTCATCGCAGATAATACTCTTTCAACAGTAGCAGTGGCAACTGGTAAAACCAAAGCTAACTCGATCAATCGATATACCAATGTAAAAGTCATGTTTCTTCTTGTTTCAATCAACTTCTTAGCAAGACCTCCCAAACCCAAATCTTCGATCCCAAAAAATTGACTATCGCATCGCATATCATAAATATAATTTTCAAGTTGATCCCCAAATATCATGCGATCAGTCAATGAGAAGTCTTCTGGATAAAGCTCAGCAAGACGGAGTAACTTATTTTTGTCAAATTTAGAGAACGAATCCCTTGGATCAAGACATGATATGCATAAAAGTAACTTTGTGCTTGCTTCTGAAAAACGATTGTTCATCTCTTGAACAATTGAATCAACAACCTATATTGTAATAATGAAAAATCAACAAAAAAAGATAAATTCTTGGATATGAATAATGAAAAAAGATATATAGAGATTATACCTGACAAAAAATCTCAACACGGTAATGATGAAAATTAGTAATAATTTGTCCATTGCGTCTGCTATGACCACGAGATCTCTTGTTGTCTTCCATATTAATTATTGGGATCATGTTCTTCTCGCAAAAAATATTGACTTCCTTCAACAAATTCTCCCATTCCGCCTCCCTAAAAACTTGTAGTCGAGCTTTCACTACCCCAATCAATCTCACAGCATGTACAATGTTTTGATCTTTTTGTTGTAAGGCAAGTGACAAATCATTTGTGATTCCCAATAAATATTTCATCAAATGCATCACAAATACAAATTCATAATTCTCCATCTTATCAATCAAACTTGCGGCTATACCGCTATTATCATCAGAAGCACCATCATCATGCACATTTTCAAGCACTTGTAATACGGAAGTCCACATAGAAATAAGACGGATTATTGTTATGTAATGTGACCCCCAACGAGTATCTCCTGGTCGTCTTAAACTGATTTCTTGATTTTTTTCCTTTACCACTAACTATCTCTCCCTTTTCCAAACAATCTACGATCCTATCATGTTCAAGTTGTCTAAGTTTATCTTTCCTTTTACATGATGCTCCAGCCACATTCACAATCATAGTAACATATTAAAAAAAATCACTCACAATACGGCTGCTTTTGGCAACAGCAACAACAACTAATTGGAGTTGGTGAGAAAAACAATGGACATACCTTACATATGGATTTTCTTTTAAAATAAGAGCCTTCAATCCATTGAACTCGCCTCACATATTTGAAGCCCCATCATATCCTTGACCTCTCAATCTCGATATTGACAATTTATGTTTTGCAAACAATTTATCAATAGCATTCTTCAAAGAAATAGATGAAGTGTCACGCACATGTATCACACCAAGAAACCTTTCAATCACATCATGGTTGTTTACATATCTCAAAACAACTCTCATTTGCTCCTTTATTGAAACATCTCGAGACTCATCAACCATAATAGAAAAGATGTTGTCCCCAATATCATTGATGATGGCAAGTGTAGTTTCCACAGCACAAGCACTTGCTAGTTCTTTTTGAATTTTTGGAGAAGTCATTTGATTATTTCTAGGAGCATTTCCATTAACTACCTTGCCCACCTCTTCATTTCGTAGGTTGTACCACTCAAAAAACTCAAGGAAATTTCTCTTATTTGATGAAGTCGATGACTCATCATGTCTACGAAAAGGCAAACCTTGCTTCAAAAGAAGGCGTGTGACATCCAAAGCTGCCGTTAAATGGGTGCGATAAACAACCTCCATCTCTTGCCCTTGTGCTATTAGTATATGTGACACACTCTGCCTTTGATTTTGAAAACCTTGAAGTTGTATTCTAGCATTATTATGAGCACTATTCGAAGCACCCACATGTTCTTGAAATTTTTCAATTGCCTTTTTCCAGTTGCTGAACCCTTTTTTTGTAAAAGCATCTACTCTGTTTGAATTACTAAATAGATAGCAGCAAAAGCAAAATGCCGCATCCTTTGAAATGCTATACTTCAGCCAGTTAAAATTTTTAAACCAATCAGGCCGAAAGCTTCTCTTCATATTATTAAAGTTTTTTTGGGGATAATTATGGGCAATTGGTTGACATGGACCTCTAGTCAAATACTCTCTTCAAACTTGATCTCTAATCACAATATCAAAGTCTTCAATTGATTTATGTAACCCCGGATCACTAAAAATATCATTCGGATTGAACTCCACACGTGAATTATTTATACCACCACTTGCTTCGAAACTTGGTAATTGATTATTAGAAGAATCAATAGCTCTTGGTCGCTTAATCAAGTATTTATCCATAATCTAGAATAAATAAAAACATCAATTGCTAATCAATAATTTCATCAATTTAAACATTTCATAATAATTTCATCATTCATCAATTCAATTATTCAAACATTTCATCATAATTTCATTAACTAACCAAATTCAATAATTTCAATTATTTCACAAACAATATATCATAAATATACCATAAACTGATAAATATACAATATTAATTCAAATATTCAATGAAAATAAGTAAATGACACATAATCTCTAATTCATGGCATAACAAACTCTAAATATCTAATTTAATGAAAAAATTAAGCACAAAATTCCTTATTTGTAGACACATATAGAGATTAATTCATTAACATATATGAAATAATGAAAAAGAAACACAAAAGGAAAATAGGCCCAACCTGGAGATTGTAGTGGAGAGAGAAAGGGAGAATTAAAAACCAATTAAATTGATGATAGCAGCCTAGCAGTAGCAGGTTAGTGGAAGTGTGGAACTCTAGAAATTGGAATGGATTAAAGGAAAGAATAGCACTAATAGTGCTATAGCAGGTCGGCGGCGGCGAAAGAAAAATAAGAAGAAAAGGGTTGTTCTGCTGTTGAGTGTTGTCTGTATAAGAATTTTTTTTTTTAAACTTACTAAATGAAACGACGTCGTTTCATTTAGTAAGTTTAAAAAAAAAACCTCTTCACTCATCACTGTTGGCTTCACTCATCAGAAGGTGCAGCAGGGTCAAGAAAGCAGCAGGGGCAGGGCAGCATCGCCAGAAATTCCAGCCTACCAGGGGCAGTTGCCCCCCCTAGCCCCCCTGGTTCCGCTGTTGCATAAAGAGAGTAAGAGATTAGTCAGTTAGCTAGGAAGAAGAAGAGGAAAGGTTATTAATTTAAATTAACGTGATTGTTGTAGCTTAATTAAATGAGAGAGAGACTAACAACACATAAAGGGCAAATATGGAAATTGAGATCTATATTAATGATATCCTTAATATGTATGTTTATGTAATAGCGACTAATAAATTGGAATAGAGGGAATAATTAATAGCACAAAGTGGTCTCTCAATCTTAAATTTTAGGAATAGTCTTTAATTCTAAACTTTAGGGATAAAATTCTAAAATTTAGAAAAAGAAATTATTTTTCATCTTTTATTTGATTTTAATATTTTCTTCAACATTCTTATTATCATAATTATATACTTACCACTATCTCTTATTCTCATATGCATTTTTTTATTAGTTAGTGTTATTTAAAATTCATATTCTACTATCATAATTATCTACTTACCACCATCTCTTATTATTATATAATTTTTTTAATTTAGTTAGTATTTTTAAAATTCATATTCTTGATAACAATAATATTTAATTATATAACAATTTTTTATTATTAAATTATATAAGTATAGTTATTTGAGTTTCAATAAGATTTTAATATTACATAAATAGATGAATATGTAAACAAATAAATAATTAAATTAAAGATAAATACTAGCATTTATATTATATAAATAGATGAACAATTATCATAAATTTTTATATTTATTTAATTTGTTATTAATAATTAGTTATATATTATTAATTAAATAATATATTTTAGAAGGAAATAATTTTTCTTATAAAAATCATCATACACAATATTATTCTATTATTATTGTAATTAATATATTAGTATAATATAATACTTAAAAGTACAAATAATATAATAATTTTATAACAAATTTTGTGCTTAGCACGAGATCAAAAGCTAGTTTTAACAATCAAATAAAAAAAATGGTCAGACGGAGAATGATTATCAGAAGACCATTATATTGTTCTGACCATATTTAAAATCATAAATTACGTCTCTTAGTCTTAGGCTATGTTTATTTATAAAAATAATAGGCGAGATATGACTACTTGTATTAATTTACTATTATCTCAGATTATTTATCTCATGAACTATATTAGTCATTCTAAGGCCATTTGATAAAGAATTATAATCCCAAGTGAAAATATAGTATTATATAATCATACTTTTGAGATATTAAATAACCTTAGAAATGATCAAAAATAGTCAAAGGATTATATAACAAATTAATAATAGGATAAAATAGTCCGAAATGATAATAAATTAGTATAAATACTTTTATTCCACCCATACTTTTTGTAAACAAACATAGTCTTAGAATTACATCAACATGCAAATAGGAAAAAATATCATGTTTAACAAAAATAGGGATTTAGCTCCCCTCCATTACACATTTCTTCCAATTCTTAGTAATCGAAATATGTTAATAGATAGTTGATGGTATTAAGATCAATCCTACAAAAAATTAGAATTGTAAAAAATATTTTCACCATTAAAAGTCTAAAAGAATTTTCATTCATTGAAATTTTGATGACAAAATCACATGTTCATCAAATGGTGAAAAAGTGTCAGATTACTTTCATTTTTGAAACAATTATGTTATTCAATATAATAAATTAATTGATCAGTATCGATTTCAATTATACTATTCACAACTATAACAATATGGTGTATTGGATAGAATTGGAGGGAATGTGTAATGAAGGAGATCTAAATCACAAAAATAATTTTTATGGCGCCCCCAAAATCCGTGTACTAGCTACAGCAGATATAGTGTTCACTATTCATCATCATCACAACATTTATATAATAACATAAATGTAAAGACATAAAAGTAAATATAATAATTTACAGTACATGTCTTTTAGCCTTCCCAGGTTCTAGACCTAACTTACTATTACAAACTTATACAAAAATAATATAATTATAATAAACTATTACAAATAATATAACTATTATAAACTATTACAAATAATTTACATCATTTAATATAAACTATTCTATTACAACAATATATTATTTATTCCTTAGCCTTTTCTTTTCCTTTATCTTTCTCTGAACCTTCAGGGCTTTCCGCTTTAACTGAAAAATATATCAGATATAGTAAGAGTGAGTAACTAGATTGCTCAGCAAATATAAAGAATACAAATAAAAGATAATAATATCTGACATTTGTTGAATAACATTTCTAATGAACAAAAAAGAGTTCAATAACATTTTCACAAGATAAAAACTTGTAATCTCAAGATTTCATATGATTTCAAAGTTTATTGAAAGATAACTGAGTTGTCAAAAAAATAAACCATGAACTAAATAATATTTATTCAACAGTCGTGGACTGAGAATTCTCTAAATTTATTCAACAATCACAAAGACTGTGAACTCTCCATAGAGTATCATTAGAGGATCAACCGAATGACACCCCATGTTACGCGTAACATCATCTCTATACTGTATTTTTGACAGCATATGTCGGTTACCCGACCACAACACAATATCCATTATTTCTAGGGTTGTTCTTCTCAGTTTTACCATCAGAATCTGCACCAAACCAATTTAGATTGGATTTAAAGTAACTAACTTCAAAGTATATTCAATAAATTAAATAATAATATTACTTAGTTTAGCCGAAACAATTGGCATAAACTCACTTTTCAAAAATAGTTCATGAAATAAATAAGAACTTTATTGAATAAAATACAGTTCGATAAATTGAACAATTATAAATGCACATAAATGCGAGAACTTGTCTGATAAGCGTGTATTTGCCTCGTCTACGTTATTAACTTCGTTCTTATGATAACCTAAAATATCCATAAGGATTTAATTAATTAACTTAACTATTATTATTTCTAGTTACCGTCGGTGACTATTCGTAAATTCGTTTCAGTATTTTCGTTTAACGTAAATTCGTTTCCGAGCATTCTCATATACCATTTTTATTACTTCACTATGTTAATGTCTAATTAAGACTTACTTAAGCTCATACATTCCATATTAACGTGTTTTAACCGATAAAATTATAATAGGTATTTTCTGATTTTACTTTAATTAATTTTTCTTTATTTTTCTTAACCCTAATTCCAACATTAAACTTCCTTAACCAATTTATTATTTTTATCCTTATTTTCCCACTTAGTTAATTATATTATGGACTTACTGAAATTTTTCCAGAATTTTCCTTTTATTTTTAGTATTTATTTAGGAGTTGTTTCTGTCCAAAATTACAATATTCATTATAATTCGAAAATTCTTTCAAAAATTATGAAACTTGGATAGTAGGTACTTTATATTAGTGAGTAACTCCACTTTAAATTTCATCCCAAAATAAGTTACAGAACTCAATTTATGGCAATTTTAATTTTACAAATTCTAATTTTGTTTAGGTCATAACTCCTTCATCACCAGTCCAGTTTTGTTCATCTTTGGACAAGATACTTCTTATACCACCATGTATCAACTCTCAAAATTCTAGAATTTATTAAGCAATTTTACTACTCGAAACAGTCCACAAAAAAATTAAGTTAGTAGGTTTTAGCCCTGTCCTGCCTTTGGTAGAAAAATCACCAAAAATAATTTATAAAGGATTTAAGTCTCAAATTTTTAGATAACTTACTTAACTCATAGATCTACTATACACAATAAACTTCACACAAAAATCATTATATATGTTTGTATTTTAAAGCCCAAAAGAATAATTACAAAAATACATTCTACTTGGCTATTTGAATTTGAAACTCAAAAAGGACAAGTCCTTTCCATATTAGTAGTTGTCGGGTAAAATGAAGAATTTAAGGAGCATACCTAAATACTTCATAGTTGGCAAAAGACGGATGAAAAAGAAGTACTATATATATATATATACACACACACACACACACACACACACATCTATCCTAGCTGGTTAAGAAAAGGAAAAAGGAAGTACAAAATTTAAAAAGCAAAATTATTCTCTTTCCTCTCTATAACCGGCTATTATGGGGTATTCTTGGAACAAAAGTACAAAAATATTTTTTAAGGAAAAATGATGGCCATTAGATCAAAAGTTCCTAAACCAAATCCTAGCCATCCATTTTCCAAAGGTTTTCCTATAAATAGCTCAACTATTCTTACTTAGAAATTAATCTAGAAAAAATGACCAAAATGAGTCTGAAACTGATAACCAAACTAAAAATGATAATGGGAAACAAACTAAAAATGATAAAGGGAAACAAACTGAAAATGATGAAGGGAAACAAACTGAAAATGATTAAAGAAAAATGAAAAAAAATGACAAAGGTAGGGTAAAGTTGATCAGAGTGCCAAAAAAATACAAAAAATTCTGTGAAAAGAAATAAAAACAAGATACAAATGATGGTGAAGAATCAGATCATCCTTCTTGGATGGATGAGGATTTGGAGGGGCTTAGGGATGATGATATATTTTTTGAAGGGCCAAAAAAAGCAATTAATGAAAAGTTAAAAGATGTCTTCGTAGAATATTGGTGGAGTGATGATGTTGGAGAAAGGAAAGATGCATTAAGCTTCAGTTTTGTGTTATCTAATGATGAGGAAAATTTGGAGGGAGATGGTTGCATAGAATTTAATGAAGAAACTGACATGGATAACATACATTTTGAGGTTCAGATTGAGTTCACAAATCATGCAATTTTTAGGAAAGCATTAGTTGAGTTTTCTGTCAAGGGGGGGTTGACATAAAATACATTTTGGCCAGAAAATACATGAATGATTTCAGAGACAATCCTAAGTGGGAGTTAGAATCCTTTCAAGGCAACAAGAAAAGGTGGCAATGTTACACGTGCAAAGTGTTTGACACTTGGGCATAACAACAAGGCTTTTAAACAACCAATTCATCCCAATTCAAAAATGAACAAGATATAAAAATTTAACTTAATGTAATTTTTCGTTAATAATTAACTTATTTTCTCATTAATAACTAACTTATCCTAATTTTATCTTGTAAACAGTCCAAAAAAACTACGACAACTTCTACTGGTCCAAAGAATTCTATAACTTCTAATGGGACAAAGAAATCTACATAGGCAGCTGCATCTTCTTCACGGGTATACATCTATAATAATTTTTTTGTGCATTTTAGTTTTGTTACTTATTTTACTGCATCTTAATTTTGTTGCTTACAAATTCTGCATATTTTTGTGTTTCCAATCAAATACAAAACCACCAAAGTTGCAACCAAGAGGGAAGATGATGAAGCGTGCGTGGCTGACAAGAGTTGCAAATCAAAGAATCGTTGATTCTAAACAAGAATACCGAGAAATTGCATAGAAAAGAAACTTTATTTCATTCAAAACTGTCCAGCCATAAGTGGCTTTACAAACTATATATAACGAAACCCTACATGCAGCAAAACTTATTAAAATTACAAAAATATCCCTAACTTATTAAAGAAAAGTGCAAATTACTACTAAAAAATAAAGAAAATGTTGTTTTGACCATCAAAACAATGGAATTTGCCTAAAATTACGTCGGGCGCAAGTTACCTTGCGTTTTGCTCAGAAGGCCGTTTCCACCTAAAAAATTATATTTTTTTTTATCAAAAACGGACATAGTTGACTTTATCGGTCAAAGTTGGCCTTTTTGAGCCTTAGGGTGCTCTCTTCGGGCGCAAAAATCCCACTCCTGTTGCATTACATCATTCTCCCCAGGGTAGAGAAGATTCATCCTCGAATCAGAAACCCACTCATCACCAGAGGAACTATCACCCGCATAAGGTATGAGATGCCGAACATTAAAAACATCAGACGTATGAACATGGCTAGGAAGTTGTAAGCGGTAAGCATTCAGATTAATCTTCTCAATGATCTCCACCGGACCAATTTTGCGCGGAACAAGCTTACTGTATTCATGTGCAGGATAACAATTGTAACACCCCCTTCCCGAAAAATAGGAAAGGGAGGTCACGTGCAAAGCACAACAGAACTAATAAAATAAATCAAATAGCTCAATGCCTCAAAATAAAACTCCAATAATAATAATCTCCAAAAGTCAACTGGATCAAACCACAATTTAAAAATATTTATTACAGCTCCAATAACTGAATATCTCCATAACACAAATCAAAATACTAAAGCCTAAACAAAATATCTAAACCACTTGGATAAAAGGAAATTCTCGTCACACTTGCCCTTGATCCCCCTGATTACCTGCCGGAAGGAAAAACACAGCATGAGCCAATTGCCCAGTACGGATATATAGTACAAAAATAATGAACTGAATTAACTAAATCAATTAATGAACTGAACTGAACAAAACTAGCTAACACAACGAAGTAATAGGCTGAATCAAATGGCTGGGTGTTATTTCATACCGAGCTCAGAAATATAGCTTGCCACATAGACAAGTCAAATAATGCCACATAGGCAATCACACATTGGACCGCGAATCCAAATGCATGCATAATCGGAAGGCGTGTTCGGCACAACGTCACCAATCCGCAGAACAGAACAGAAAACTAGGGTCGACCCATACGCCTCTCACAACAAATCACCAAATGGCCAACTCCCATCGGAGCACAAAACAGAGACGCCGTGGACTAATCACACTGCCACGGAAGTGTCATGTCTCTCGTGCCAAGACGACATGCCTGTGGTACCCCCACAGGTGGTTATAGCTCAAGTATACCCTACGGTATATTCTAACAAAATATGATGTCACAACACATGCGACATAATATCAACAAACAAGGGGTTCTAATATGTATAATGTCAAAAACAAATAATCATCGATACAAGCCTCCAAAATATATTGACATATACATTTCTATAAATATCAAAATAATACTAGAATGATAATCCAACTCAAAGAGTACAATTACGAGTTCTATGTATCAACGCTAAAATAAAATTATTATATTAATTTCACAAGAAACAATTATGTGAAATAATAACAGAATTTGAAACGAGGAACAAAACGAATTAATTAAAGTTCACAAGAGTATTGCTGAAGGAGTACGGAATCCGTACCTGGATTAAGCAATGTAATACCCAGATTATAATTCCAAATATTATTCGTTAAATTCTTTTTGTCCGAGCTAAATACACAAATAAAAATAAATGTAAGTTTAATAAAAATTAACATATTAGTATACTAAAGTTTTTCATGTTATTAAGTATTCTGATTATTAACATATATAATATATACACATATATATACATATAAAAGTCAGATTACTAACATATATATTATATACATATATATATATATATAATACTATTTAGAAACATACACAGACACACACGGATATATATATATATATATATACATATATATATATATATATCATATATTACATACTTAGAAACATACACACGGATATATATATATATATACATATATATATCATATATATATATATATATATAGTTTATACAATTCAGTGCTTCCTAGAATTTTAAAATCCGAACAGGAGCATTGAAAAGCTTTAAATAAATAAACTATTAATCAATTCAATTAAACTCATTCCATGCTCTCTAAATTCATATAGTATGCATACATGATATAGATTACAAATATAGTTACTAATAATATTAAAATTAATTCATTGCATGATATCCGATGTTTTATGCATACAGTATATAAATTACAAAAGATGTATATTACTCAAAGAAATGATATAGATTAACAAAGTAATAATATTACCTTAACTGAAGTAATTTCCTTGTTATTCTTAGCAGTCGCCTCTTCCTCTCTTTCCCACGGTTTGTATAACAAATGAGGGAGGAAGAAGAGTTGGGTCTGATATAGAGAAAGGAGAGAGGAAGAGGAATAATTTAATATTATATTATTATTCTTTCTTCTCCTTTCATTCAGCCGAAAGGTATGGTTTTATTATTAGAAAGAAAAGTGAAAAGTGAAAGTAGGCAACAACACATGGAAAAGTGACAGCCATTTGCCAATAATTTTTCAGATAGTCCAACATATAGAATATAAATCCATTCACATGCAATAATAAGCCCACTTGATCTGGCATAAATTTTATAAAGTCCAATTAAAATAATAAAAAAAATCATGGGTATTACAATACCTCCCCCTTAAAAGGGATTCCCGTCCCCGGAATCGAAAGAATGAAACGTACCTAATTATCAAAAAGATGTGGATACTTCGCTCGAATAGTTTCCTCCATTTCCCAAGTAGCTTCCTCCCGCTCAGAATGGTTCCTCCACAAAACCTTAACAAACGGAATAGTTTTCCTCCTCATAATCCTCTCTTGACGGTCCAAAATTGTCTCGGCTTGCTCTTCACACGTAAGATCCCTCCTGAATCTTATCGAATGGAAATTGCACCACATGCAACGGATGATAATGGTAACTCCTCAACACCGACACATGGAACACATTATGAACATGAGCTAACTGTGGAGGCAAAGCTAACCGATATGCAACCTCACCAACCTTCTCCAAAACCTCAAAGGGGCCAATATAACGCGGACTAAGTTTCCCTTTCAACCCAAATCGCCGAATACCCTTCCAAGGAGAAACTTTTAAAAACACATGCTCACCAGGTTCAAACTCTAAGGTCCCTCCTATGCTTATCAGCATAACTCTTCTGTCGTGATCGAGCCGACTGTAATTTTTCCTTAGCCACTGCTACCTTCTCCGTAGTGATTTGAACTAATTCAGGCCCTTCTATGGCCTTCTCACCAACCTCATCCCAACAAGTTGGTGCCCGACACTTCCTACCATACAACGCCTCAAATGGAGCCATCCCAATACTTGCATGCCAACTGTTGTTATAAGCAAACTCAACTAGACTCAAGTAATCATCCCAATTTCCTGACCACTCCAGTGCACAAGACCTCAACATATCCTCCAACGTTTGAATAGTCCGCTCGGATTGCCCATCGGTTTGTGGATGGAAAGAAGTACTACAGTTGAGTCGAGTGCCCCAAGCTCGTTGAAACCCTTTCCAAAACCGTGAAGTGAACCGCGGGTCCCGATCTGAAACAATAGATATCGGAGTACCATGAAGTCTAATAATCTCCTGCTGAAAGATCTGTGCCAACCTATCCACTGAGTAACCCTCATGGATAGCCAAGAAGTGTGCCGATTTTGGTCAACCCGGTCCACCACAACCCAAATGGCATCATTCTTCCTGAAAGTCTTCGGCAAACCAGTCACAAAGTCCATCGTGATATCCTCCCACTTCCAAACCGGTATGTCTAACTGTTGCAACAAACCACTAGCTCGTTGATGTTCTATCTTCACTTGTTGACAAGTGAGGCACTTACCCACATATTCAGCCACGTCTCGCTTCATCCCATTCCACCAAAAATTCTCCTTTTAAATCCCTGTACATCTTTGTGGAACCTGGATGAATAGAAAATGGCGAACTGTGAGCCTCAGCTAACACAGCTTCCCGAATGGTTGAATCCGACGGTACACACAACCGCTTACCCAACCAAATCACACCATGGTCATCAATACGAAACTCGGGTTGCTTGCCCTCCTCTATGTTTTGCGTCATACCCCACAATTCCCCATCTTCCTTCTGAGCTTCTTTAACCCGTGAGATAAGAGATGGCTCTACTCTCATACCTGCCAAAATCCCATCTGATCCTTGCACATAAAACTCCAACTCTTGCCGCTCCATATCCGAAATAAGTTGAGGTTGTGTAATAAGGGTTGCTACACTTCCTGAGTTCTTTCGGCTAAGAGCATCTGCAACCACATTTGCCTTCCCCGGGTGATACTGTATTCTCGCATCATAATCTTTTAGAAGCTCCAACCAACGTCTCTGCCTCATGTTAAGCTCCTTTTGAGTGAAAATGTATTTAAGACTTTTATGGTCGGTGAAGATATCACAAGTCTCTCCATACAAATAAGTGCCTCCAAATTTTTAAGGCAAAGATTACTGCTGCCAACTCCAAATCATGAGTGGGGTAGTTCACCTCATAAGGTTTAAGTTGCCTAGAAGCATAAGCAATCACCTTACCGTGTTGCATCAAAACACACCCCAAACCTTTCTTAGAAGCATCACTATAAATCTGATAACCTCCTGTCCCCGACGGCAATGTGAGTATTGGAGCTGTCACAAGTCGCTTCTTCAACTCCTCAAAACTCTTCTCACGTTCCTCATTCCACACAAACTTGGTTCCCTTTCTTAACAAGTGAGTCAATGGCAAGGCAAGTAAAGAGAACCCTTCCACAAATCGCCTATTGTACCCTGCCAAACCCAAGAAACTCCTAACTTCTGTCACTGTAGTAGGTCTCGGCCAATTAGTGATAGCCTCAACCTTCGCAGGATCTACCTTAATGCCTTCAGCAGACACAACATGGCCCAAAAATGCAACTTGCTCCAACCAAAATTCGCATTTAGAGAATTTAGCATACAACTTCTCTTTTTGTAAAATCCCCAAAACTGTACGAAGATGTTCCTCATGCTCCTCCCTAGACTTTGAGTAAACCAAAATGTCATCAATAAAGACAATAACATATTGGTCCAAGTACTCTCTGAACACCCGATTCATCAAATCCATAAACACCGCCGGAGCGTTAGTTAACCCAAATGACATCACCAGAAACTCGTAATGCCCATAGCGAGTGCGGAAAGCTGTCTTAGAGATATCTTCATCCCTTACCCTCAACTGATGATAACCTGATCTCAAGTCTATCTTCGAAAAATACTTCGCCCCCTGGAGTTGGTCAAACAAGTCATCAATTCTCGGCAATGGATACCGATTCCTGATTGTAATCTTGTTCAACTCCCTGTAGTCTATGCACAACCTCATAGATCCATCTTTCTTCTTTACAAATAAAACCGGAGCACCCCATGGTGAAACACTAGGCCGAATAACACCACGATCTAGCAGCTCCTGCAATTGCTCCTTCAACTCTTGTAATTCCAACGGTGCCATCCTATACGGCGCCTTAGAGATAGGCTCCGCACCAGGAACAAGCTCGATGGTAAACTCAACTTCCCGTTGTGGTGGCAACCCTGACAATTCATCAGGAAATACATCGAAAAAATCACGAACAACTGGAACATCCTCAATACGAGACTCACCCATAGAGGTATCATTCACAACCGCCAAATACCCCTCACAACCCTTTGCCATCAATTTCCCTGCCTTCAAAGCTGAAATCAACTTCACCACTCTACTTGGTTGTGAACCTTGAAACACGAACTCCGGAGACTTCACATCTCCAAATATAACCTTCTTCGTTTGACAATCGATAGTGGCATGATACTTATCCAACCAGTCCATTCCAAGAATTACATCAAAATCGTGCATACCCATCGGAAAAAGATTAGCCCTACAAATTTTATCTCCAAAACTGATCGGACACTCTCGATATAATTCAGAAATAACTACAGAAGTCCCCATCGGGGTAGCAATAGACATAATAAAATCTAAAGACTGAGGTGGCACACCAAGGTGCCGAACAAAAGACTGAGCCACAACTGAATGAGTAGAACCAGTATCAAATAAAACAGAAGCCTCACGATTGCCAACTAAAAGAGTGCCGGAAATAATACCTGGCGCACCTGCTGCCTGGTTATATGTAATGGCAAACACTCGACCACCCTGACGTTGACCTCCATTGTCACCATTATTACTGCCTCCACCATTACCACGTGGCCCAGTACAATCTCTAGCAATATGACCCATCTGTCCACACAAGAAGCATGCACCAGAAACTCTATGGCACTACCTCCCCGGATGATTACCCCCACAAGTAGCACAAGGAACTATCGGAATAAGATTAGGGTTACTCCCATTAGCTGGTCCTGGGTAACGACCCTGATTCTGCCCCAGCTGACGATTCTGCCACTGCTGGCGATTCTGACCTTGTTGAGGTAGCTGAAGTTGACGATTCTGTCCCTGCTGAGGCAATTGCTGATAACCCCTGTTATGATTTTGACCTCGCCATTGCCCTTGCTGACCACCACGGTTCTTGTTCCACTGACCACCCTGATTCCTCCCATGTTGACCCGAAGCTTGACCCTGCTGATCATCTCTATCCCTTTTCCGACTCCCTTCTGGTTTAGAAGACCGAAAGTCTTGTCGCTCCATCTCAATATTTTTGGCTGCATTAGCCACTGCCGACACATCTGCAAATTTGCTGTTAATGAGATATTGACGATACTTATAATGAATTCTCCACTTAAACTTCTCTGCCTGTTCCGCTGCAGTCCCTGCAGAGGTCCCCGCAAAGCCTGCCAACCTGATGAACCTCGTCATAAAGTCCATGATGGATTCATCATCTTTCTGCCGAATAGACAAATACTCTCTACCATAGGCCTCCTTATCAGCAGCTGGGAAATACTGTTGGTAAAAGACCTCACAAAACTCTGCCCAACTAAGTGTCTCAGCATATCCATCACCCTTTGTTGTTTTCATCGTCTTCCACCACCTCTGAGCATCCCCTTCTAGCTTATAAGCTGCAAGTAACACTTTATGATTATCCGAGCACCCCAACACATCAAAAATCTTTTCTAGATGAGCCATCCAGTTCTCTGTATCAATTGGAGTCGGAGCTGAACTAAATGAACGTGGCTTCTGCTTCTGAAACCTTTCTAACCATACATACATTGGAACCACAGGTTGATCAAGACCAACTGCATTCCCTTCATCTTCGTTTACATGTGAACCATTAACTCCCGGGTTCCCCTGCTCAGGATTTTCTGGCGGTTGCTGCATTGCTTGAAAAACCTGTGCCACCAATTGCGGTAAGGCCTGATTAACTGCCTGACTCACTAAGGCAGCCAATTGAGCATTGATCTGATTATTCGGTTGTTCATTAACTTTATCGGTCAAAGTTGGCCTTTTTGAGCCTTAGGGTGCTCTCTTCGGGCGCAAAAATCCCACTCCTGTTGCATTACATCATTCTCCCCAGGGTAGAGAAGATTCATCCTCGAATCAGAAACCCACTCATCACCAGAGGAACTATCACCCGCATAAGGTATGAGATGCCGAACATTAAAAACATCAGACGTATGAACATGGCTAGGAAGTTGTAAGCGGTAAGCATTCAGATTAATCTTCTCAATGATCTCCACCGGACCAATTTTGCGCGGAACAAGCTTACTGTATTCATGTGCAGGATAACAATTGTAACACCCCCTTCCCGAAAAATAGGAAAGGGAGGTCACGTGCAAAGCACAACAGAACTAATAAAATAAATCAATAGCTCAATGCCTCAAAATAAAACTCCAATAATAATAATCTCCAAAAGTCAACTGGATCAAACCACAATTTAAAAATATTTATTACAGCTCCAATAACTGAATATCTCCATAACACAAATCAAAATACTAAAGCCTAAACAAAATATCTAAACCACTTGGATAAAAGGAAATTCTCGTCACACTTGCCCTTGATCCCCCTGATTACCTGCCGGAAGGAAAAACACAGCATGAGCCAATTGCCCAGTACGGATATATAGTACAAAAATAATGAACTGAATTAACTAAATCAATTAATGAACTGAACTGAACAAAACTAGCTAACACAACGAAGTAATAGGCTGAATCAAATGGCTGGGTGTTATTTCATACCGAGCTCAGAAATATAGCTTGCCACATAGACAAGTCAAATAATGCCACATAGGCAATCACACATTGGACCGCGAATCCAAATGCATGCATAATCGGAAGGCGTGTTCGGCACAACGTCACCAATCCGCAGAACAGAACAGAAAACTAGGGTCGACCCATACGCCTCTCACAACAAATCACCAAATGGCCAACTCCCATCGGAGCACAAAACAGAGACGCCGTGGACTAATCACACTGCCACGGAAGTGTCATGTCTCTCGTGCCAAGACGACATGCCTGTGGTACCCCCACAGGTGGTTATAGCTCAAGTATACCCTACGGTATATTCTAACAAAATATGATGTCACAACACATGCGACATAATATCAACAAACAAGGGGTTCTAATATGTATATGTCAAAACAAATAAATCATCGATACAAGCCTCCAAAATATATTGACATATACATTTCTATAAATATCAAAATAATACTAGAATGATAATCCAACTCAAAGAGTACAATTACGAGTTCTATGTATCAACGCTAAAATAAAATTATTATATTAATTTCACAAGAAACAATTATGTGAAATAATAACAGAATTTGAAACGAGGAACAAAACGAATTAATTAAAGTTCACAAGAGTATTGCTGAAGGAGTACGGAATCCGTACCTGGATTAAGCAATGTAATACCCAGATTATAATTCCAAATATTATTCGTTAAATTCTTTTTGTCCGAGCTAAATACACAAATAAAAATAAATGTAAGTTTAATAAAAATTAACATATTAGTATACTAAAGTTTTTCATGTTATTAAGTATTCTGATTATTAACATATATAATATATACACATATATATACATATAAAAGTCAGATTACTAACATATATTATATATATATATATATATATATATAATACTACTTAGAAACATACACAGACACACACGGATATATATATATATACATATATATATATATATATCATATATTACATACTTAGAAACATACACACGGATATATATATATACATATATATATCATATATATATATATATATATATATATATATAGTTTATACAATTCAGTGCTTCCTAGAATTTTAAAATCCGAACAGGAGCATTGAAAAGCTTTAAATAAATAAACTATTAATCAATTCAATTAAAACTCATTCCATGCTCTCTAAATTCATATAGTATGCATACATGATATAGATTACAAATATAGTTACTAATAATATTAAAATTAATTCATTGCATGATATCCGATGTTTTATGCATACAGTATATAAATTACAAAAGATGTATATTACTCAAAGAAATGATATAGATTAACAAAGTAATAATATTACCTTAACTGAAGTAATTTCCTTGTTATTCTTAGCAGTCGCCTATTCCTCTCTTTCCCACGGTTTGTATAACAAATGAGGGAGGAAGAAGAGTTGGGTCTGATATAGAGAAAGGAGAGAGGAAGAGGAATAATTTAATATTATATTATTATTCTTTCTTCTCCTGTCATTCAGCCGAAAGGTATGGTTTTATTATTAGAAAGAAAAGTGAAAAGTGAAGGTAGGCAACACATGGAAAAGTGACAGCCATTTGCCAATAATTTTTCAGATAGTCCAACATATAGAATATAAATCCATTCACATGCAATAATAAGCCCACTTGATCTGGCATAAATTTTATAAAGTCCAATTAAAATAATAATAAAAATCATGGGTATTACAACAATCCTTAGTTAAAACAGCCTATACATAATCCCCGACATTGAAATCAACAAGTCTACGCTTCTAGTCCGCTTGTAACTTATACTTATCAGTAGAAGCAAGCAACTGAGAGTGAGTCTGAGCATGCGTGTGCTGGAGCTGAGTGATAAAATCCTCTGCAGTCGCATGAGGACACACTTTACTTGGTAGAATGAGCAGATCAAGAGGGCTACGAGGGACCAATCCATAGACAACCTGAAAAGGGCTAAAGCCAGTGCTACGATTGACCGCATGGTTGTGAGCAAATTCGGCTTGGCATAACTTTGAATCCCAAGATTTGACATGGTCACCAACCAAACTAGGTAATAAATTATCGAGGGAATGGTTCACCACTTCCGTTTTCCCATCAGTTTGTGGATGATAAGCACTACTGAAATTGAAGGTAGTATTAACACAATACCAAAGACTTCGCCATAAATGACTAAGAAACCGAGTATCACGATCAGACATAATGGATGTTGGCAAACCATGCAGACGATAAATCTCCCGAAAATACAACTGGGCAACAAGACCAGCGTCGGTGGTACGCTTACAAGGGATGAAATGAGCCATTTTGGAAAATCAATCGACCACAACAAAGATGGAATCATTGCCACGTTGTGTGCGCGGAAGACCAAGCACAAAGTCCATATTAACATCTATCTAAGGTTGAGTCGGAATGGGAAGAGGTATATATAAGCCAACATTAGTGGAAGTACCTTTCGCCAACTGATAAACACGACAACGATCAACAAATCTGCCCACTTTCCTGCGCATAGTCGGCCAAAAGTAAGAACTAGAGACTAGATGCAAAGTGTGATCACGACCAACATGGCCTTCATTGTGCAATTCCTGGATGATTTATAAACGTAAGCTGCTCGCGGGAATACAAAGTTGGAGGCCACGGAAAAGAAACCCATCTTGCAAAACAAAATCTATCCTCACACCCTGCTGTATCTGCAATAAAATTGGAGTAAAAAAAGGATTCGTAGCATATAAATCAAGAAAAGAATCAAAACCAGGAACAGTAGTCTGCATCTCAACAAGAAGGCTATTACGCCGACTCAGAGCATCAGCCACACGATTCAAGGTGTCAGCCTTATGTTTGATCACTAAAGTAAATTGCTCCAAGTATGATTGCCATGAAGCACGACGAGCGGAAATCTTATCCTGACTAGTAAGGTGTTTGAGGGCATCATGGTTAGTAAAAAGGATAAATTCCCGTTGAAAGAGATAATGACGCCAGTGCTTCACGGCCTGAACGAGTGCGTAGAACTCAACATCGTATGTGCTGAAACAGAGTTTAGCTCCAGAAAGTTTCTCACTGAAGTAGGCGACAGCGCGACCAGCTTGGTTGAGGACCACACCAATACCCGTTTTAGAAGCATCACAATGAAGCTCAAATGGCTGACTAAAATCTGGAAGGACAAAAATTGGTGTTGTGGTTAGTTTTCGTTTGATATCTTGAAATGCGGCTTCGGCATCTGCCGTCCAAAGGAACTTGGTACCTTTCATACAGTCAGTAAGAGGCGCCATGATGTTGCTGAAGTGAGGGATGAATCGACAGTAGAATGAGGCAAGACCATGAAAACCCTGCACGTCTGTAATAGTTTTAGGCTGAGGCCATTGTTGAATAGCCTCAACTTTGGAATTGTCCACCGCCAGACCATCATTGGACACAATATAGCCCAAAAACTGAACTGTGTCCGTCATAAAAGCACACTTACTAAGAGCTACATAGAATTTATCCCTGCGAAGAACCATCAAAACCTCCCACAAGTGTTAAAGATGCACTTCGGGGTTAGCACTATAAATAAGGATATCATCAAAATAAACCACAACAAATTTACCGATGAAAGGGCGAAGTGCTTAATTCATAACGCGCATAAACGTGCTAGGGGCATTGGAGAGACTAAAAGGCATCACTAGCCACTCGTACAAACCTTCACGGGTTTTGAATGTTGTATTTCATTCATCACCAGGCCTGATTCGAATTTGATGGTAGCCGCTCTTCAAATCCAATTTGCTAAACACAGTTGCCCCACCCAATTGATTAAGCAAGTCATCCAAACGGGGTATAGGAAAACGATAGCGAACGGTAATTTTGTTGATTGCCCTACTATCCACACACATACGCCAAGTGCCATCCTTTTTTAGGGTTAGAAGGGCAGGCACAACACATGGACTAAGGCTTTCTCGTATGTGGCCTTTGGCTAGTAACTCCTCAACTTGGCAGCGCAATTCCTCATGTTCCTTGGTACTCATCCTGTAATGCGGCCTGTTTGGTAAAACACCACCTAGAACTAAATCAATTTGATGTTGGATGTCACGGAGTTGAGGTAGTTCAACGGGAAGCGCGTCCGAAAAGAGATCACTAAATTCTGCCAGCAATGGTTGCACTGCAGTTGGGACAGGAGGAACTGTGGGGGCAGGCTTGGTAAAAATCATATAAACAATCCCCGATTCTGCCATGGCATGCTCAAATTGAGGTCTGGACAAAAGAGTGGTACCAGTCGCAGTGGGTGAGCCCACTTTATTTTTACCGGGTAATAAAACAATCTTCTTCCCATGAAACATGAACGAATATGTGTTGGCACGGCCGTCATGAATGGCCTCACGATCAAATTGCCAAGGAGGCCCAGTAAAAGATGGTAGGCATCCATGGGTACCACATCACAGTAAATCTCATCAACATAGGTTAGGCCAATGGAAAAAGAAACCAAGACACGACGGGAAACAGTGACATCCGTACCTGTTTTAAGCCAAGCTAGCTTATATGGTTTAGGGTGTTACTCAACCTTCAAACCCAATTGCTCCACTGCTAACTCGGATAACACGTTCTCACAACTACCAGAATCAATGATAAAGCGGCAAACTTTCCCTCCAATCGTGCAGGTAGACTAAAAAATAGCAGTGTGACGCCAATCATCATCTGGAGCACGGGAACTTAAAAAGGTTCGGCGTAGCATTAAAATCGGACCAATATCACCCTCCACAAACTCTTCCTCCATAGCCACGTCATGGTCAGTATCAAAAATTGGCTCCATAGGGATGTCCAGATCGTCAGCAAACAATCCCTAACATTAGGAATCGCCTGACGACAATTCGCTTGTCGATGGCCTGTGTCACCACACTTAAAGCAGCGCAGTCCGCCACCAAAACGACCCTGCAGAGGCCCGCCACTAGCACGATTTGGTGGAAGAGCAGGTGGTTGTCATACAGGTCCAAGTGGTGGTTGAGTAGAGGAACTACCAACTGGTTTAAATCCCCCGTTCGTGCGTCGGGCCAACTTTTCCTCGGCCTATAGCGCCCTCTAGTGTGCTTCAGAGACTATCAATGGGTCAAACATATTAAACACGTCTTGTAAATAGAGCCACAACCCCCCAATATACCTGGAAACTAATTGTGATGGTGATTTAGCAATCTCCGTTCGGGCAAGCAATTGGTAGAATTCTACAGTATAGTCGTCAACAGATCGAGGCCCCTAATGCAAAAGTTGAAAGCGGTGATATAGTTTACGTTTATAGTTATACGGGAGGAACGCTTCCCTCACGTGTTTCTTAAACTTCTCCTAGGAGACGATTTTCGTTTTGCCAGTTCGGGCCCTAGTAGCCTTGGTCTGCTGCTACCATGCTTGTGCCCTACCACACAATCGCATAGTGATTAAAGGAACACGACGAGGATTTGGAACCTCTATAAAGTCGAGGACTTCTTCGACTGTATGCAGCCAATCCAAAAACTCATCAGCCTGGAGACTACCATGGAATTCTGGAATTTCAACCTTGAACCCGGTCTCCCGTCGCTGATCTGTTTGGTCACGCGGAGCGGCAAAAGGGTTTTCCCCATGATCAAAATCATCATCTTTCGAAGCAACTTCATAGTGTGGCGGTGGCTATTGAAGTGCAGCCAACTAGTGTGTTAATTGGTCTACCTGTTGGCGTAACTGTGCAATCTCATTTCACCGAAGCACATCTTCCATCTAGGCATTATTGACACGTCTCCTTGGCAGCATGGTATAGGATTGTATTGAATCTGATACCAATCTGATGTAGCGTGCGTGGGTGACAAGAGTTGCAAATCAAAGACTCGTCGATTCTAAACAAGAATACCAAGAAATTGCATAGAAAAGAAACTTTATTTCATTCAAAAATGTCCAGCCATAAGTGGCTTTACAAACTATATATAACAAAACCCTACTTGCAGCAAAACTTATTAAAATTACGAAAATATCGCTAACTTATTAAAGAAAGTGCAAAATACTACTAAAAAATAAAGGAAATGTCGTTTTGACCATCAAAACAATGGAATTTGCCTAAAATTACGTTGGGCGCAAGATAACTTGCGTTTTGCTCAGAAAACTGTTTCCACCCAAAAAATTATATTTTTTTGTCAAAAACGGACATAGTTGACTTTACCGGTCAAAGTTGGCCTTTTTAGGCCTTAAGGTGCTCTCTTCGGGCCTAAAAATCCCACTCCTATTGCATTTCATCAGAATGGAAGTACTACTACCTCACATAGCAATCAACCCAAATCATTTTATATTCCAATGCTAACTGCCCAAATCAAGCTCTCAACCTAACCCGGCCTAACCCCAAATGGGTTAGTCCTAGGCCAACTTTGTCTACAATGTGAAGTAATCCAACTGTGGGGATGAGTTCTTCAACTTCTCACCCCAAGTTAAGCTCACAGCCTACAACCACAACCAACATCAAGAGCAAACCAGTTTCAAATAAGTTAACATCCAATGGCAGATTGGTTTCGCCAAAGAAGGCAGAGAGGGGGGTAAGGCTTTGACTTTGCCTTGGGTTATTTCTGTTTATATTTTTTGATACTTTTGTATTATGTAGATGTTCATTGGTGTTTGTCTATTTTTGGCACAGTTGCTTATTTTTGGTATAATTAGTATGTTTGGCCAGTTTAGTAGTTTGGTACAGTTTGGTATGTCCAAACATTTGATATATTCAGTATTGGGATTATTATTGGTACAGTTTGGTATAGTTAGTATTGTTGGCACTAGGTGTATTTTTTAGCCAATTGGTATATTTGGTTAATTAAATGAAGTCTTTGTTATGTAAAAGTCTTGGCCAGTTGGTATTTTTGGTAAAGTTTCTAGCCAAACATTTGATATATAAATTCTTAGTTAATTGAATGAACTTAATGATGAATTGATGGCATTCATTTGATATGTCAGTTAATGGTATCTTCTTTTGTCTCTCTAATTGGATGTTATTTATTTGTCTTAGTCAATTCTTTTTCATTTTCAATTGTTAACAAGTACTTGAAACTTGAAGGCTATAGAATATAACTTTAGGATTCCATTTAATTGAATTGATAACATTACGAATTCCATTACACATTACGAACTTTCATTTTTTACTACTAAAAAACATCATGAATGACTAGAGATATAACACAAGTCCAACAATCATTATTATCTTCACATAGCTTTCAACAATCATCATCCTAGCAGGTAGATTATTATGCTCACAGGGACACTTGCATGTTGTTCCCCTCACCACTGTCCTCATCCCCTCATTATGTTCATTAAAACCAAGTCATTGTCCCGCTTGGGGTTGTTGTAGAAGGCAAGCACCATGCCCAAAAGTCACAGTCATTGCATACAAAATACAACTTGTCCTTCGATGGTTTGTTCGAGTCGATAATTCTTATAGATGCCTTCTTTTCACATCTACATACCCTAGGTATGTAGTGAAAGTCACCATTATTCCATCATACATTATTGCTTGACAAAGACATGGCTCCTAATTCACATAAACAGGAGAAAAAAAGGATGAGGCATTTTAACAAACACTTTGTGGGTAACTTTTAAATTGAATAACAAAAATAAATTTATGAAAATAAAGTAAAACTAGAGAAGAAATTAGTTGATCTACATACCTTACGTGTGAATAAGATGAATTAATATCCTTGATCAAAGCTAGAGAGAAACTACAAATATTCTAAATTGTAGAAAAGAGCTGTTAAGGGTGAACAAATGTAAGGAAGTGGAACTTTGATAGCCAATGTATATAGTGGGGGCATATTGGACAATTTCTCACCTCATTTGACTGTTAGAACCATGCATCACGCTCTTTAGGCGAGTTACCTGTACGCATAGTTAGTTTGGAAGGAAAATATAACTTTTTCACTTCACCTCAAAACCTCAAGTGTTTAAGTGTAGCTTTCTACACTATAAGTGGTCATGTGGAAAATTGGTGAAACCTCAGGTGGTCATATGAAATTTACCCTTTTCTTTTTGAGGAAAACGGGTGAGATTTCATTAAAAGGAGAACTGAATTATATAATGGTGGAGGTAAGGAGCAACCTCCCCTACCCAATAATGAATTCAAGAACAAACAGCTTGAGAAAACGTCAAGGAATTCACAAGGTAAAAAGACGGTATAGATCCCTTGCCGAATAAATGACTAAAACCCTGAGGAGTAAAATAGACCCTTCTGTGAAAAGTTGTACTACTACAAGAAGGCCTTATTTACATCCCTTAAGAAATACATAGTAGAGAGGAACTAGCTATTCATATAACACATCTAAATACCAGCCAATCAAGAGGAAATGCTTATCTTGAAGCACAACAGTAAGAGGATAAAAACTTCCATGCCATTCGTCTGGATCAAAAGTCATAAATCCACAATGAGTACCTTAATGAGCATAAGGGAGGTCTAAGTTACAAATATGGTATAGTTGGGAGGGGGAACCTCCTCGAGCCATGAGTGAAAACCAGTAAAATATAGCACGAGTTTGGCAAAAGAGTGAGCTAAGAAGTTGCCGTCACGATGAACATGAGAGAATTGAAAATCTTAAAATTTATGACATGAAGAAAGATATGCAGTGATTATATGTTCCACACTGGATAGTTCATCCTTTCCCAACTGAAGTAGTTTGATAGGCTTTAGGGAATCAAACTTAATTACCACACGACGACATCCAATATTAATCCTAAATTGAATTCCTTTAAAGATACCCAAACACTCAGCTGCATGGACATTAATGGAACAATCCCACGATTTTAAACAACAACATAGAATATCGCTGAAATCACTACAGATGGTTGTCCCCACACTAACTTTACCGGTGGTAACACCAATACAACATCAAAATTAATTTTGGACACTTCTAGTGGTGGAAAGTTCCAGTGCTTGGAAGAAGAGTTAAGATTGGGGACAGACGGAGATAAGATCGAGGCTCTTTCATTTATCCATTAAAAGAAGAGGACTGTCTTAAAACACATTTTCAGCTCCCAACGACAACCCTCAAGTAGAACATGATTACAGTTTGCCCACAAGTTATAGCAGATCTAACCAGACATAAAGCTTTACTGTCTAAAGCTGAGAGTACACGACTCCACTAATAAAAAAATCAAGAAAGGAATTGGCGAAAAAAAGATCCAAATTTAGGCATAGATATTCCATGCATTGGCTGCAAACGAGTAAAAAACTAAACAATGAAGAATGGAGTCTCCTAAACCACCACATACACAACAGCTACAAGAAACATCAACTCTCTGATGTCTTAAACTCTCATTTACGAGGAGAATATTATTACAAGCTCTCCAAAGAAAACATTGGAATGATCCAAAAGCACTAAATCTTGCACCAGGTAGTATGGTGTACAGTGGAGTTGAAGGAACTGTATGAAAGAAATTGATCCATAGTTGTCCAATAAGTTGTACAAACACTGAAATGATCATCCTTAAATGCAAAAACAAATCATCACGAGCAAATGATGGGAAGATTGTGCTTTTGAGCATAGATTTCAGATCATCATCACAAAAATATACTCGGAGTAAATTTATAATATTCCACTACATAAGAGAAGAGGCAATATATTGAGAGACTGGTGTGTGGGAGAAGGATGAGACACTTGTAGGAAACGATTTCCAAATAAATTAATAATTTTTACTTTTAAAAATTATTATCTCGATCTTTCTCATAATTTAGCGTAATCAAAAAAAAAATATTACATACCTCGTGCTCGGTTGTAGCACAATAGAGAATTTTTGCTTATTCTGATGATGGATTTTTCTCCCTCCTGATCTTCCTCCCTATGACCCTTATTTTGATATCACGTAATTTTCTGAATGTGGGCTCAAAATATTGCAAAGTGATAGAATATATAGAGTCATCAACTCCCTAATATTTATCAGGATAATTGAAAACTTTTCTGATATATTTTATCCTGCTATTTTGTTATATCTTAATAAGGGCAATAGTGGGGATCAAATAGGATTCTATAATTCTAGCTCCAATATAATACTAATTTCTGATTAACTCTTTAATCAATTAGAATTATATTAATTATAACTAATTCCACTAAATAGTTATAATTGCACTCTAGAATTAATAGAATTAAAATTAATTCATTAAATCCTTCCACTATTAGTATCTTGCAAAAAATACTCCTCTACAATAATATCCATAAACGCGTGTAGGATTAAAATTGTTAACCTATTACGTTTACTGCTTATATCCTTAAGTACATAATTTATAAACTTTTGATCAAACATTAATTTAATAAATTAAATTAATACTTTAGTAATTTGAATTACTAAAATATTTGGCCAAGATTCTGGTGATCAACCAATAAATTATATCAAGGGATATTATACTTTAATTGTAGAATTCCATCTTGAAAAATACATGTTCCTAATTTCATAACATATATCACCCAACATATTGAGGTATTGATTATATTAAAAATCTCACTCTTTAATATATTACAGTAACATACACTATAAAATCAAGTTCATTATTTTCTTAGGATTAAGAGTAATTGCACATTAATAGTAATTGAAAAATTATTTATAATAACAGTATTTAACAAATAATTTTTCGTAACGATCCAGTTCTATGTATTTTAAAAATACACCAATACACTAGATTAAAGTCTTTACTTTACATGACTAAGACAAATCATTCAATCAAGTGTATTACAATCTACTAGAATGGTATGTCCATTTCCATCTAAGATTGAGAACAATATATTTCTTTAATTATACATAACATATAATTTATGTCTTCTATATATGACACTCATTCATATACATAAATTATAAAATGTATAATTATGGACAAACTTTCTGACACATTTAATTATGCAAAATGAAATTAAATTTTATTATTTAAATAATAAAATAAATATCAACATTGGATTTTTTTGGGCTTAAAAACTTACAATCTCATCAGCCCTAAACCCAATCTACCATATGTCTAATACCCATCCCCTCAAGATGGAAATCAAAAACTTTAAAAGACAAGGTCTTCATAAAAGGATCAGCCAAATTTTGCGTAGAAACTTTTGAAACTATCACATCTCATTGAACCATATCTCGGATGAGGTGATATTTTCTTTCAATGTGTTTTCCTTTCTTGTGGTTCATAGGCTCCTTTAATTGTCCAATTGCCCCATTATTGTCACAAAATAGGACAATAGGAGATGATACTGAAGGTACCATTCCTATTTCTAACAAGAACTTCTTGAGCCGTAAAACCTTTTTTACAGCTTCGGAAGCAGCAACATATTCAGCTTCCATGGTGGAGTCAGTTATGCAAGACTGTTTAACACTCCTCCAACTGACAGTTCTACCTCTAAGAGTAAACACATAACCAAATGTTGACTTTCTAAAGTCTTTATCTGACTGAAAATCTGAATTTGTATATCCTTTCGGGACAAGATCATCACTAGAATAGACAAGCATATAATCTCTTGTTCTCCGTAGATACTTAAGTATATGCTTTACTGCTATCCAATGTTCGAGTCCAGGGTTAGATTAATATCTGTTGACCAGGCCTACTGTAAAACAAATATCTGGTCTAGTGCACAACATTGTATACATAAGACTTCCCACAACCAAAGCATAATGGATTGTCTTCATGCGCTCTTGCTTTTGAGGTGTCTTAGGGCACTGCTCCTTATTAAGAGGAATTCCATGTCTGATAGGAAGTAGTCCTTTCTTGAAATTCTACATATTGAACCTAGCCAAAATTATATCTATATATACAGCTTGGGATAGGCCCAACATTCTATTCTTGCGATCACACCAAAGCTTGATCCCTAGAATGTAATTAGCCTCTTCTAGGTCCTTCATCTCAAAATTACTATATATCCAAATTTGGACGCTAGATAATACTCCCACATCATTACCCATAAGCAATATATCATCCACATAAACAACTAAGAATACCACCACCCCATCTTTATTCTTCTTGCACACATAAGATTCTTCTAAATTCTGTTCAAAACCATAAGATTTGATTGCTTAATCAAACCTTATATTCCAAGACCTTGATGCTTGCTTAAGTCCATAAATGGACTTTTGCAACTTGCATACCATATTTTCTTGGCCTTTAACTATGAAACCATAAGGCTGCTTCATATAGATTTCTCCATCAAGATATCCATTAAGAAAAGCAGTATTGACATCCATTTGCCATATCTCGTAATCGAGATGAGCTGCAATAGATAAGAGTATTATGATAGATTTAAGCATAGCTACGGGTGAAAAGGTTTTCTCATAATTGATACCTTCTTTTTGAGTAAAACCTTTTGCTACCAAACGTGCTTTAAAGGTTTCCACCTTTCCATCTACCCCTCTTTTTCTTTTGTAGACCCACTTGCACCCTATAAGTTTGACCGCATTAGGTGCTCCTACAAGTTCCCATACTTTATTTGAGTACATGGAATCCGTTTCTATTTCATAGTCACGTGCCACTTGGATGCATCTATATCATTAATAGCTTCATGGTAGTTAGAAGGATCCGAATCTACTTCTTCCAAAATAACATCGTAAGTTTCTCCAAGAAGTGAAAGTCTCTTAGGAGGCCTGATACTCCTCCCACTACGACGAAGCTCTGGCGTATTAGAAGAATTAGGTTGGTTAGTTTGTGGCAATTCATCCAAGTCTTGTGGTGGATTAATTGATTGAGTTATTGATGTACTTGACATTTCTTCTAAGACAATTTTACTACTCGACTTGTGATCCATTATATAGTCATTTTCCATAAAAACTGCATTTGCGCAAACAAATACTTTCTGGTCTAAAGGACTATAAAATAGACCACCTCTAGTTCGTTTTGAATATCCTACAAATAAACATACTTCTGTTCTTGAACCTAATTTATCTAAGTATGTCTTTCCTTTTCGTACATGTTCAGGTGTGCCCCATATATGAATATGGTGCATTACTGGCTTTCGCCCACTCCACAATTCTCTAGGTGTTAAAGGAACATACTGTGATGGCACAAGATTCAATAAGTACATTGTCGTTTCTAGTACATAACCCCAAAAGGAAATAGGAAGAGTAGAAAAACTCATCATAGACCTTACCATATCCAAAAGAGTCGCGTTTCTTCTTTCTGCTACACCATTTTGCTGGGGTGTACCCGGTGCAGTCAATTCAGATATAATTCTTTTATTAGATAACTAATCTTTGAATTCCCCAATGAGCTATTCACCTCCTCGATCCGATCGAAGGACCTTTATGTTTTTACCAAATTGCCTTTCTACTTCTTCCTGAAATTCTTTGAATTTTTCAAATACTTCATGTGACGCCCCCAAAATAAGTCCACACAACCCATTTTGAGTCACCAAAATACATAATACAAAACCCAAATACAAATACGAATTTTTCAATTTATAACTATTAAACTGTCGTGCAAAATACGACAACACACATACTGTAAGTTTCAATACAAATATTGTACTGAAACTAGTACAACAATAATCACACCTAACTTACGTTCTCAATACAATTATTGTTATACTATTTTATAATGTATTAAGATATTTCTACAGTCTCAGACCATTACTCTATTTCTCGGCTAGTCCCAGCTACACTCTCATTTCCTGAGGAGAACAATGGAACAAAAAGAAAAAGGGTGAGCAAAAATAACCTAGTAAAGAATATCATGACTAAGATAATGAAGAATAAATTATCTTTAACCTTCAATATTGAAAGATCAGAGATTTAAAAATAATATAAGTTTGCAACAATAACAGCAGCGGAACAAGCAATCCATTAGAAGAGTCAGGTAGACTATAATGTCCACTATTTTCTACAATTTAAAAGTTCACCATCAATATTTTATCCATGTAACACCAATCAACAGTTCCTGTTTATGCTCATCCAAATCAACAGTTTATCTTTACACTACGGGCCAAAGATATTCATTTGTAACACCAATGGCCATGATTGTGCCAAACAACATTCCATCTTTGCACTACGGGTCAAAAAAGACTTTCACCACAAACCTTTGTCTGTAACACCAAAGGTCAAGATTATACCAATACACAGTTCTTGGTCATAATCATGCAAATCACCGGTTCATCTTTGCATTACGGGCCAAAGAGAACTTTTCACCACAATTTAAGTATGAAGATTATGACAATAATATAGAGGATGAATAGAAACAATAAAAACAATGGGATCAAGAATAAGAATAAATATTAGATATTTGTAATTTAATTTATCCAGTGTCAAAGATTGTCCAAATTGCCAACATGATATCTAGAAATTCGATTATAACTCAAGAATAAAATCAATAAAATTCACGATTTAACTATAACGTGTAAAACGAAATAAAAAGATTCGGGTGAAAAGATATTTAAATGAAACACAAGCTATTAAGAATATTCTACTAATTTCAGGTATTTTCACCATTTAATAATAAGGTTATAGAAACAAACAATAATTTCTTACCATAAATGGAGAAATATGAAAGAAAACGATATCCCTTGACGAGTACAAAAGAAATGATATCTCATACGAGTATGAAAGAAAATAATATCAATTACGAGTATGAAAGAATGTACGAAACTGCAAATAGATTTTCACCCGTCATGCGGTAATCCGCATAGACAGATCATTTCCATAAAAGACTAATAAGGAATGAATACGAAGGGTTATTCACCAAACATGCGGTAGTCCACGAAGTCAGGTTATTGCCATAAGTTAATACATGGAATAGAATGACAATCCTTATAAGTATGAAGTAAAATAATATCACTTACGAATGTAAAAGCAAATGATATTACATACGAGTATGAAATAAATGATATCCCCTACCTTAGTAGGAGACTAAATCTAACTGATATAAAGGAGATTATCTTGAGAAAATCTTGCACTATAGGCTACACTCAAAGTATCTTTACACTCAAAAGAAATACGCAAAATTTTATAGAAGAAGAAATTTTTGATTCTGGTGTGATTTTCATTTCTTAACTAAGCAACCTATTTATAGGAGAATGGCAGTGTACTGTTTAAGAAAAATCACGCACGAAACAATTGAAAGTTCATAGGTGAAGAATTTGGTCTGATTTTTCACTATGCAATAAAATATTCTAATAAAACAAATAACTTTATATATAATATAATATATTATAATTATAGCCTAATAAAACAAACAACTTTATATATAATTTTAAAAAAAATTGTTTTATATGAAATTTTAATAAAATTCGGAATGTGGCTTTGACAAATGGCAAGGGTGGGTCCTAATGGAATAAAAAGTCAAACTTACAACAAACGCTTCATGACAAACCCCAAAAATGGAACAAATAACTATCACATATCACTTATCTATAAGCAACACATTTTTAATCTTGCAACAATTATTCACCATTAATAATATAGATTTATAATATTGACAACCAGATCATTCCTAGGAAAAAGGGGGTCTTTCGTATATACGGCGCTCAATTAAATAACTCATTTTCTTGACAGAATTTCTAGACATTGTCAATAATGCTAACTGGTCTAATAATATCATATCAAATAATATGAGTTACTGTGTCGTGACAAATCAATGATTTAATAATATAAAATATTATGCTGATTTTACGGTAACAATTATTAAGTTAAAATGTTGTGCAATTGCTACTTTATCAATTATTGAATCAATAATATGAAATATTGTGCAATACCGTGTGCTACTGTTCTTTTATTACCGGACATTTCAACAGTTGCAGGTGATAATATGTTGACAAAATACTGTCGTTTTCAATATTCGACAATTAGTCGCTGTGAGGCCCACCAATGTTTTGTTATTTCGGCGTCGTCGTACTTTCGTACTTTACCGAATACAATATTCTCCGACAAAAAGAATATTCCCCGACAAAAAAATATTTCCCGATATACTGTTTATCAGATAAATTTGTATATATCACCCTTAACTATAATATTATAACAATTAAACACTTTACTATTTAGAATAATAATCATAGAGAAAAATTAAATCTTATTCATAAAAGTCGGGGTCTTACACTTCAGACTTTCGATGCATAAGATATACATAACTAAATCTTGAGTAATCATCAGTAAAAGTGATGAAATACTCAAACCCTCCTCATGCTTGGGTATTCATAGGACCACATACATCTATATGAATTAATTCTAGCTTATCACTGGCTCTATGTTTCTTTGCCTTGAAAGGCCCTTTGGTCATTTTTTCTTCTATACAGGATTCGCAAACTGGAAGATTTTCAACTTCTAAGGAGCTTAGAGGACCATCTTTAACCAGTCTTTCGATCCTATTTAGATTAATATAGATGTCAAAGATAAGTTTGATTAACTGAAGAAACTTTTCTTTTAAATGGTATATGTTGACTACATTCAGTTTACATTAATGAATAATAATTAGGAGTAAGAATATACAAATTATCTACCAATGAACCAGAACAAATGAAATTTTCATTCTTGCGAATAACAACCTTGGAATCAAAATTAACTGAATATCCATGTTTAAACAAGTAAGAAACTGAAATTAAATTTCTACGAATGTCTGGAACATAAAGACAATCTACTAATTCTAAAGTCCTATCATTATTAAAATTGAGATGCACAACTCCCACTACAATAACTGCTACTTTTACGCTAGAACCAAGGTGTAGATAAATCTTGCCTTCATTCAATTTTTTGGTTTCCTGAAACCCCTGCAAAGAATTACAGATATGATTAGTGGTTCCCGAATCTACACACTAGGATTCAGTAGAACGACCCACAAAACATGTTTCATGAACGAAAGATTGATATTTGCCTATCTTACCAAATTGATCAATTAGACAATCAATCATACCTTGATTTTTTATCTTGGCTAGGTAAGTAGAACAATTTCTTTTCTAGTGACCTTTCTCCCCACAGTGGAAACATTTCCCTTGAGGTTTTGCTTTTGTCCCTTTCTTCCCAACCCCTCCAGATGGAGGTAGGTTTCCATTTGTAGCTTTCTTATCGTTATTCCTTTTTCGGTTCTTGTCCTTAGGTTTTTCCCTAGAAGTACCAGTTTCTGCAACAGGAATGCTTCCTTTTGCACGAAGAATACCCTCTGCTGCTTGGAGTTCCTTCATCAGTTCAAGTAAAGATAAAGACATTTTGTTCCTAGTGTAATTAAGTTTGAACTGATTGAAGGAATCAGACAAGGTCTCTAGCAACATGTCAACCTGGGTTTCCCCATCAACTGTTGCTCCCAGGATTTCCAGTTTGTTTAATTAAGAAATAATTTTTAAACAATGATCTTGAACTAAAGATATATCCCTCAGACATCTTAGAATTCATGAGTGTTTTCATCACAGTCTGTCGTGCTGCACGACTCTGGTCAGCAAACATTCCATGAAGGCTATCCAAGATCTCTTTAGCAGTGGTAGTAGACTGATATTGGTAATATATTTGACAAAGATGCCAATATATAGGAAAGAGCCATGTCATCAGCCTTTTGCCACTTCTTATGGTTATTCTTTTGTGCAACAGTAGCATTTTCTGAAAGAATTGGGCAAGATTCAGTCAACACAAACTTGTAGTCCTCAGCAGTCAAGACAATGTCAAGATTTCTTTTCTAGTCCACATAATTTGGTTCACTTAACTTATTTTCTTCAAGGATAACAACAAGGGGATTAAAAGATGACATGGTAATCTGTACAATTATACAATATGTATAAATTAAATGGTCATTCAATAAAAATAAACTTTTGCATATAATATGAAAGTGTAATCCTCAAACACAAACATAAAATAAACATGGCAACTTAATTTCAAATAATTCTCTTTTCGAATGGAAGAATAAGAATAATTTGAAATTACTATTATTTTTATATCTTGACATCTCATGAAATAAAAATAATTCACCATTTAATTCACCCCAAAACAATAATAATAAGAATCACTCCATTGGGGAGAATTATTATTTATGTTTTGTCAAGTGTATACCATCATCCATTCAAATTTTCTTTAAAATTTTAATACAAATATTTCAATGGGAAATAATTCATAATAAAATTTTAAATAATTTATCACAAGGATATCTATATCTAATATAACTAGATTCATGTATCTTCCGAAGGAAACTCAAAAAATTTGAGATTAGATACATATATCAATATAATGGACCAATGATGGAGGTCGTAAGAAATACAATTATTTCTCCCACTTGATTTTTATTTATATAAAAATAAGAATTTTTATTTATTTAAAAAATATATAATTATATTAATATCCCATATTAATACATATAAACATGTAAACTAAGATACATGCATATTCACATTTAACAATTACAACATTATAAAAATTCAGCAATTAAATATTATAATTGTTAACTACCAATTCATATTAATATAAATGAAAATAGGCCCACAATTTAAAACATGTGAATATGATAACTAATGATCTATTACTTTTAAAAAACAAATATATGAATTTGTATATTTACATAATAGATTTGTTAGTATAGTTGGTTTGAGTGTGACTGTTGCAACAATAAGGTCTGGAGTTCAATTCCTTGCAACAACTTAACATATTAATTTTAAAATGTTTGACACTAAAAGTCTAAAACTGTTGTGACGGTTTGGGCCTGGGCCTTGCTGCCACGGTATGGACCTAGGCTAAACAGTGTACAAATCTAATTTGTCCAACATGCATGTTCATTGTTGCAAGCAAGTATTGATCTCCAGACCTACCCCAAAACAAACACAAATAACTTATATTCCAACCAAAACCACTTCACCAACACAATCAAACATGTAAGAGTCCTTCTAACATTAATCCTTAATATATCCACATAAAAAAAATATTATATGTTAAATGAATTAACCCACATATAGCGGTAAACTTTGCTTGCTACTAATTCAGGGACCTCCCTTTTTTCAAACAACCCACATATATCCGAAAGCAACAGTTAATTGAATTATAAATGATTCAGTACATATATTCGTAAGCACTAAAAAATTATATCCGTAGATATCAATTAATTGAATTATAAAACAAATCTGAATTATAAAATCTGAAGAGCAGTACAAGAAAAAAAATATCCATACATTTGTCGAATATAATTCAAACTAAATAATATAATCATGATTTATGAAAATTATGAGTTTGCTCTGATACCAATTGTAGGAAACGATTTTTAAATAAATTAATAATTTTTACTTTTAAAAATTATTATCCCAAGATCTTTCTCATAATTTAGCATAATCAAAAAAAAATATTATATACCTCGTGCTCGGTTGTAGCACAATGGAGAATTTTTGCTTATTCTGATGATGGATTTTTCTCCCTCCTGATCTTCCTCCCTATGACCCTTATTTTGATATACTTTTCTGAATGTGGGCTCAAAATACTACAAAGTGATAGAATATATAAAGTCCTCAACACCCTGATATTTATCAGGATAATTGAAAACTTTTCTGATATATTTTATCCTGCTATTTTGTTATATCTTAATAAGGGCTGGAGTGGGGATCAAGTAGGATTCTATACTTTTAGCTCCATTATAATACTAATTTCTGATTAACTCTTTAATCAATTAGCTAGAATTATATTAATTATAACTAATTCCACTAAATAGTTATAATTGCACTATAGAATTAATAGAATTAAAATTAATTAATTAAATCCTTTCACTATTAGTATCTTGCAAAAAATACTCCTCTACAATAATATTCATAAACGTGTGTAGGAATAAAACTTTTAACCCATTACGTTTAGTGCTTATATCCTTAAGTACATAATTTATAAACTTTTGATCAAACATTAATTTAATAAATTAAATTAATACTTTACTAATTTGAATTACTAAAATACTTGGCCAAGATTCTGGTGATCAACTAATAAATTATATCAAGGAGATATTATAATTTAATTGTAGAATTCCATCTTGAAAAATACATGTTCCTAATTTCATAGCATATATCACCCAACATATTGAAGTATTGATTGTATTAAAAATCTCACTCTTTAATATATTAAAGTGACATACACTATAAAATCAAGTTCATTATTCTCTTAGAATTAAGAGTAATTACACATTAATAGTAATTGAAAAATTATTTATAATAACAATATTTAACAAATAATTTTTCGTAACGATCCAATTCTATGTATTTCAAAAATACACCAATACAGTAGATTAAAATCTTTACTTTACATGACTAAGACAAATCATCCAATCAAGTGTATTATAATCTACTAGAATGGTATGTCCATTTCTATCTAAGATTGAGAACAATATATTTTTCTTTAATTATACATAACATATAATTTATGTCTTCTGTATATGACACTTCTTTATATATATAAATTATAAAATGTATAATTATGGACAAAATTTATGACACATTTAATTATGCAAAATGAAATTAAATTTTATTATTAAAATAATAAAATAAATATCACATTGTGTTTTTTCTGGACTTACAAACTTACAACACCGCCATAAAGGGTGGCGATGTAGGAACCGGGGGGGTTAAGTCTCGCTCTAACATAGGTACCATTTTCGATTCACCAATTGAGGTGTAAAGAAAGGACATGACCTTAAGTAAGATTTTATCAATTTTAATTTTGAAAAAGTTCTTTCTGCAGAAGCAACTGTTACAGGAATTGTTAATAAAATTCTATATGCGATGCATGCATTTGGAAAAGATTCTAACTTTTTTATATAATTCAGAATGCCAACTGGAGTGTTCTTCTTTTCTTCTGTTTGTATAACTTCTCTTAAAAATTTTAATTCCGAAAATAAATCTAGACCATCAATATCAATGAAATTTTTATATGTGAGAGCATTTTCAAGATAAAGACATTTATCATGCAAGCTATCATCATCAAATGATTTTAATTTTTCAAAACTAAACAGAAAACCAAAAAGTTCTTCATATAAATGAAACTGTTCAAACCTTTGCTCAATTGAGGAAATAGCTTGATCAACTATAAATAAGAAATAATCAATTCTAAAAGATTCTTCAACAGATTGTGTTATCTCATGATCAACATTTTCATCAAAGTGTTTTTTCCTACGAATTACACGTTTTTCTTGAAAAACAGGTTCAATTTCCAATTCTTTAGTAATCTCTATGGCCGAATTCATAGCAGCTGCAAATCCAATTTCTCTATAATTTTTGAAAAAATCTATAAGAGTTTGTAATTGATTTATAGCCACATCAATATGCATATCTTTTGATTGTAAAATTTTACTAACTGAATTGACCGCAAATAGCACATCATACCAAATAGTCAAACTCAATAAGAACTCAAAATCTCCAAACTCATATGTTGCTAAAGAGTTAGCTTCACTTCTTGTTTTAGAATCTTGATCAGCACTTTTTGCCAACTCTAACAAAGCATCCCTTATATTTGGAGCTTGAAATCTTATAGCTTTTACACTTTCAATGCGACTTTCCCAACGTGTTTGTGATAACGGTTTAAGAGTGAATCTCGGTACATTCTTTTTTAAAATATTCCATCTCTTTGTTGAAGAGGAAAATAATGTATATAAACGTTGTACCACTCCAAAAAAAGATACAGCTTTAGTACATGAGTTTGCCATATCACAAAGCACTAGATTAATGTTATGACTACCGCATGGTGTGTAAAATACTTTAGGATTAATTTCTAGAAGTCTTCTTTGTACACCTTGTTTATTTCCTTTCATATTAGATCCATTATCATAACCTTGTCCTCGTATGTCATTAATGTTAAGTTGAAGTTTCGCCATTATATTTATAAGTTCATTAAAAAGACCTAAACCAGTAGTGACATCTACTTTTATAAATTCTAAAAAATATTCTTCTATTTTTATTAGACTTGTTGAAATATCCACGCATCTTATTACGAGAGTCATTTGTTCTTGATTACTTATATCAGGAGTGCAATCAAGTATAATTGAAAAATATTTTGCTTCTTTAACTTTTTTAATAATTTTACTTCTAATTTCATTTGCTATCAATTGTATCAATTCATTTTAAATTTTATGACCAAGATAATGTTTATGAATCTCACCTTTTTGAATACGATTAATATGTTCTTGCATCACCGGATCAAATTATGCGATCATTTCAATTAAACTTAAAAAATTTCCATTATTTTGTTGATAAATCTTTTCTTTTGTTCCTCAAAATGCTAAATTATTTTTACCTAAAGTCCTTATAATTGCAATAATTCTTTGTAATACATTTTTCCAACGGTCTTTCTCTTTGTTAATTTGTTATTGGACACTTTTATCAATTGTTTTATTTTTCAATAATCTTATTTGTAAATCACTCCAAGAGTACATATTAGTAATATACTCACTACTTGTTTCATGTCTTTTAAGATTACCACTAAGATTTCTCCAATCACTAGTTCCTTGATTAGCTAATTGATTTGTATAAGTTTCTAAATTAAACAACTTGCAGCAAAAACAAAATACACGATCTAATTCATTTGAATACACTAGCCATTTTCTATCATATTTCTCCCCATTTAATAAAGTTCGAGTGTAATATATAGTAGAAAAATGCCTAGAGTTTCTATCTTTAGGAAATTCTAAATCATTATGTCTAATTGGACCATTTTCTACTAACAAATCTCTTAATTTTGAGTCAATATTTGTCCATTGTGCTGGATCATAAATATTGAGAGGCCTAAGTGTTTCGGTAATATATTCATTTGCTTCTAAATTATTTTTATTCGATATATTCTCATTAGTATCTTTTGATTTACTAGCATTAAGATTTTTTTCATTGTTGTTATCTTTCGATTGACTATCGCAAGGATTATTTTCATTTGTTTCTTTTGATTGTGTTATTATATTATCTTCCAACTCTTTAAACTGAACTTCTAGTTCATTTGTGGAACTTTCACCTAATTTTTCGGTGATATTTTTTTTAGTATTGGTAACAAATTTTTCAAGAGCTCCCTTTTGGGATTCAATTAATTTTTCTACTCTTCTTTTTTTTGAAGTTTTTGATATCTAGATTCATATTTTCGAGTAGCCATATAGTGCTAAAAAAACAAGATACAAGCCAAAAAAATAAATAACAAACAGATACTTTCCAAATTCCAATCAAAAAATAAATAACAACGGTCAATAGATAATTCTTAGCAAAAAAAAATAACAGAACTTTTTTAACCAAAACAAGTAATAATAGTACCTAATTAACAAATAAAATTAAAATAGAAAAGTATAGAACAATAGAACCTGATTATGCTGATTAATAATTTATCCCAAGAGGCCAAGATTAAATACCTGAACAATGATTAATGAACATTACAAATTCATAAATTAAGAAATATTAATTTACAAATCCTAATTGCAAAGAAATTGTTTTACAAAACTTTAATACCTATCATCTAAAAAAATAAAATCGAAAATGATTCAAAATTACCTATTGATGTAATGTAAATATGTAATGATGTGTTGAATTCAATATTTGAAGCAAAAAAAATTAGAGAGAGACGAAGTGATAAAGAGATGAAGAGACTAAGAGAGAGAAGTATAGAGAGGCGAGAGGTCAGCAGAGGGGAGGCAAAGAAGAAAAGAGAGAATGGTTTAATTGTTAGGGTTAGGGTTTGTGAAATAAATTGGGCCTTTTTTAAATGGACTCAAGTTTATGGTTTATTAAAAATTTTGGGCTTTTTAAATTTTGGGGCCTCTTAATTTTTGGGGCCTAAAGCACTGGCTTAATTCGCTTAACCATTGGGCCGGCCCTGGATGCTACAACAGAAAAAAGAAGGATTTGCTCCAAGCTTGGCATCCACAAAACTCCCATTCTTGAAATAGGAAACTTTTAAAATATTAGTTGCCAAGGAATCAAGTTCAGTAATAAAGGTGCCATCCCTGCTTTGCAAGAAGTGCATCATTGAAGGTGGCGAAGTCGTGGAATCACATACCTCCCATGTTTTTAGGCCGACATAGTGAATCCCAGGTTTTTCAATCCATCATGCTTGTATCCCCACCAAAAATGATTGAGAAGCGAATTAATTTCGGAGCAGGTTGACACAAGAACCTTGAAGCAAGATCTGATAAAAGTGGGAATGGACTAAGCAACAGATTTAATAAGAACCTTCTTGCCAGCATAGGAGAGTAACTTGTCATTCCATACTTGCAGAGCTTTCTAGATCTTATCCTTAATGCCAGTGAAAATACCCCTCTTGTTGCGCCCCATCATTGAGGGAAGGCCTAGGCATTTCCCCAGATCCATTATCTCTGGTATACCAAACAATTAAGAGATGGATTGTTTAATGTCTTGACTGGTATTAATGCTGAAAATGATGGCACTTTTTTAAAAATTAACCAGTTGCCCAGAAGCAGAACCATAAAGTGATATTAAGTCCTTCATGAATTTAGCCTCGCTTACAAATTACTTTAGAGAACGAAAAAGGGATGGGAAATTTTCGGAGCACCTCGACATACCCCCACCCCAGTTATGGCACGACGATTCTTAGCCCTTTGGAGAAGATGAGAAAATCCCTCGACACAAATAATGAATAAGTACGAAGATAGGGGATCTCCTTGCCTAATACCACGAGAAAGTGCAAAGGATGACAAAGATAATCCATTGAATAGGAAAGAATAGCAGACTGTTGAGGACAATTCATTAGTAAGTTGGTCCAGTGAGGAGAAAATTTCATACCAAGAATAACGCATTTAAGATAATCTTATTCAATACGATCATTTCCCTAGTTTAAGTCCAAAAAACCTTGCCTCATCGTTTTCGCTTGAAAAAAATGCAAGGTCTCAAACACCGCAAATGATGTTGTCACTAATCAAGCGCTTGTTCACAAAAGCGCTTTGAGTCTCAGGAATTATAGAAAGTAAGACACGCTTGATACGATTAGCAAGAACTTTGGAGAGAAGCTTGTAGAGAACAAAACAAAGGCTGATTGGGCAGAACTGTGAGATTTTACTAGAGTTGGAAACCTTCAGAATCCCCGTATATATATATATATATATATATATATATACAGTGAGGATCAGGTCCGGACTCCCGGACCTGACCAAAATCCGGACCTGGAAATTTTTTTTTTTTTTTTTTTTTTTTTTTTTGCAAAACAGTTAATAAAAAATATATAATGATTTTTGGTATTGAAAAAAATTATTAAAACAGTGTTTTGGGTTTGATTTGGATACATATAACAAATAGTGTTGTACCGACTGTATAACACTATTTGTTATATGTATCCAAATCAAACCCAAAACACTGTTTTAATAATTTTTTTCAATACCAAAAATCATTATATATTTTTTATTAACTGTTTTGCAAAAAAAAAAAAAAAATTCGGGTCCGGATTTTATCAGGTCCGGGAGTCCGGACCTGATCTTAACCCTATATATATATTATATGATTATTTTTCTCTTAAAACTATATTACTTTTAAGCAACTCATATATTATTAGATACTACTATTAAGTTGAATTTTTAGTTACTTAAAGTTACTAAATTTTATGAGAAGCCTCGATTTTGTGAGAGTGAAATATTGATATTGATTATATATTGATGAGCGAAGTTAATTGATAAAACAAAATTATGAATTAAAATAGAGCTTTTTCCTAACTCTAACCCATTTTATTCATTGGGCGTAATTAAAAGTTTTATTTTAAAATTTTAAGTATTTTACTTAATTATAAGAAAATATTTATCCAGTTAACAATTCCATAATTTATTTTAAAAATCTATTCTATTAAAATTTAATTATGGGGATACATCTCATTATAGGGATTAAGGAGAGTCTATAGAATGGGTCAGGAGGGGGATTAAAGAAAACTAAGGAAAAACTTACTTTGAATTTTCTGTAGCTTTTGTTAAATTATTGTCGTTGTTAGGTTGTACAGTAAATGAAGAGGTGTTTACCATTAAATTATCATGTTCGGTCTAATTATGTACTACCTCCGTTTCAAAATTAAAGATATATTTTGATTTTTGAGGTCAAAAACGACATATTAAACTTCAAAATTCATATAACTCATAAAAGTTTAGAATGAAATAATTTTGTGATTAATAGTTTTTGTTATATATTATACAACAAGTTCATTAACCCCGTGTGAAGCACAAACGGTATGTATAATGGTTTATTATATTATTAAATACATAAAAATTAATTAAGATTTTGAGAAGATAATTGTAGTTATTAGATTATTAAATATTTATTTAAATAATATAATATTGAATTATATATTATGGTTACTTCGATCAATTATTAAGCTAAACATTTGAATGGAGTGTATATTTATTTAGTTATGATTATGGGAAAATAATTATTTTAATTTTATTTAAGCTTGTAATGAAATTTTATATTAGTGTTTATATTGACAAAATTTACTTGAAATTCTAATCCAAATAGAAGTATGAAACTCAAGCTCTAATAAGTTTAATTTAGTTATGAAAATTAGTTAGTAATAAATTCACTATAATTTTAAACTAATTTTACAATTATTATGTTTTAAAAATATTCACATATATTATTAATAAAATTAATCATGTGATTTGATAAAATTTCAAATTTAAATGAATTAAATTAGTTAGGATATTAATTTAATAATAAAGTTTACGACTAATATTCGCGTGATATATCTCTTTAGTTTGTTTAATTGTTTGTTTGTAATTGTTTTGCACGTGAATTTTTTTTTAGTGAAGTGTATTTTACCAATTTTGTAATAAAATTGGTAAAATCAAAAATAAAAATTCTTTTAGAAGTTATCCATTCTATTAAAGATTGGTTGGGTTTCTTTTGAATACTTTATAATTTAGATAGTATATATTTAATTATTAATTATTATAAATTTGTACAGTACTTATACTAATTTGAATAGGAAAGAAAAAAAAAGTATTCTTTTTTTTCTATTCCTCCTAGACATAGGAATATTTTTAAATTTGGATAGTATTTAATTGATATAAATTTGAAAAGTACTTATGCTAATATGAATTAGAAAAGCTAAACCAAAAAGAGTAAATCTTTATGTACATCTGATCTACTCATTCCTTACCGAACGCAAATATATATGTCGTTTTGGTATTATTCTTTTTTTAAATTATATGCCTCTTTCTCCTTACGCAACAGTGAGCTCTCCCTCTCTCCTGCAATGAACTCTCCTCCTAAAGTGAACTCTCCCCCTCACTCCCCTCTGTCGACTTAGTCTCTCCAGTAATCTTTCTTCGGTCAAATACCAGATTCTCTTCCCTCGTTCCACACAATAATTAATCTATGAAGCTCTAATAAGGTAAACCCTTTTTTGAGTAATTTCTACTTTCAATTGACGGGATTATTTTATTTGGGTTTAATTGGGTTTCTTCCATAATTTCTTGTCAATTTGAGTTTCTTCTTTGTGTTTCTTGTCTAATTTAGATTTAATTGGGTTATTCATAATCTTCACTTTATTACCCAAAATAAGACGAGGATTTTTCGATTATATTAGTCATCTCTATATTGTGTATCCTTATAATTTAATTTGGGTTTCTTGTCTAATTTTTATGGCACTCTTTAATTATTGATTTTCTCTTTGTGTGTTTGTCATCCAAGTTGTCTAAGTTAGGTTTAATTGGGTTTTTCATAGTCTTCATTTGGGTTTCTTGTCTATGTCTGTCTTGCAAAAAGTTTACAATAAGAAGGAAAATAAAAAAGAAAGAATTACATGTTAATTTTTTTTCTTCAGTAATCAATGATCATGTTGTCTGAAGCTAACAAATTTTTTTAATCTTTTTTGGGTTAGATTGTTTGCTGTTGTGGATGCTTTTGCTGCTTGTTTCAAGGCTACATTGAAAAATTTCTTTTGGGGCTTTTATAGTAGTATGCAAGTTCTACCAATGGAATCGGAAATAGATATTAGTTCTACAAATATGGATATTGACTTAGAAGAGAATGAAAAACAGAATAATCAAATAGTGGAAGAGCCCAAATTACATATGGTGTTTGATAATATTGATGAGGTTTATGAATACTATAGGAAATATGGTGCTCAACAAGGATTTGGAGTGACTAAAAGAAGTAGTAGAAAATTGGACGGAGTGGTTAAATATTTCACAGTTGTATGTCACAAATATGGAGAACCAAAGAAGAACTCGAAGATTACTCTAAAACCGCATCCGGTTATTAAAGCAAATTGTAAGGCTAAGATTTGTGCCAAGTTATTGAATGATGAAAAATGGGGTATAACCACTTTGGAGCTTACACATAATCATGCTGTAAGTCCAAGTAAGTCTCGTTTTCATCGGTGTAATCGACATGTGACCCCTTATATAAAGAGAAGACTTGAGTTAAACAATGATGCTGGGATACCAATGAATAAAAGTTATAATTCACTTAGAATTGAGTATGGAGAAAATGGAATGCCTTGTTTAAAGAAAGACTGTGAAAATTATATGGAAAAATTTAAAAAGTTAAGGCTTGCTGAGGGTGATGCTAGTGCACTTCAAAATTATTTTGCTAAAGTTCAAGCAGTGGATTCTAATTTTTTCTATGTGATAGATTCAGATGAAGAAAATCGGATCAAAAATTTATTTTGGGCGGATTCGAGGTCTAGATCTGCGTATGAGGAATTCGGTGATGTCATCACATTTGACACAACTTATTTGACTAATAAATACGATATGCCATTTGCTCCTTTTGTTGGAATTAACCACCATGGACAATCCATACTACTTGGTTGTGGCTTGATATCAAATGAAGATACTAACACTTTTGTTTGGTTATTTAATGCGTGGCTTTCTTCCATGTCTAGAAAAGCTCCAGATGCCATTATCACTGATCAAGACCAAGCGATGAAAAATGCGGTTGAGATAGTTTTTCCCAATGCTCGCCACCGATGGTGTTTGTGGCACATAATGAAGAAGGTTCCTGAAAAATTAAAAGGGTATGAGCATTATGAATCAATTAAATTTACGTTACATAATGTTGTTTATGATTCTTTGAGTGTAGATGATTTTGAATGTGAATGGAAGGCAATGATAGAAAATTATGATCTTGAGAACAGTGAATGGTTGGAAGGATTGTATAATGAAAGACATCGGTGGGTTCCTTGTTTTGTGAAAGATATTTTTTGGGCGGGAATGTCTACGACACAAAGAAGTGAAAGTATGAATGCTTTTTTTGATGGATTTGTCAATGCAAAAACTTCCTTGAAAGAATTTGTGGACCAATATGATAATGCGTTAAGGAGTAAAGTGGAAAAAGAAATAGCAGCAGACTCTCATTCTTTGACTTCACGTGTACCTTGTGTTACACATCACGCCATTGAAAAACAATTCCAAGAGGTTTATACCAATTCCAAGTTTATAGAGTTTCAAACAGAAGTGGCGGATGGAGGAATGTACTGCGATACAAGGTTTGTCGAATCTCATGATAAAATATTTCATTATGAAGTGAAACAACTTTGTTACTTTGGGGAAAAAAAAGATCGCCCAAAAATTGTGAAATTCAAAGTTTGTTTCATTGAAGGAGAAAATGAATTTGAATTTGATGTGAAGTGTAACTGTAAATTATTCGAATTTCGAGGAATTTTATGTAAGCATATAGTTAAGGTACTTCATTTTGAAAGGTTTATATTTACCGTTCCAACAAAATACATTTTGAGAAGGTGGAGAAAGGATGTAAAGCGACGTCATACTAAAGCTAAAGTCACTTATAATGTTTGGAAAGATACGGAACCGGGACAGAGATATGCCAAGGTGTGCAATACTTTTTTCGACCTTGCAGATATTGCATATGACACTCAAAAAAGATGTGACCAACTTGTAGATCGGCTTATTGAACTAAAGGTGGAATGGAATACGGAGGATGGAATTTGTGAAAAAAGTAAACCTACTCAAAAGTTAAATGCGGGTGAATCTGAAAACAACGATCCAAATGAAAGCCAGAAATTACTTTCACCAAAAAAGAACCGATGCAAGGGGCGTCCTCCTAGTAAAAGGAAGGTTGGTAAGATGGAAGAAGTTTCGAAAAAATTCAAACTGAAAGAACAAAAAAAAGGTTTTTCTAAGTATGAGTCGAGAAACACAAAGAATATGAAGAAGGTATGATTTTTCTTATTTTGTTATATATATATATATATATATATATATATATATACGCAATCCGTATATTGTAACTTTTTTTTTTGCGATTAATATTGGCGTATAAAATGAACTTGTATGTTTCTTTTATTTTAGGCCTTTGAGCTTGATACCACTATTAATCAACCACCTACTTTTCAAGAGACGGAAGAGAGTCATCATGGAAATATTAACTTGAATGTGAGTAATGATTTTAAGTTTTAAATTTTACCTTTTCATAGATCATAAATTTTATATGTATGGACTGAATTAACATCGACAGTTCTTATCGGAACTTGTAGGAATCTATATGGGGAGATAAACTTCTGAATCTTGGCACGGTGTGGAATTTTGGGTCTATGGGTGAAGGCACTTCTAATGTTGGCGACAGAGATTTTTGACTTGATTTAATTGTAGCTTTGATATATTAAAGAGATTTAGGTGGCTCAGCGGATGATCATTTGTTTTCATCATGTACTAGCTAATGATCATTTGATATATTCCATATATACCAAAGTATTCTAATTGTGATAATTTGTTTTCATTTTTAATTTTTTAAATTTTAATGTTGGTTTGCTCTCAATTGATGAACACAATAATTGGAATTCGTTTCATAAACATTATAGTCACAATTTACATGTTTACAAGGGGCATACCCCAGGTAATTATAAAAACGATGATACAATAGCTTAATAGCTCAAACAACTACAAAGCAGACAAATTCGATCAAAGAGGCAAAAAACTACTGTGTTTCTCTGGCTAATGGTAAATATAGCAGTACACATTGTACTGGCTAGCTTCTTCAATGTCACCATCATCAGAAGTGCAAACAGTTTCCCAGCTTTGAAAGCTTATTCAAATGTACCTTCACCAACCTTGGCAATACTTTCTGGGCCACTGTGTTAACAAAGATGCAATAATAATAGGGGAATCACATCAATATAGGAACAGTAGAAATAAACAATCAAATTAACAAAGATGCAATAATATGGAAGGAGAGGGACACTTTTTTCACCTGAAAAGGATAAAGATTGTCAAATGTTAATTTTATTAAAGTTCATTCACTGTAAGGACCTAGCAAAAGTTATATTAGAATAACACAAGTTTCTAGCTAAGCCCATATTAAAGACAACTACATTACAGGGGAATCACATCAATATAGGAACAACATGAACCGTGAAACAAGCAGCAAAAAGCATCCATAACAGCAAACAATCTAACCCAAAAAAGATTAAAAAAATTTGTTAGTTTCGGACAACATGATCATTGATTACTGAAAAAAAAAATCAACATGTAATTCTTTCTTTTTTATTTTCCTTCTTATTGAAAACTTTTTGCAAGACACACAGAGACAAGAAATCCAAATGAAGACTATGAAGAACCCAATTAAACCTAACTTAGACAACTTGGATGACAAAACACACAAAGAGAAAATCAATAATTAAAGAGTACTATAAAAATTAGACAAGAAACCCAAATTAAATTGTAAGGATACACAACGTAGAGATGACTAATATAATCGAAAAACCCTCTTCTTATTTTGGGTAATAAAGTGAAGATTATGAAAAACCCAATTAAACCTAAATTAGACAAGAAACACAAAGAAGAAACTCAAATTGACAAGAAATCGTGGAAGAAACCCAATTAAATCCAAATAAAACAATCCCGTCAATTGAAAGTAGAAATTACTCAAAAAAGGGTTTACCTTATTAGAGATTCATAGATTAATTATTGCGTGGTACGAGAGAAGGGAATCTGGTATTTGACCGAAGAAGATTTATCGGAGAGGCTAAGTCGACAGAGGAGAGTGAGGGGGAGAGTTCACTGTAGGAGGAGAGTTCATTGCAGGAGAGAGGGAGAGCTCACTGTTGCGTAAGGAGAAAGAGGCATATAATTTAAAAAAAGAATAATACCAAAACGACATATATATTTGCGTTCGGTAAAGAATGAGTAGATCAGATGTACATAAAGATTTACTCAACCAAAAATTGGTGAAACCAAACCAAATCAAGTTTGTACTTTTAATTATATAAGTTCACAAACCCTGTGGGAAGCACGAGTGTCATAAATAATAATTTATTCTATTAAGAATTAAAAAAATAATTGTGATTTCGAGAACATAGTTTAAATATTTATTTAAATAACTAATGATTGAATTATATATTGCAGGTTCTTTCAATCAATTAGTAAGCTAAATATTTGAATAGATTATTGTAGATTTATTTAGTTATGAATATTAGAAAATAATTATTTTAATTTTGTTTAAGTTTGTAGTGGAATTCTATATTAGCGTTTATATTGACAAAATTTGCCTGAAATTCTAATCCAAATAGAATTATGAAACTCAACTTTTAATAAGTTTTAATTTAATTATGACAATTAGTTATGAATGCATCCACTATAACTTTTCAATTAATGTTACTGTTATTATGTTTCAAAGTCACATATATTATTAATACAATTAATCATGTCATTTGATAAAATTTCAAGTTTTAATGAATTAAATTAGTTAATTAGGATATTAATTTAATAATAAAGTTCTGACTAATAATAATATAATTAAATCGTCGTGATATGTTAAGAGGTTTTTTCGATATCTTAATATTTTAATAAAATTGTAGCAATAAAATTATCATATATAAATTTATTAAGATATATAAACTAAATAAAATTATTAAAAATAACACATGTAATAATTATTGATGGATAACATGTAGTAATTATTCAAATGTGTAGAATATTTGTACTAATTTGAATAGGAAAGAAAAAGATATTTTTTTCTATTTCTTTTAAATATGTGAATATTTTTAAATTTAGATAGTATTTAATTGATACAAATTTAGATAGTACTTAAGCTAATATTAATTAGAAAAACTGAACCAAAAATTAGTGAAACCAAACCACACCAAACCAATTTGTGCTTTTAATTATACTAGCACTACACTACGTGTAAAGCACAAGATCTTATTTGTTTCGTTGATAATTCTTTTTAGTAGAATGTTTTTTTTTAATAATTGGTTAATATATTATATTTGTAGTTATATTATAATAGTATTGACAATTAGTATTATGTAAGATGATTTTTATAAGAAAATAGTTTTATTCTAAATATATTATTTAGTTAATAGTAAATTTCTTACTTATACTTGAAATATAATTATACTTATATTTTAATAATAGTAATTAATTCAAATTAGTTAAGATGATCTGTATGAAAAATTATTTTCTTCTCAAACTATATTATCTAAGTAGTAATAAAATCTTATTTATAATGGTAACAAATTAATATTTGGTAAGATGATTTTATGATTTTTATTTTTTTTGTAAAAAAATATTACTAAATTAAGTTTTGTTGAACGAAATTATGATAATGTTGAAGTTTTTAAATTTTTTTCTACAAACTATTATTGGATACAGAAATTAATTTTGTTTCATTATTAATAATTGAATCATATTGTTGGTTAATATATTATATTTATACAATTTATTTTAATAACGATAACCATTTAATATTACGTAAGATACCCTTAAAATAAAATTTGTTTGCTAATGATATTATATATATGTATACAAGTAATACAGTATTAGTGAAATCGTACTTATATTCGTAATATAATCATACTTGCAAGTTAACAATAATAGCAAAGTAATATTAGATACGTTGATCTTATGCTTGTTTTATTGTAACATTAAATTACTTATATTTATTTCAAATCGCCTTATTATATAATTAAGATGTTGTTTAGTTGTTGTTGTATTTTTTATAAATATATTATTGAAAAGGGTAATTTGCTTTCAATATTTAAAATTTTAATTTAATAATTGAATCAAATTATTGGTTAATGCATCATCTCTCTCTCTCTCTCTCTCTCTCTCTCTCTATATATATATATATATATATATATATATATATAGTTTAATATTTGATAAGGTGATTTTTGTAGGAAAATAGTTTTCTTCTAAAATTATACTAATACCTACTAATAATAAAATCTTGCTTATACTTGAAATATAACTACACTTATATTTTAATAATAGTTACAAATTAATTTATGAAAGTAATATAGTTTAGATTTTTTTTTCTCAAACTATAATATCCAAGTAACAATATAAATTTAATGGCTGAATGACACATATGTTAGAAATCGAGGATCACACACGCACACGACAGTATAGAATTAACACAGAGATTTACGTGGTTCCCCAAAACTTGGGTACGTCCACGGGCGGCTAGTTGTTTATTGATTCTCTTGATTAGGTTACATAGAGCTTTACAATAGATAGTATTTATAGCTATTAATCATATTCCAACCCTACTTCACATTATGTCTCAAATACCCATAATGTCCTATCAGAAATCAAATAGAAAAAATTGAATTCGCCGAACGGCGCGCCCCGCGCCGTTCCTTGGCTTCCACTGGCGCGCCCCGCGCTAGTCCATCCGAACCTGAAACCCGCCTGTGGCGCACCCCGCGCCGTTTCAAGCCCAGCAACAGCGCGCCCCGCGCTACCCATGTAGAACACCACAAAAGCCTTAGCGCGCCCCGCGCCACTCTGATGTTGTGCAATAGTGCGCCCCGCGCCGTACGTACAGTGACTCTGTACAATCTCCACCTGGCGAATAACCTCGCCTATTTAGAAGATAAGCCACTTGTTCCAACCGGTTGGGGGGAATACACCTCTCTAGCATGTAGAGACATTAACCAAGTCCAAGCAATGCTTGAACTTGTCCGCGGTCACAGTCTTTGTCAACATGTCAGCTGCATTCTCTGAAGTGTGCACCTTTTCCAATATCACATCACCCATAGCAATCAACTCTCTCACTTTGTGAAACCTTACGCCGATATGCTTGGTCCTTGCATGATAAACCTGATGCTTTGCCAAGTAAATGGCACTTTGACTATCACAATACAGCTGCACTCCTCCTTGATCTATGCCCAACTCATTCACAAAACCCTTCAACCACAATGCTTCCTTTCCAGCCTCAGCCAATGCCATATACTCAGACTCAGTAGTAGATAGAGCTACTAGAGATTGTACCATGGATCTCCAACAAATCGGTCCACCTGCTAGTGTAAACATATACCCTGTTGTAGATCTCAAATCATCCAACCTCCCAGCATAATCCGCATCTACATACCCCACAACTGAAATCTGATCCTGTGGCTTCACAAACATAATCCCATGATTTGCAGTACCCCGCAAGTATCTGAATACCCACTTAACCGCTTTCCAGTGTTCTCTCCCTGGATTTGCCATGTATTTGCTCACTGTGCTGACTGCATGTGCCAAATCGGGTCTTGTACATACCATTGCATACATCAAACAACCGACTGCGCTCGCATAAGGCACGTTCGACATATCCCAAGTTTCTTCATCCGACTTCGGACACTGTGCTGTAGACAACCTGATGTGACTTGCCAATGGAGTGCTGACCTGTTTAGCATTAGCCATACTAAACCTCTCCAACACTTTCTCCACATAAGTTTTATGTGACAACCATAACTTACCAGCTGTCCTATTCCTATGAATCTCCATTCCAAGTATTTTCTTAGCAGCACCCAAGTCCTTCATGTCAAACTCCTTTCCCAACAAGGCCTTCAACCTGTTGACTTCAACCATACTCTTTGCAGCAATAAGCATATCATCCACATACAGTAACAGAAAAATATATGAATCATCCTCAAGACTCTTAACATACACGCAACAATCATACTCACATCGAGTGAATCCGATCCGGATCATGAAAGAATCGAACTTCTTATACCATTGTCTTGGAGACTGTTTCAGCCCATACAGTGATTTCTTCAATCTGCAAACCATGTGTTCAGTCTCCGGCTGCTTGAACCCCTCAGGTTGCTCCATGAATATAACTTCCTCCAAATCACCATGGAGAAAAGCTGTCTTCACATCAAGCTGCTCTAACTCTAGATCATAGCTAGCCACCAATGCCAATATAATCCTGATTGAAGTATGTCTCACTACCGGAGAAAACACCTCATCATAGTCAATTCCCTTCCTCTGTGAATATCCCTTTGCAGCCAATCGAGCCTTGAATCTTTCTCTTTCCTTTACTAATACAGCTTCTTTCTTCTTGTATACCCACTTGCACCCCACTGGTTTCTTTCCCTCAGGCAATTCTGTCAATTCCCAAGTCTCGTTTTTCCTCAATGACTCCATCTCCTCTACCATGGCCTCCATCCATCTGTCCTGTTCAGGACTATCAATGGCCTCCTGAAAAGTAGACAGATCCCCACTAGTGGTAGATAGAGCATATGCAACCATATCATCAAACATGTACCTCTCTGGTGGTTTGATAGTGCGTCTGGGTCTCCTTGTGGCTATGCTTTCCTCCTGCTGCTGAATATTCTGTTCCACTAGCGGTGAATTGCTAGTGTCACAACTTTCCAGCTCAATCTGAACTTCCTGCTGCTGGTTGCTGGTCTCTGTCCCAGCCTCTAGTTTCTGAACTTCTTGATGTGCCTTAACCATGGAAGCTTCATCAAAAACCACATCCCTACTGATCACTACTTTCTTCGATTTCGGATCCCAAAGCTTGTACCCTTTCACTCCTTTCTTATACCCAAGAGAGATACATTGTTTGGACTTTGCATCAAGCTTTGACCTCTCATCACCGGGAACATGAACATAGGCTGGACAACCGAATATTCTCATACCTGAATAATCTACATCTTTCCCTGTCCATACCTCCTGTGCTACCTTACTATCCAGAGCAGTACTCAGTAACCTGTTTATAATGTAAACTGCCATACTCACTGCTTCTGCCCAGAAATCCTTTGAAAGCCCTGCATTCAACCTAATGCACCGAGCCCTCTCTGCTATAGTTCTGTTCATTCTCTCTGCTACCCCATTCTGTTGTGGTGTCTTTCTAACAGTCCAGTATCATTGAATCCTATGCTCCTCACAAAACTTCACAAATGGCTCATACTTGTACTTTGTCCCATTATCTGATTTAAGGCATTTAATTCGACTCCCTGTTTGGTTTTTCACTTCAGCTTTCCACACCTTGAATTTCTCAAAAACCTCAGACTTGTGTCGCATGAAGTACACCCAAACCTTTCTCGAAAAATTATCGATAAACGTTACGAAATATAGTGATCCCGCTTTTAAAGCTACTCTCACTGGCCCCCAAATATCAGAATGCACATAGTCAAGTATTCCCTTCGTTTTGTTCACCACACGCTTAAAACTCACCTTACACTGTTTTCCCAAAACACAGAACTTGCAGAAATCAAGCTTGCACGATTTTATCCCTTTCAACAGATTTCTTCTATGTAATTCCAGCATCCCACGTTCCCCCATATGCCCTAACCGCATATGTCATAACGAAGTATCATCAATATTAACAGTTGTAGTGGCAGCAGCTCCACCTACAACTGTACTCCCTATCAACCGATAGATGTTTCCATTAACCTTAGAACCTTTCATAATCACTAGCGCACCCTTTGTCACTCTCATGGCTCCACCACCTGTTTTGTACTCACAACCATTAGAGTCCAGAGTTCCTAGTGAAATTAGATTTTTTCTCAAACCTGGAATATGCCTAACCTCAGTCAGAGTTCTCACAACACCATCAAACATCTTCACCTTCATTGTGTCTATTCCAATGATATTGCACGAAGCATCATTACCCATTAGAACTGTACCACAATTTACAGACTTGTATGTGTTGAACCACTCTCTGTTAGGTGACATATGGAAAGAACATGCCGAATCCAAAATTCATGAATCTGCTACGTCTGTGTTTGTTGAAACTGACAACATATCCCCATCCTCTGATGATTCTTCCACAACGTTTGCAGTTTGGTTCTGTTTTCTTCCATGTTCTCTCATCCTTATTCCTATTCGGACAGTCTTTCTTGAAGTGTCTTGTCTCGTGACAACTGTAACACTTCAACCCCTTTGACTTGGGAGTCCTGCCCCTTGACTTCGATTTCCCATGCTTTCCTGATTTTCCTCTTTTCGTTTTTCTACCACGTTGCTCTCCACCTTTTACCACCAGCCCTTCACCCGAAACTCCCTCGGTCTGAAGCCTTCGATGGTTAAACATTAGTAGAGCAGAGGTGACTTCCTCCAATTTCAGAGTCGCTTTCCCCCATAGAAGGGTTGTAACAAGATTCTCCATGGAACCCAGTAAAGAGCATAACAACATCAACGTTTGGTCTTCTTCTTCGAATTTCACCTCAATCCTTAGCAGATCGCTAATTATCTGATTAAACGTATGAATATGTTGAATAAGATCCGAACCCTCGATCATATTTAATCCAAACAACTTTTGCTTCAGAAACATCTTATTTGTCAATGACTTTGACATATACCTGGATTCCAGTTTAGTCCAGACACCCGATGGCGATTCATCACCGATCACGTGATACATAACCTCGTCTGCAAGACACAAACAAATTGTACTCACAGCCTTTGCCTCGAGTTCATCCCAGTCTTCAGCCGACATGGTCGCTGGTTTCTTCTTCAACGCCTTCACCAATCCCTGCTGCACCAACAGATCCTTAACCCTCTGTTGCCATAGCTCGAAATTCCCAGTCCCATCAAACTTCATCACGTCAAACTTTGTAACTGATGATGTTGATGTCATCGTTCTTCGCGTGTTCAATCCAACTCCTAGCTCTGATACCAATTTGTTAGAAATCGAGGATCACACACGCACACGACAATATAGAATTAACACAGAGATTTACGTGGTTCCCCAAAACTTGGGTACGTCCACGGGCGGCTAGTTGTTTGTTGATTCTCTTGATTAGGTTACATAGAGCTTTACAATAGATAGTATTTATAGCTACTAATCACATTCCAACCCTACTTCACATTATGTCTCAAATACCCATAATGTCCTATCAGAAATCAAATAGGAAAAACAGAGTTCGCCGAACGGCGCGTCCCGCGCCGTTCCTTGGCTTCCACTGGCGCGCCCCGCGCTAGTCCATCCAAACCTGAAACCCGCCTGTGGCGCGCCCCGCGCCGTTTCAAGCCCAGCAACTTCGCTCCCTCACTCCGCTACGCTCCGCCTCACTCCGCTACGCTCCGCTTCGCTCCGCACTTGGCCTTTTCCGTAAACTTCTCAGTTATGAGCCACAAGTTCCAACAACATATGTCCCTCCAAGTTGTAACCCACTTTCAAAGTCGTCCTAAAAGTTCATTTTTCGTCAGTTAGGTCCCCAAAGTAATATTTTTTGGCCTTTTTTTTCCTTTTACCCGGTTTTACCTCAACCAGATCCATTTCAACCAAATTTTGACCTAACCCGACCCAATTTCAACAATAAATTTTATAAAGAAAACAAAAAACTTTTCAAATAATTATTATTTTAAAATTCTTGTAAAAACACTATTTTATTTTAAAATATTAAAAATAATTAATATTTTCAGGAAAAAATATTTATTCATAAAATATAGATTCAAATAAATTAAATAAGAAAATTCAAAAAAAATTCAAAAAATAAAGCATATTTTTTTATATTTTTTACGTAAAATACAAAAAAGAGTAAAAGATAAATAAAATAATAGATTCAACTTTTTTATAAAAAAAAGAAATTAAAAGGTTTTAAAAATAATTATTATTTTCAGGAAAAAATTAGAAATTTTTTCAATTTTTATAAAAATGAGTAAAGTTTTATAAAATATAGATTCAAAAATATTAGAAACTTTTATATTTTTCAATATTTTAATTCAAAAAAATTGAAATTTTTTCTAAAATTGAAATTTTTTCTAATTTAAAAAATTGAAATTGTTTCTAAATTTGAAAAATATTAGAAACTTTTATGTTTTTCAATATTTTAATTCAAAAAATTGAAAATTTTCTAAAATTGAAAAATTTTCTAATTCAAAAAAATTGAAAACTTTAAAACTTTCTAATAATTTTGAATCTATATTTTATAAGACTTTGCTCATTTTTTTTTAAAATTGAAAAGTTTTCTAAATTTTTTTCCTAAAAATAATAATAATTTTAAAAAATGTTTAATTTCTTATTTTTAAAAAAAATTGAATTTTTTTTATCTTTTACTCTTTTTTGTATTTTACATAAAAATGAAAAAAATTGCTTTTTTTTGAAAAAAAAAAGTTTATTTTCTTATTTAATTTATTTGAATCTATATTTTATGAATATATATATTTTCCTAAAAATAATAATTATTTTTAATAATATTTAAAATAATAATTAGTTTTCAAATTTTAAAATAAAATATTTTTATTAAAATAATATTTATTTTTTTTATTTTAAGATAAAATATTATTTTTAAAATAATAATTATTTTTAATATTTTAATAATTTTTGAAAATATTTAAAATAATAATAATTTTTAATTTTTTAAAATAAAATAGTATTTTTAAAAGAAGTTTAAAATAATAAAATTTTGTAAAATAATTTTAGAAATTTTTAGTTTTTTTTATAAAATTTATTGGTGAAATTGGATCGGGTTGGGTCAAAATTTGGTTAAAATGGGTCGGGTTTGGGTCAAACCGGGTAAAAGAAACGAAAACGCCAAAAAATATCAATTTAAGGATCTAAGTGACGAAAAATGAACTTTATGGACGACGTTGAAAGTGGGTGGCAGTTTAGAGGGACAGATGTGACATTCAGCCTAATTTTAATTAAGCTTTAATTATTGTATATATATTTCAATAAAATAATAAACTAATATTATATTAAATGATCTTATTTTGATTATTTCCTTATAAAAATATATTATATTAATTTTCTTTCCTTATAAAACTATGTTACTAATTGTAATTTCTAATTTGGACAGATTAATAATATAAGTTGTCTTAATGTTGGAAATTTAGAAGGTTGGACCAAAAACAGGTGAACTAAAAAAAACAAACAAACAAACCAAAAAAATAGAGGATGAACCAAATTATCTATTTAATTATAGTATAGACTAGCAGTATACCTCATGCAAATTATCTATTTAATTATTCTCGATTATTAAATTATATATATTTTTGTTATGTTTTTTTATACTTCTTCCGTCCTCAGAAGGATGATTTAAATATATTTTTCACATAAATTAAGAAAAATAAGATAGAAAAAAAGATAATTTTTTTTCAAATTTATCCTTAGTGCCCCCCATAAGATTAAATAAATTGATGTGTCCTTGTATTCTTTTATACTAATAGGCCCCACTAAATGATATACATACCCCTTATTTTTTGTAACTTAGGTCATTTTTTGAGGACAAATAAAATTGTATCTTAAGACATCCTTTTGAGGATGGAGTTTGAGGACGGAGGGAGTATATTATTTTGAATAAAATAAGTAATATTACTTTTTGACTTAACATGCTTTTGTTTTTTTACATGTTAATATTTAGTTTTTTTTTTCAAATTTTATTTATTAATTATTTATTTTTAATGATATATTTTTTGTTTATTTAAAACTTGTATTCTTTAAGTTAATTTTATGCACATACTTTTTTATGATTTAAATTTTCTTAATATTTTTTTGAGCTATCTACGTTCAGATTTCTTATTTTGGAAATCGAGAAAAATTTATACTAATAATTCAAAAGATTTTGAGATCCCAAATAAGTTGCTCGATGTTTAATCCTTTTCCTGCGAGTAACTTGCAGACAATTCAATCTAGTTGTAAGATCCCGACTTTATGAAATAAAAGTTTATTATTTTCTTTATGATTATTTTTCTAAATAGTAAAGTGCTTAATTGTTATAAATGATAGTTAAGGGTGTTATATGCAAATTATCTGATAAACAGTGCATGTCGGGGAATATTCTTTTTGTCGAAGAATATTCTTTTTTCGGAGAATATTATATTCGGTATCGTACGACGACGCCGAAATGGCAATATTGTCAACGATAGTGGGCCCCATTGTCGGATACTAAAAACGACAGTATTTGTCAACAGTATTATCACCTGCAATTGTTGAAATACCCGGTAATAAAAAGAACAGTAAAACGTGTTAGTCCACAGTAGTACACGGTATTTCATAAGCACACGGTGTTGCACAGTATTTTATATTATTGATTCAATAATTGATAAAGTAGCTATTGCACAGTATTTTGATTCAATAATTATTACAGTAGCATATGCATAATACTTTTTCATTATTTTATCATGACACTGTAACTCATATTATTTGATATGATATTTAGCATTATTGACAATGTCTAGAAATTTTGTCAAGGAAAAAGGTTATTTAATTGCGCGCCGTTTATACGGAAGGCCCCCTTTTTCCTGGGAATGATCTGGTTGTTAATATTATAAGTCTAAAATAGTGTTGATTAAAAATACGTGAAGCGTTTGTTGTAAGTTAACTTATTTTTCTGTGGGACCCACACTTTATTTCGTGGGACCCATAACTATTTGACCGGTGGGACCCACAAATTATTTTCGTAGAATAATTTCTTCAGATTTTATTTTTTTTGTGAGACCCACATGTCATTCAATAGTAATTACCGTCAGTAAATAGTTAATTCAGTTTTTATTTTACCTTAAGGTTAAAAATCTAAGTGAAAGCATATTCTAAGAATATACTATGGCATAAAGTATATTAAAAGAATATGCCAAGGGTATAAGAGTAATAAACCATGAAAATTTAAGGAAAAGACTAAAATTCCCTCACCTTGATTTTCCTATAAATAGGGAGGGTTTGCTTAAGAAATTTTCACACCTTCATTGCTTATACTTCCTCTCTCTCTCTAAATTTCTTGAGTTCTCTTAGTGTGCTAGGTTATTGTGAGTATTTGTGAGAATACTAGTATTATCCGAAGTTAGTAAACTTCATAGAAAGTAACATCCAGTCACTTGTTAACTAAGGTAGGGAATATCATTTCTTTCATACTCATATATAATATCATTTGCTTTCATGTTCGTAAGTGATATTATACTCATAAAGGTTGTTATTCGTTCTATATTAATTTGTGGGGATAACCTGTCCGTGCGGTATGACGCATGCTTGGTGAATATCCTTTTGTATTCATTCCTTATTATTCTGTGGGGATAACCTGTATGTACGAGTGTCGTACCTGGTAAATACCCTTCTGTATTCATTCCTTATTACTCTGTGGGAATAACCTGTATGTACGAGTGTCGTACCTGGTGAATAACCCTTTGTATTCTTTCCTTATTAATCTGTGGGTATAACCTGTCCGTGCGGATTTACGCATGCCTGGTGAATAACCCTTTGTATTCATTACTTATTAATTTGTTGTGGAAATAATCTGTCTACGCGGATTATCGCATGACGGGTGAAAATTCATTTGCAGTTTCATATATTCTATTATACTCATATAACGTATCATTTCTTTTGTACTCTTTAAGGGATATCTTTTTCTTTCACATTTCTCCATTTATGATAAGAGATCTTTGTTTGTTTCCAAAACCTTATTTTTAAATGGAGAAAATCCCTGAAAATTCGTAGAATATCCTTAATAGTTTGTGCTTCATCTAATATCTTTTCACTTGAATCTTTCTATTTCATTTTATACGTTATAGTTGAAGCATGAAATAATTTCTTGAATATCATTCTTGAATTTGACTCCACAATTTGGTCATCGTGTTAGCAATTTGGTCAATCTTTGATACTGATTAAATTATAAAGCTTTTCTTATCCTTGATCTCACTGTATCATTGTCATCATCCTCATACTTAAATTGTGGTGATAGTTCTCTTTGGCCCGTAGTGCAAAGATGAACTGGCGTGACATGATTTTGACCAAACTGTGTATTGGTATAATCATGACTTTTGGTGTTACAAACAAAGGTGTATGGTGAAAGTTCTCTTTGGCCCGTAGTGCAAAGATGAACTGGCGTTTGGCATGATCATGATCGGTGATGTTACAAATAAATATCTTTGGCACGTAGTGCAAAGAGAGGCTGTTGAATATAAACTGTTGATTTGGATATTCATAAACAGGAATTGTTGATTGGTGTTACAGGGATAAAATATTGGTGGTGATCCTTTAATTTATAGAAGATGGTAGATATTATAATCTACTTGACTCTTCTAATGGATTGTTGTTCCGCTGCAATTGTTGTTGTTGAACAATTAAAATATATTTAAATCTCTGATTTAATTCTGTTGAAGACTAAAGATAATTTTTATTCTTCATTATCTTAGTCATGATATTTCTTATTGGGCTATTTGTGCTCACCCTTTTCCTTTTTATTCCATTGTTCTCCTCAGGAAAAGAGAGTGTAGCGGGGACTAGCCGGGGAATGGAGTGATGGTCCGAGATAATAGAAGTCTCAATACCTTACTATTAGTGTGACAATAAGTGTATTGAGAATTCAAGATATATTTGTATTAATTGTTGTCGTATTTTGCACAACACTTATTAGTTGTAAATGGAAAAATTCATATTTGTATTTGTATTTTGTGGAATGTTATTGGCGACTCAAAATGAGTTGTATGGACCTATTTTGGGGGCGTCACAAATCTAGTACAACAAAATATTTCATTTAACAAAAAAAAATCAATTGCTATATAAATAGGATATCTTGTTTCTAACAATAATATGGTGATAAACTAATTAAATACTATATCACATCAAGTTATTAAAATGGTGGTGCATAGGTTGAGACATACAATATACCAAGTTGATAAGGAGATTGATGATTACCAGATATTTTATTATTAATAAACATGATTCCTGTTAGAATCGTAGCTTCATAGAATCAATATCGTATAGTAGAAGACATGACATGGGTGATCCCTGTCCTTAAGGTCTTTATTGCCCCCACCACAATTGGTTTGCTAAGGGTTGCAAACGATATACCTCCAGGATATATGTTAAGCCTTTGGTGAATTATCCATAATAGCAATTCACAGAAAATTCTAATAGAACACTACTTTGTAGTAATTATTTGTTTGTAGAAAAATTGGAGAAGATAGAAAAAAGAGAGAAAATTCATGTGCAAATTAATAGATTTCTTATATGTAAAACTCACTTCATATATACATATATCTTACGTGTGTGTGTGTGTGTATATATATATATATATACATACACATATACATATACACATATGCAAAAAATCTCTCCAGCGAGCCAAACGAAATGAACCAAAGACAAACCAGTCTATGACGACAATTCGGTCCGTCGCCATAGAATATGCGACACTTAACAGGGCTATAGCGACGGTTCGACGACGGTTCGTACTGTCGCTATAGCCCTGTTAAGTGTCGCATATGCTATGGCGACGGACCGAACCGTCGCCGTAGACCGGTTCGTTAACGAATCGGTCCGTTGGAGAGCCGGACTGTACACATATGTACATACATATTTGTAAGTTACATAACATACTATTAAATTCTATTTTTAACTATACTTATTAGTACTAAATATGTAAGTCACACATTAGTAATAATTAATATTTAAATAGAATTTGAATAGTTCTCACTATTTTTCTTTTGTTCCAAAATATAAGATTACACCACTTGTACTTATAAAGTAACTAGTAGTCTTTTTTATTAAATGGGACAAGGAAGAATTAGTTTTATCAAACAACTTTGCACCTTATTAAATGTCTCACTCTAGGCACAAATCAAATAAAGTTCTCTGTTATTCTCCACATAGAGGACATTAAGTTACACCTTTTATACTTAATTAAATTATGTCCACAAATGAGTTTTATCAAACTCAAATATGACATATAATAAGTCACAAAAGTATAAAATAAGATACAACATATAACAATTCCACTATAATGTGTGTGTGTATATATATATATATATATATATATATATATATATATATATATATACTTGATTAGTCTTTAACCTAATGTAGGAAAAATAATTTTTGAGTTAAAGTAGGAAAAGTAATATTGTAAAAAGTTATTTTTGACTTAGAGTAGGAAAAGTAAAAAGTCGAATCGAGAGGGGGGGAAGGAGTATCAAAAAAGAAAGAAATAAGGATCTCATTTTCTTATAAAACTACGATACTAATTCTAATTTTTAAATAAGTTGGTATTATTATATATATTTTTTAATAAAAATAACAAATTAATATTATGTAAGACGATCTTATTTTGATTGTTTTCCTTATAAAACTATACTACTAATCTCGTTTCTTTATAAAAACTATTATACTATATATAGCACCCCGTGCAAAGCACGAGGTTTTGTTATAAAGTTATAATATTGTAAAAAAAAATATAAACATATTATGAGATTTATTAGATAAAATAGTTCTCATAACTGTAACGCTCCCAAATTCAGATACCTATACCTCGAATCTGATGCTTTACGATCCACCTCATACATCATACTATAAACATCTCATAGCTGAATAATAGAAATATTTACATTAATATAATATAAATATTCTCGTCCCAAGTCTCGAAAACCATTACTAATGCATAACACCACTTAGATCATAATGTAATAAGTCTTAATACATAACCAAAACCATCATCCTAATTATACCAGAACAAAACTAGTCTATAGCCTTGCCTTTGCCCTTATTCCCTTCGTGAGTTACAGTCTCGTTCGGTCTTAATTGTAATAATTAAAGAAAGCAAAAGTGAGCAACAAATTTGCTCAACAAGTATAATAACAATAAAGGTGAACAATCATATGCAAAGTTTCATAATTTATAAGAAAAGGATGATAACTGTCTTAGATAGTTCAGGAACTTGTATGTGAAGGTTGCGAACAAGGTAACTTTCAATAATTCCCAATTCAATCTCAGTACAACAGGTGAGTCACTATGGATTGTAGGATTTTTTTAGAAGAATTCAAAGATTCCAATATTTTCAAATTGATGAATATTCAACATTAAGTAGTCGCTATGGACCATGAACTCCTACATGAATTAACAGTATTTTACTGAAAATCTAAAAAAAATAAGTACAATAGGTGATCAGCCTAAAGTACCCTATGTTATGCATAACATTCAAACATGTTATTCGCGCGTGTGTCGGTCCCCCGATGATATATAGTTTCCCCTTCTATGAGGGTTGTTCATCTCAGTAGATTATAAGAGTCTGCACCAAGGCAATTGGTTTCGATCGCTTTATAACTCATATATATTGATCTAGCTGAATCAAATGGCGTAGACACTTTTCTCAACACATTTAGGAACAATTAATACGTTCAACGCTTGCAATAGGGTTCAAAGAATCATTCAAGAATATAATCATGATTTAAATCAAGTTTCAGAGTATAAACAACAATCTTCATAGACTTAGATAACACAAGAATTAATTTACTTGCACGATCAATAAGAGTACAAGATTAGATACTTGCTCAATAGGTATATAGTTTATATATAACAACAATTAGGAACTTGCACAATATACAAGGTTGTGTAAGTTAGGGAACTTGCCTGAATAGTCGACTCTTTCCAACTTTAACTTCTTATCCTTTGAACAACCTATGTTCATCATAATCATCTATAGGTTAATCTCTATTAACCCTCAAATATAATCCTAATTGTTTTAACTTACTAGTCTCATACAAATAGGACTCATAAATCAATCGACTCTCATTTGATTAATTACTACTTTAATCATCACTCCCTTTATTATAATTATTAGCCTTTACAATAATACACCTTTATTCCATTCGTTACAAATAGAATAATCTAGCTCTTATCATCCTACTTGTTTAATTAATGGTTCACACTTTATTCTAGTTATAAAGTATTCTTACTTTACTTGTTTAACATTCAATTACTCTTTAAGTAATCTTCTTTAATCATTATTCGTACAATCTAAGTTATTACTTTATTTGTTTAACTAGAGTTATCTCTACATCTCATTGATTTACAATTAAATAATCTTTAAAATTATTCAATTGTTTATTATTAATCCATAATTAAAATAATTATTAACCCTTAGTATTATTTTAATTACAACATTCTTTAATATGATCTTAATTATTAATCCGCAATTAAAATAATCTCCATTATTATTTTAATTGTTTATACTTTATTAATCCGCAACTAAAATAATCTTTATTATTATTTTAATTGTTTAATTAAAGTTAAAGTAATCTTTAAAGTATAATTAAATAATCTTTTAACATTATTTTAATTAATTAATTATTAATAAATTTTAATTATTATTTATTTATTATTATTTTTTTAAAAAAATCTGATCCGACTCGGTTTGACCCGGATTCGGCCAACTGGGAAACCAGCCCGACGCTGGGATTTGTTCTTGGGCTAGCGCCCCGGCGATGGAAGGCAGGAAACTCTAGTTTCTTTTTTTCAATATTTTGATTCTTTACTCCTTTTGATTCAATCTTTCATAACTTGTCCATTTTACATCCAAAAGAGTTCAAATCAGTTCCATTATCTCACAAACTCAAATATTTTCAATATTCAACTTTTTAAACCACCTTCTCAAATATTTATTTAATCCAAACATTGATTCTTCAAGTTAGGGTTTTCATGTCAACATGTTTTACAAAACGATTTGCCATGAGTTCGTTCTAACTCCGTTTTTGACGATTCCACTTGGGTTGTGATCTTATTTCATAGGTCTTTAACATAAGATTTTTAGATCAACCAAATAGCTTACACATTGTATGTCATTTAACACCAAATCTCATGTTTTTCAAGTATTATAATTTAGGTTTTATGCTCACATGCTTTTTCTTTGTTCATTTAGACACAAGACACACACTAAGGCATGCAAAACACATATACTCCTTTCAATACCCATCCTTGTACCTTCGGATCCTTCTTGATCCTACAATACATAAAACTCCCACAACCAAGCATGCATTTTCTACTTATAAATAAAATATACTAGCTTAGCTTACAAAAATATAACTAGGTCATGATCCTACCTCTTTGATGCTCTTTTCCTTTTAGCAATGAATTTCAAGTATCTCTCCACCTTCTTTCTCCTTCTTGAACTTCTCTTGAATCCCCAAAATGTAAGAGTTTCTTTTAAGCTTTCTATTTTCTCACAATTCTCTCTAACTCTCCAACACTTAGCAATTTCAATCAACCTTTGCAAATGGACTTAGGAGGACTTATTTATAGGCAAGGTTCATATACACAATACATGTATCCATACATGTACAAATACAAGTATTTGTACACTCAACTAGTTAATATCCAATGGTAAAAGTTAATTAGGTAAAAAGTATTACCGACCCTAACTTTCCCATTCCTTCTCTCATCATTATCGTCACATGGTTATGTTGAAAAGCTCAAGGCAACAAAAATCATCAGTATTTAATCTAATGGGGGGGGGGGGGTTGGAAGGTCAAGGGGTTTACATATTATATATATATATACACACACACACACACACATACATATACATATATTCAAGTATTCATATACCCAGTCCCATTTAGTCCATTACACATTGGGCTTGATCTACATAATGTTCATTGGGTTACTAGTCAATCTAATTTGGGCCATGCACCACTATTTTTCCCTTTGGGCATATTTACAGCATTAATATACTTGGACCATAATTCCTAACACTTTTAAGCATGTCGCATTGGGCCTAATTTAAGTGCCCACATTAACCTATCATATTAATCAATCCTTTCTCTATTAATTAATTAAACAAGTAATTAATCCATCTTGCTCATTATGTTACACAAGGCATATCACATAAGCTTAATCAAGCTCATCATTATCATTACTATATTTCTAAACGTATTTGTATTTGTATATGTACTCATAACGTATTTGTATATGTATATATATACACATAAGCATTTTTAAACACATTCTCATTTTCATTACTAATATTATTTATAAAATTCTCGGGTATTATAATAACTAAATACTTTCTTTCTAAAATTATATTACTTATACTTGAATATAATTACACTTATATTTAATTAAGAGTAACAAATTCAAGTTAGATAAAACGATCTATGTGAAAATTATTTTCTTTTCAAACTATATTATCTAAGTTGTAATAAAAAAATATTTAATAATAGTAACAAATTAATATTAAGTAAGAGATCTTATAATTGTTTTCTTGTAACTTATATTATTATTATTATTTTATTTTTGACTTGATTGAACTGAACATAAGGTCTTTTTAACGAATTATAATATTATAGTCGTTTTGAATTTTATTTTATAAATTCTATATAGGATAGAGTAATTAATTTTTATTTTTTATTTAATAATTGAATTATATGGTTAATTAGTATATTATATTTTTATTTTAATAACAATAACAATTATATCATCTAAATAATGATTAAATCTCATTTATACTCGAAACTATTATTATACTTATATTTTAATAATAATAAATTTAAGTTAGGTGGAAGATTTTTTTGATAATTTTTTTTATTGTCAAACTATTTTATCTAAATGGAAATATAATTTTACTTAAACTTGTATTATTGTATATATATATTTGAATAAAAGAAATCAATTAATATTAGGTAAGATGATCTTATTTTGATTGTTTCCTTATACAACTATACTATTAATTCTCATTTTCTTATAAAACTAATTCCAATTTTTAAATAAGTTTGTACTATATATATTAATAAAAATAACAAATTAATATTATATAAGATGATCTTATTTTGATTGTTTCTTTATAAAGCTAAACTACTAATTAATTATCGTTTCCTTATAAAATTACAATACTAATTTTAGTTTATAATTTGAATTGATAAATAATAAAGGTTGACTTAATGTAAAAAAAGTCAAAGGTCAAACAAAAAAAAAGAAGATGAACCAAATTGTCTATTTAATAATAGTATAGATAAATAGTTGATTATAATAATTGTATATAATATAATTAAATAAATTCATATCAATTTAAAATTTAATATATAATCGTTTGAACTAAAAATTTAAATTATACCTATAATTTTGGGACAAAATAATATTTTGGGACAAAGTAATATTTTTTGGTAAACAACTATGTAAATTGAGTACATGATTATGATAGGTTTGTTGGACTCATGAGAAGATTGTTGGACTCGTGCATCTATATCTATACCGTTACCACTTACCCACAACAAAATGGCCCACCACCATCAATATTAGTTCAACTAAGAATTTAACACTGAAAATGACCAAATAGTAAAACAGAGATTCTCACAAAGAGAGCGCTCCAGCAACCACAAAAACAGGTAGAGAGCATTAAATTGCTTGCATATTCAGTTGAGGCTGGAGTTGTTGATTCAATTCCAGATCATTTCAAAATCAAAGTCCAGTCTACAACTACTACTTCCCCTGTTTTCCTCACCTACTTTCTCTACTCTTTCTCTCTCATCAATTTTCCATTAATTGGCACAAAATAATGCCAACTTGAGATTATTGACAGAACCCATCAAATAATTTGTGGGATTTTTTTGAAATCTCTTTGATTTCAAATGGGTAATCGATTTATTTGCATGACAAAGAAAGATTCGAAAGAAAATGGGTCAAAGAGCAAAAGAATGGGAAGATCTCAGCGGAAATTGCTGGCGGAGGAGGAGTTATTGCATAGGCAGGCTCTGTCTATGGCAATTCACCAGCACCAGTTGTCTCAGAGGTTTGATGGATCTATGTCCCGCCGTATTGGATCAACCAGCTCTCGCCGCCGCAATCTTTCGGAGTCTTTGTCCTTCAATAATGGAAAACAGGTATTCATTGAACCTTTGAGATTGACCCCTTTTCATATTTAGTTGTATGGAGTAGTAGACTTTTTCCTTTTTTGGGTCATATATTTTTTTTAAGTGATAAGATCTATAGCAGTCGTACTAATTGAAGCGGTCTCTTTCTAAACAGACCCCTTTTCATATTTATATGGAGTAGCAGGCTTTTTCTTTTTGGGGTTTTACATGTTTTTCAAGTGATTGGATCTATATCAGTCGTACTAATTGAAGCTCTGAGCTCTTTTAAACTGACCCCTTTTTCATATTTATATGGACTAGCAGACCGGTTTTACAATTTACATGTTTATTAAGTGATGGGATCTATTGAAGTGGTCCTAATTGAAGCTTTGAGCTCTTTTAAACTGACCCCTTTTCATATTTTTATGGAGTAGTAGACTTTTCCCTTTTTGTGGTTTTTCATGTTTTTTAAGTGATTGGATCTATAGCAGAAAAAAGTTTACTTTTTGGACATCCCAACCAATTTAAAAATGAGGTTTACCCAAATTCTGACCATTGGCTTTTGATCATGTTAAAAGGTAAGTTAACTTTAAAACTTGGTCTTTAGAGTGTATATAATCTTTTTTTTTTCAATATTCCATATTCCTTAGATAAAAAAGAGAAAGAAAGTGCATATGTATATTTGAGAAAGTTGTGATTCATGAGTATTGGGGGAAGTACAAGGTCAAAAGTAAAAAGATGAACTTTTTCGTTTGAAAAGACAAAAGAGGGGTACAGGGAGGTTGTCAGTCTGATTCAACCTTCTCTTTTTTGAGCTGTTGTAATTTTTTAGTTTTCTCATACCCAATTTAAATCTTTGAGCCTGCCATTATCTTAGAAGACAAATGGCTATTAGCTTCAGTTAATACATAGTTTTATCAGCAGCTTAATACCACCATGATTTGGAGGATTTCAGCTGTCAGATTTTTGTGCACTTTGCTGTGGAATCATCAATACGGAAGCCTTACGAGTTTTCCCCCCTATATTGAGGATAGCAATCAGGATTAATTAAACTTTATCTATGTTAAAGTTAATGGATAAGTTAATAAATATATTTACTCTTTCTGGAATTTCAAGATCTAATGACCACTGATGGGAAGAATTGTTTGTGTAAACCATGAAGGTATGGATTCTTTATGGTTGTTCAAAGGGTAGTGGGGCATGATGGGGGCTCTAGAGATATGGAATTCCAGACCTGATATGAATATTGTTCATTACATGGTTTTTATTCAAGGTCCTTAAACACAGTCTTGTTAGAAAGATTCATCTCAATGTAGTGTTAGAAAGATTCATCTCAATGTAGAGCTACAGTAGGCTAAAAGAAGGTACTTTATAGACTTCTCTTGGCCTGTCTTTTCATTACTGTCATTTATTTCTTTTAGATGCATGCTTTAATCTCCAGTTCTAGTCATCATATCTCTCCTAATGCTTATAAGGTAAGCTTTTGAAATCTTTTCTTGTACTTTCTTATAGTTCTATCTCCTATTAAACAGTCTCTCCCTCTCTCTCCATCTCTCTCTCTTTTTTTTTTTTTTGGGAAGAGTGGGTTGGGTGGTGTCTGTGGGGTAGAATATTCATTAAGATAACAATACAACATCCAGTTCTAGCTATGGAAAAGATATGTTCTCTGAATAATACTATCTCTCTTCGGAAATGAGAGTCCTACTTTGCATTTTAATAATTTGGTCAAGTAATTAATTCATGTCCCTAAAGTTTACCATTAAATAATATCATCCAACAAAATTGTTTATAACGATGTCTTATATAAATATTTATATTAAAAGACAAAGTGAACAAAAAGACCTGGACTTTCTGTTTCCAGATAGAGGGAATACATGAAAATAAAGTTCTGTCTTGCTTAAATGGGAACAGAGGATATTTTTTAATTAAATGAAAAGAAAGAAGGATTAACCAAGGTGTTTCTTTAATTATAGTATGTAGATGGATAGATAGATAGATAACACTATTATGTACCATTTTTTTTAAAACACATTATTATGTACCTGGTTTGGAGGGAAGGGAGTATGTAATAACACTATTTTGTTACCTATGGAGAAAATAATTATAATACTAAAGCATGTAAATATATGATGATAATATTATAATACTAAAGCACGTAAATTACAATTATAATATTATGATTTTAGTTAATGAATCATTAGTTTGAATGTAGTCTTTTTGAAGATCAATTATAATATTATTGTCGTTTTGAATTTTATTTTATAAATTCTTATTGGATAGATTAATTATTTTTTATTTTTTATTTAAATAATATCATCCAACAAAATTGTTTATAACCATGTCTTATATAAATATTTATATTAAAAGACAAAGTGAACAAAAAGACCTGGACTTTCTGTTTCCAGATAGGGGGAATACATGAAAATAAAGTTCTGTCTTGCTTAAATGGAAAGCCTTATGAGTTTTTTCCCCCTATATTGAGGATAGCGATCAGGATTAATTAAACTTTATCCATGTTAAAGTTAATGGATAATTTAATAAATATATTTACTCTTCCTGGAATTTCAAGATCTAGTGACCACTGAATGATTTTTCAAAGTCAAATTGAGATGTTTACAAATTCAAAATTGGCGTGATTTATTTAACTTTTAAAAACAACAAATCTTGTAACTAGTAGTACTTTTAAGATAGTTTAATATTTTCATAGTTGTATTTTCTAAAATTAAATAAATTCATATCAATTTTAAATTTGAAAATATCTCAATTGACTTCAAAAAGTCAAAATTGATGTTATAATTTGGAACGGAGGAAGTAGTTCACAAAAAAAAAAATGCATCTTCAAGAGACTCATTGCTTTGACTTGTAATTTTGAATTTAAAAAACACATTACATTTTATTGCATATATTTTGTTCTACGCAGTTACCAGAGTTTTTGGAAAATATCAAAACAAAGAATATTGTTTTGATACATGGGGAAGGTTTTGGAGCATGGTGCTGGTATAAAACAATTGCTCTCTTGGAGGAATCAGGTTTGGTACCCACTGCCTTGGATCTCACCGGATCTGGTATTGAATTGACGAATACAAACAATGTCACTACACTTTTGGACTACTCGAAGCCGTTAATTGATTATCTACAAAATCTACCGGAAAATGAGAAGGTGGGTTTATTGAATAGACTGCCTTCATATTGTTAACTCTAATAGTACTCTACTGGATCTTGGTTTCGAAAGGTTTAATGATGTGTCTACATGTTTAGGTGATTTTGGTTGGACACAGTACTGGAGGGGCCTGCATCTCGTATGCCTTGAATCATTTTCCCCAGAAGATCTCAAAAGCTGTTTTCGTGTGCGCTACAATGGTATCTGACGGGCAGAGGCCTTTTGATGTGTTTGCTGAACAGGTAAATATGCATATTTCATTGTTTGATTATTCCTAAAAGGATGCATGACTCTAATGAATGGCTATTCATGTAAGACTTGAGTACAATTAATTTGTCCCTAAATTAAAATAAAGTTATGTCAACATATGTTTTCTTCAAATATAATTCAAAATCCCTGATTATTCAAAATTGTTGAGTTGGAAATCACTAAAATCGTTAGATGTTACTAATTTATGAGAGATTTATTGATACTCATTCAACCCATCAACCCAAATATGTTGACTGTTGAGGAAGCAATTTGGCCTGTCAGTTGCTTGTACTTCTGATACATTGTGATTATTTGCAAGATGGTCCTAGAGAAAAGTTGTGTATTTTCATATTCTTACAAGAACACTATTTTGCAGCTTGGTTCTGCTGAACTTTTTATGAAAGAGACGAAATTCCTAATTTATGGGAATGGTAAAGACCAGCCTCCAACTGGGTTCATGTTTGAGAAGCAGCAGATGCATGGATTATATTTTAATCAAAGTCCTTCAAAGGTACTCCTACAATTAAGCCTGCTACTTTTTCAAGAAACTACTATACTTGAATCTCTATCTTATTCTACATTAATAGAAAGTACTTTAGTACTAAGTGTATTCCTGGGATATGCTTTTAAAAAGATAATTAATTAAAAGCGAAGAATAGGTAGATAATGTAAATGTTGTATGAGGAACATGGGAACTGTGGCTTTATAATTCATAATGATATTATCACACTGGTCCCATTTATACATTAATAGAACCTGTCTGGGAAGCAGTAACTATGGCTGCGATAGGTGCCTGCAGTATCAAATGTCACATTATGAAATAATACCTTATTGACCGAAATTTGAAGTGCTGCATCTTGGTACTAAAAGATTGGATTGCTGATTCATTTGCCTTTCATATTCAAATTCCTGATGGTTTGGGATTTTGGGTAAAAATATGGATAAGTTGACATTCATTTTGCACCTTTTCTACCATAAGAGAGGTAATCTTTGCCCTTGTGCCAAGTTCACAACTTTTGTCCTTTGTTTTTGTTGATATTTTACTACCTGTTCATGTGTGCTTCATCATGGAATCGGGGCTGACGACTGACAACCAGTACCACCTCTGGAAGAATAGTTTAATAAGCAACATAGTTGGGGGAGATAGAGTAGTTTTGCGCTAAGGCGTGGATGTACCATGGTGACTGTTGGAAATGAGAACAATTCATATGCTGCACTCGGAAGCCAGGGTCTAACAAATTAAACAGAACGGTACATAGACAAGTAAATCCCTTATCAGATCAGGTGGGTCCCCCCCAAGCTCCTGATTCAATTGTCCACTTGATTAGAATACAATGATTATCGTTTATGTACTAAGGCTTTTGAAGCATAGGATCGTGCCCAGCAAAAGAACTGTGGACAGAAATACGGAATATATCTTGAAAGATGAGGTCTTCAAGGAACAGTTAGACTGTCTTCTTGATGTGGTGCATCTTTTAAGGAGATTTAATTGTGAAGCACAAGAATCTCCTTAAAAGATGCTTGACGACGAAATGGAATTTTTTACTGATTGAACGATATTGAGATTCCTTCCTCTCATAATCCAAGTATCTTTTCGTCTTTCTTTTGATGCTTCCTCTCTCTCTCTCTCACACACTCACTCTCTTAATTGTCTTTATTATTGTATCAAGTGATCTCAGAGCCAAATATCTGACACTAAACTCTAATTGCAAATCCTTCAGTTTCCACGTCACTGTTCACACAATCATTGCAATCAAACATCTGGCGACGTATATTCTTTGCCCCACACCAGCTTACAACTATCTTTCTTTCAAATACACCAAATCATATCTAACTATCCAGGTTGATCGAATAGCCCTTATTATTCACGGTTACAATGTTAATGGACAACCCCATATTTCTACAAGTTCATCATTTCGCTACCCTTAATCTGATTTCACATACCTCCAGTTGCCTACGCTCGTCATAATTCAATACTAAAATCCAGTGTTCTAAAAATCGTTAGGTGGAGCTAGGCGGACTAGGTGTTTCCTTAAGCGATCTCATTTATTTATTTTTCCTACTGTACATACATGTTATACTACACAAAGCATATAGTGTACGTAATTTTTTTAAATATTACATGAAACATTACCAAAAAAAATAATATTTTAAGACTTAACAAATTCATTTTAAGTCTTGTAGAGCTTCAAAGTAGAGGTCTGATTCTGCCTAGACGGGGGCCTAGACGCCTAGCTAAATTGAGGCTGTAGAGGACAGCCTAGCGCCTAGCCGATGATTAATCGTACCTAGGCAGGGATTTTTAGAACACTGCTAAAATCTGAAATCGACCAACTCAATTTGAAACCCCCCATAATATATGTATATGTATATGTTCTGTACATACATATACATATATACTGTGGTTATTTCAAAGCATCAGTTGTAAGTATTGGTTTTGCCCAATATGGTTTATGCAATGTATGCATCATATGACATATACGTATTAAATGACAACTTTGTATGTGTCTAAACCCACACATATGTACAATATTATATATATATATATATATATATATGGGAAGTGATCTACAACTAATATTAGATGTCATCTAATTTTCGGGGGTTAGATTCTCGAAAGGTGTTTTGCACTACATTTTTGGGAGTAAGAGTACTGAAAGGTAATGCAAATACTTTCCAGGGGTCTACTCCTCGGAAGTTAGATGACATTTAACGTTAGCTATGAATTAATTCTCCTATATATATATACCATTTATACAAATTCTCACTTATCTATATTGTCATGAGAAGTGTAGCACAATTCATCTCCAGGAAGGAGGCTCATAGTTTTTGTTTGGAAAGTGCGCTTAAAGATCTACAGGAGCTATTCCTAACAAGTGACCTAGTCTTGGGTAGGGCTGGAAATGAATTGAGTTGTTTATGAACAAAATCGAATGTTTGCCTTGGTTGGAGCTCAACTTGAATTCATTGGATAAGTAAACGAGCCGAGTTTAAACTCAAATTTAAGATCATGTTATAATGAGCCAAGCTTGAACATCCCAAAAGTGGGTTGGATAAGCTTGTGAACAATAAGATTTAGTTTAAGTATAAAAATATACTTCAATACTTATCTTATATCCTAATATTTAAGAAGATTTTTTTTATATAATCACAAATATTAACAAAGTTTAAGCACACCCACCCACACACACACACACACACATACACATGTACACACACACATAAAACATGCATATTTGCCAAACTTGACTAAGACTATTAAATAAAACGACGTAGTTTTACTGGTTAAGTTTTCCATTTTAAAGTTTTATTAAAAAAAAAATCTTTAATTATAAATTTTATTCAAAACTACATCATTTTATTAAATAGCCTTAGCCAAGCTTGACTAAGGCATGACTTAGGTTGCCTTCCCCATATATATATATTGTCCAGCTCTCCAGCGAACCGCTGAGAGCGAACCAAAAACGAACCGGCTATAGCGACGGTTTTATCCGTCGATATAGCATAGAAAACCGACGGACCGGATATAGCGACGGACAAAACCGTCGCTATAACATTGACCGTCGGTTTTTTATGCTATAGCGACGGACAAAACTGTCGCTATAGCCGGTTCGTTTTTGGTTCGCTTTTTCCGGTTCGCTGGAAAAAAAAATTCATTATATAATATATATTAGAGGTGTTTTGTGTGGTCCCGTGTATGAGAGGTGGCACTAAGGCGTATGCCTAGCATTCACGAGTGCTATGAAAGTTGGTGAGCCAAACTCTAGCTAAGAAAAGGCTGACTTCAAGGATGAGCCTTGCGGATACACCAGGATAAATAGTCGGTAGTAAAAGGGTCCACAATATGTGGGATTGTGATTGATGCGTGTTGTTTGTGCATGGCTTCTCGAAGGCACATGTTGGGGCTGTCAATGTGGTTGTGGTGCAAGGAGCACACCTACTGAGTTAGTGAGTTACCCTGTGGCATGGCAGCAACTCGCTCCCTCATGAATAAGGAAAGTGGTTCTATAGAGCTTGAGCCATGTGGATGGACACGGTGCAGTGACTACTTTCAAGCTTCAGTATCAAGGATTTCAAATAGCATATGCGAACAGGTTGTTGACAACATAGAGTGGGAACCTCTTTAATAAGGGTAATAACAGTGTTATCTGACACGTGGTTCGTTTTGGCACGCAGTATGAATACGGGTACGCGGTATACTACGTAGTTAAAACGCGGTTTACTAAGGTATGTTTATACAAGTTTTTATAGTTGAGAATTCTCTTAGAATACATTTTTTTTGTTTCTGTTGTAGACAGGTTTAGTTGAATCAACAAGTCGATTCTTTTATAAATACTTTAAGTAACAAATGTAATTGGTTTTGAGTATTTAATACTATTTTATAATATTTGGATATTTGTTGCAATTATAGGGTTAAACTAACTAAAGAAATTTTTCGGTGTGTTGGTGCGCTTAAGTTTTTAGAGTATTGGTATGTAAGAGTACCCTAATTAGGTACACAAGTACCAATTTTAAAACCGCGGTTCTCTTATGATCAATAAGAATAATCTGGTAACTATGTGGTAATTAAATTCCCTTGGTATATGCTAACTTCTAGCATTACCAAAAGCAGCAGGTAGCCAGCGTTGTCCTTTGTGTTTGGCAAGGTACATGGTTGCGCCTTCTTAAAGCAGCTCATGTTGCATCGGCAGTCCGCTTTGACAGAGAAATGCTGAAGGTCACTTTTAGTATTTTTAGTCATTCTTTTATGTAGCTTCTTCTTGTTCAGATGACTAGACAACCCTTAGGCTATACGTTTTATCAGATGCTAGCCCCTGTCCCTAATCTCTCAGAAAGGTAGCAGTTGGCCTAATGCGCTGCCATTCGTGAGATGGGTCCGCTCAAAATTGGACTGGGCGGCATCCTTTGCTCTTGTCGCCAGGCTCAACGTAATCCCCATCTAGGTCACGAATTTAATAAGTGTTAGAAGTAAGTGCTGTGTGTATGTGTTGTTGTGTGTGTATGATTGATGTGAGCACAAATGTTTTCCTCCGTGTCTTCTTCACTGTCCTTTTGTCAGTTTCTCTCCTTCCTCTCATAAATTGTAACTCCTCTTTCATAGTAAAAGATATTACATAGTGTATTAAGAATTTCGTACACATCTTAACATTCTATCTCAACGAAAGTCATGTTGCTTGATCTCTTTAACACGAAAAACATGGCATGGCTAGGGTGTAAACCTGTTGATTCTCCTATTGAAGTTAATCCAATCATCTAGGAAGGAGGCACATGACCTTACTGTGGATAGAGAATAGATATCAACCTCTTGAGGTGTGGGACGACTGTATTAATACCTTGTCTCCATACTAGAGCCCGATATATCTTTATGGCTGATTGGTATAGTCAGTCCAATATTATGCATGGAGTCCTCGACAAAGTCATATGGGAAACCGTTTACAGAATTTTGAGGTATCTCATGTCTGCACCACGGTAAAGGTGTTATTGTTTGGCACCACATGGTCATAATGAAGAGTCCGAAGCCTTTTTCCGGACTCCAGATTGGGCCTGGCTCTATAGAGGATCCGTCGTATCTACATCAGGCTACTGTTTCATTTGTTGGAGGTAAATCTTGTTCATCTACGAGCCGTCAATGGCGTGAGTAAGAAACAACAGTCTTGTTGTGGCAAGATCTAGTGCTGAGGCTGAATACGAGCTATCGCCTTGGGTATATGTGAACCTAATGTGGCCTTGCGGAACCTTGCTAGAAAGATTTGGGTGTTTCAAACGAAAGAGGGCCTATGCAGTTGGTTTGTTGATAACAAGGCTGGCCATTAGTATTTGGGCAAATGATCCGGTTTACAGGCATGATAGAACGACAGCAACATTGAGATTTTGACCGACACTTCATCAAAGAAAAATTAAGTCAGTGGGTCTTTATCTGCTTTACCTTTTGTAAAAACAGAAACATTAGCTAGGCTGATATGCTGACACTAAAAGGTCTTAGTGGTAACGCTGTTTCATCCCTTGTGTTTCAAGTTGGGTATAGCGAGAGCATATAATACACCAACTTGAGTGAGGGAGTTTCTTGATTGTAGTGTTAGAAGTAAGTGTTGTGTTGTATGTGTGCTTGTGTCTTTCTTCACTGTTCTTTTGTCAGCTTCTCCTCCTTCCTCTTGTATAACAATTTGTAACTCTCTTTCCATAGTAACAGATAATACACATAGCTGTATAGAAAATTCCTAACAACATCTTATACAATAAGCCTCTTAACCAAAATTGACTTGGTGATTTGTTTCTGGGGTTGTGTGGCCAGGATCATACTTGTGGGCAAACCCCACTCTCTTAGTCTTCACCCTAAAGCCAATTGAACCAACCTCTATGAGGTGGACCTTTAGGTTCTTACTTCGGCTAAGACGAAGGCGGGAGGCTGTGGCCAAGCGCCTGGGCGCCCTACTCGATGTAGGCGGTTCGATCTAGGAGGTTCATAATGTGATAAAAGTCGTTCACAATGTGCATATATAGTTTAATTAGATATATTAACCATATTTAATTATGAGGAACCGATCCAATAACAAATGGTGGCTATGGGTCTATATTTTGGCCACCATATCTACACCATCCATTTAATAAAGATCTTATGAACTGTGATTTTATAAAAAAAATACTATCTACCGCAACATAGTGTTTGCCAAAATGGGCAAGTCCTCCTAACCGGCATACATAGGAGAGTTGTGTTTTTAAATTGTGGCCATCAAATCTCATAATGATACGGTTACAAGATGGTTGGTTGGTCTATATAAGGTCTTATACCCACCATTTGCTATGAATCGGTTCTCTTCCTCACTCCCTCTCTTCTCTCTCTCTATATATATATATATGTAGACCTTTATTGTAAACAAGTTACTTGAGTTTTTTATTTTATGATTCAAAAATCATGTATTTATATATTTATTGGGAGTTAGTTGAGTTTATATGGTTTAACATTGTCCAAAATCATAATTTCCAAGGGGTTAAAATGTCCATACAATAAAACTAAATTTGCAATTTAATAATAATAATTCATGTAGAAGGAGTGGGTTTTTTAACTAACAAAATAATTATCTTACTAAAAATTTTTTATGTAGAAAAAAGAAAATAATTATTATTTGTCTTGCACCTTGAACATGTGCACGCCTGTGCCACAATTACTTTTTTTTACTTTTGGGTTAGGGGCAGGTGACCACATAACATAAATAGGGGTTAGTTGATGACTGCTTGAATTAGATTAATATAGAATAAAAAAGAAAGATAAACAAAAGGCTGAAAGCTGATGATAGTCTGGCTTGGTTAAAAAAAATAAATTATCAAACTGGCAGTCAAAAGAGCTCCTCTTGAACCTTTCATCTGAACAACCCGCGTCTTCTCAGTTCTTTTTATTCTTCCCGTTCTTCATATCTTCTTCTTCGCTATTTTATTTTTTTCCCTTCAGCTCATATTCAGATCGCATCAAAAGTTTTCATAGAAATACTCTAAGACCGAAAAGAAAGTTGAAGTTCGGCAGTGGAAGATTGGAACTCATGGGATAGCCGCATACTTGCCTATATTGGATTAGAAAGTCGGTTCCAAGGTTGCCCAAGGCTTCCGCTCAAGGTGATGCCTTTACACCACAAGTCCGGATGCCTTTCTAACCCTTAAAACCAAGTCGTTCCCTTCCCTTTGCCACCTTTTGGAGAACCACCCAGAGGGCCTAAATCCTGAGTGGGATCCCAGCCTTTGTCCCGGAATGGAACCTAGCTAGCCCTTGAATAGGGCTAACACCTTTCCTTCCCCAAGGCCTTTTGTCTAATATCGTACTCATGAGCAAGGGGCCTTATGTCCTTGTCATCATCATTCGCTTAATTTGTGCTGAATCAATCCTAGGTGCCTTTCCTATCACCATGGGGATCACCCAAAAAGTCCGCTTCATGAGTGTCCACTCCATCTATCCCATCGAGTCAGTTCACTCAAAGATTGGGGGAATTGGTTCCCAATAAGGGCTTAATAGGGTATTTATGAAATCAACAAGAGTGTCCCGTCACCCTCTGGGAGGATGTTGCGCCTTCCATGTCATCGCCCCATGTATTGGCCGCGCGCCCCGCAACTCATTTTTATGCTCATCGGTTTCCCCATGATCCCACACACGGACAGAGGATATTCCCTGGATGACCTGATTTGTGTGGGTGATTCCCCAACAACCCCGTGGCTTAATCCTTTTCTTTCACTAAGGAGTGTCCCATTGAGTCTGCGTAGACTAGGTTGTTGTTCGAATCTGTCAACTCTCAAGGCTTAATGCTCCCAACCCACTGGGAACGATATGTGCCCAGCTGAGGGCGAAGTTGCGCTTAGTGGGGTGTCTGGAACAATTGTTCCTCATAGCCAAGTTGTTCCTTTATCCTATGAATCAGGTTGCTATGTGGGACTTTTGTTTGTATTCCTCAAGTTTATTGGTCGAACTATGGCTGTCCTGTCAGAAAATAGAAAAGTCAAGTTTTCTAGAAATTTAGTCTGTCCCATGGTTACAAGGGTACTCTTATTTGCCACCGCGTTTCCGCGTATTTTGAGTACTATTCATATTCCCAAGGTTACAAGGGAACTCATTATTGCCCTACGTTCCGCGCTTTTTAAGAGTACTATCATTCCCAAAGATTCATATATTCAAAAAGAATTGCATGGAAGAGTTTAAAAAAAAGTGAAGTATTCGAGAAAAAGTAAAATAGTTTTGAATACAAGGAACGAATTTTTAAATAATGTGGTTTCGGAATGAAAAAACGCAGAAGAAGATGGTTTCTCAAAAATAGAATGGATTATCTTAAGAATTTAAATGATGTAATATTTAATATGACGGAATGTATAAATTAATTAATTTATTATGTGGTACGGAGAAACTTAGATGCCTTGCACAGTTCTATCTTCGGTAGTCATGCCTCTATATACCCAATTTTTGTTCCGTCGTACTCTAGTTGATCAAACGTTTTTGTAAAGACCATGCTCTACTCCTTCTATTGTGAATCATAGAGATGTTTCTGCGCATATATTCAGGTAAATAGGGAACGCTATAGAAGTTATCATGAGAGTTTTTGCCCGATTTGGTTCTTAATTTTGATAAAGAAGGTCAAGGACGACAGAAATAAACCTACTCAATTTTCCTTATTTCTTCGCCCAGAGCTTTCTAACTATCCACAAGGACATATAAAGGATGGGACTCGCTAGAATATTAGTGAGAGTATTCATGTGTGTGCTTATGGAGAATGTGGCAGTCAACCAGCTGGTTGAGATAACTATGGTTGCATGCTATCGATGAGAGTTAATAAGGTCACGTGTATGTCTGACATTGTCTGCAGACTCAAACGTGTTCATTTTGGTTGGTCACTAGCGGGATAGAAAGTCAAGGTATTCCTCGCATTGGCAGACTCTAGTACTTCATATGGAACTCTCAAACCCGTGAATCTACGCGAATACTAACATGTACATTTGATTTATTTTCTTAGATGTGAAGTGCGTAAAAAGTTAGTGTGAACTACGTAGTAGCTTAGAAGGGAACAAACCTTAAGTTGCCAGATAGGGAATTTTTTATATGATTTTATTTCTCACCTCTTGTTAATATATCAGAGAAAATGATTTTCAGTCAGTCTTTTATCTCCATACACGTCAAGCAATGACACGTATGGTGTGGAAAGAAATTACAGACTTAAAAGGGATTATGTGTGGACAAGTGTTGTAGGTCGTGTAGGATTAAAAACTAGGACTGAAAAGTAAGCATTGTAAAGGTTCTTTGTTTCAATTTAAATAATTTATATATGGCACGAGTAATCCAAATTGCACGTGTTTATTGTATCAAGCTGTCCGCACTTGGTGAACCATGTTTGTGTACATAGGTAAATAGGATTAAGCCTAATGTTTGTAGATTTTCTTTCCCTCCCCCAACTTCAAACCTTTCAATGTGAAGGAAACCTCAATACCTATTGGTTAGGAGAGAGGGATCAAGATGCCAAGGCAGAATATTTTCAATTTATTACTTCCTTGGTCGGGCTCAGTGGTTTATGTTCCCCATATGGGACAACTCAAATTAGAGCGTCCGACCGCCCACTTTCCGAAATCAGAGGTTTATGCTCGGACGGGGTCAAAGTTGATTGACTACGGTATCTACTAATTAGTTGATTATCACAAGAGGAGTGATAATACTCCTTCCCCCCTCGTGTTACATATAAGCATTTTATTTAACCATGTGGTTCCCACAGACCAGAAAGAAAAAAGAATATATCTTCCCGCCCCCTCGCGTTTAAACGTATTAAGGGGGGCAAATTTTTTGTTTTTTGTATTTAGCAAAAAAAAAAAAAAAAAATAGCCGGTGGCACAATTCGAACTTGATTTTACTGAGTTGGGTAATTGAGAATAAAAATTTATTACATAGAAGAGTAGTACCAACTTGGAGGAAGTCCTTTTCCATGTCAGAAAATGAGTTTTCCCTTTTCTCCCCTTCCTGAATAGAAGGTTCTCAACTGTTTTAGCACATATGCGAAAACTGTTTCGTGCAGAATTTATTGATCCCTTGAGTTTGCTAGACCGGCGGTCTTAAGTTGTAAGTGAAACAAAAGTATATATGTAAGCAAAAAGTAAGTTTAGATAATAAACTTACCACTTCCTTTACAAAGCTCACTATCGGTTTGGATTCTCTACATTATCTCCGCGTTAGCTCTTATGAAGCGATGACACGGGATATAGTGATATGGGAGAATACGACACGGAAAATGCTCGATACGTGCTAGTATGTCATGTTTAAAAAGAAAGGGTAGGAGTATGGAGATTATGTTGGGGATACGTTAAATTTATACACACCATATCTATGTAATAAATAGAATTATTACTCCGATAACCATATGCTAAGTGAGTATTGATCCTTCAAAGTTTTAGTTTATTAAAATAAATAGAAAGGACTATTAAGACATAACCAAAATGTAGAAACTTATCAATTTCTTGCATCAAGACTTATTATCTATTTTTCTCCTAGTCCTTATGAACTTATTTGCTAGCATCAAATTTAATAGTGCGCAGAAAGGCATAGGAAGTCAAGAATATTACATCAGAAAAAATCATTCTCCAAGTCATTAAGACACAAAACAGTTAAATTAAAAATCAGAGGTGATGTATGCTACTAATGTTCATTGGAATCCTCTTGACGTATTCGCAGAAGTATCCTGTAAAGTTTCCGGAAGTGTAACGAAAATTAGAAAGTGTAAGAAAAATAATAGAAATGGAGTATCTGAGTGTGTATCAAACATGTATCTGGAAGTGTTCGTGGATTAATTGGTGTGCCGGACACGGATACATTGCCACCTCTGAGAATGTTGTCCGTGCTTCATAGGCTGTTACTTTCGCACCGTCCTAGGCCGAGTACAAAGAAGCTTAAGAACTTTATGCAGAGCAAGGGAGGACATGAGAGCTTTTGGGGCGAATGATTTGGTTTACTTGGAAGATCTAATCCTTATAGAGATAAGAATTCTGTACATGAGGAAGAAGGAAATTAAGACTGGCTGTCCCAATAAATTCTGTGGCCTAATTTAAAATATTGAGAGGTTTGGAAGCACTACCTCTAGTCCCTACAGTTTGCTATTTGCTTGTCTCTCAGTCAAGGTATTACACCTTGGAACAAGCTAGTAGCTAAATCATCAGTAAAACACCGCAAGTTACACCTAAAGGGCACTTTTTGATATTGAGGTCGCCCTTTGAGAATGTACTAAAGTAAAGAGGGGGTGTTTATAGGAGTAACAAAAGTGGAGTTTATCAATACCTAATTCTCATAAAAAAAAGCTGCAAACACAGATGAGGTAGATCGCAGGGAGGTGGGAAATAATGCATTGTAATTTTTAAACTAGGATTTCTTGTTCTCCTAGATTTTACTTTCTTGCAATTTAATAATTGTTCTACTACTCCTCTCTCTCACAATATAT